>PVKB01001365.1:302469-349969 GCA_004027205.1 Ctenodactylus gundi | reverse complement strand
GGCTAGGACCAACATGACTTCTCACCTTTTAATGAACTGTCCCGGTTTAGGATCTTCTGTGGAACATAGTGTAAAGGGAAGCAAAGCAGGAGATGAAGAGATCTCGTAAATAGCTCCCTTTGACTGTCCACAATTGCTTACATGGCCTTTTCCCCTTTCTTCCAGGCTGGCAGAAATGGCCTAGCCAAAGACCCATCCAAGTGAGCCCATTTCAGAACTATTCATTGGATGATTGGAGGGAGACACCAGCCTTGTGATACCAATGAAGTACATTAATTGAGAAGGTCCCCGAGATTGACAGTGGGTACGATGCTAGTCTAGGGTGTTCCTGGAGGGATTGCCAATTCACATGAGTGTAGGAAGCATACATCTTTTAGCTTTCAGTCAACATAAGGTTTCCTCAACAAGCATCAATGGCGGTCTTTATCCTTCCACCCATTTCTAGCCAAATGAGGAACAGGCTCTGCTTCACATAAATAAGATCTCCGAATTTATCTGCAGTGAGGTGCGGCTTCCATGATCTGTATCAGCAAGCCGGGAGCATGAATGTGGTCTTATTGTACCATACAGAGTGTAGAGATGAGATAGGCTAGCGCTACAGCACACCAGCGCATTGTGCCTGGGTGTCGGGAACAATCCTTCCATTTCCAAAGCAGCAACTCTTTATTTTTCATCATTGTTTCCTTACCTCACTTGTATGCCCCTGTGATACAGATCTGAGTGAGTTGTGCAAGCTTCAGACTTGCCAGCCCCCAGCTCCCAGGCCTAGTACCGAGTGATTCATAAACCTACCGTATTAGACTATCAGATCAAAACCAAGGGTTTCTACTAGTGGTGGAATTGGAAAGCCCATTGTTTTGATTATCATTTCATCAGCCCCAACTGATACTAGTATGCTCAAGGAAAACATACTTCAGTTACAGTTGATTTTCAGATTCCAAAATGGTGCTGCAAAGCTTGTGCATCTCTAATTGTATTTTATGCTAGGCTGTGCAATACCAAAATATACGCCACAGCAATCAGTGAGTGAACAGTATCAATCAATTTGTAAACAGATGAAGTCACTCATTCCCAAACTGGTTTTCCAAAAACAATTACTAAATTACAATAGAAAAAAATTGTACAGTTACTGTATTTGTGTGCTGTGTTACAATCAACATACCAGGGAAACAAAACAATTTAATGCAGAAAAATCATCATTCATCTACATTATAATTGCTTCTTTTTCACATCTACAGGGCGGTTAATTAAAATTGTGATTAAATGCGGTCGCGCTGCCTAAGATGTCTTGCCCAAAACAGGTGGTACAGAATTTAAAAGTAAAAAAAATGTAATTAGCATTGGAAATTGAGAAATTGCCTGTAAGAATCAGTGTTAATTTCAGTCAGTGATGAGGTAATTTATAAATGAATGCAGTAGAGGCTGTGCAAATGCACAATTGCCTTCCTTGCCATTCTTAGCATTCTCAGCATGCAGGTGAAAATGTTTTCAAAATATTGAGGTAATTTGAAAATCAATCCGTGCATTCTGTATCTCTTCTCTTCCATTTGTACCAAATGCTGAACGAACGCTGCCATAGATGGCACCATCCATCAGTTCTTTCACTTTCGACGCTGCACGTATTTTAGACCTAGATTAAGAAACTCACCGACACACATTGTGAGGTTAAGGCTGATGTGTGGGCCACAATCGTACACCTCGAGTTCTGACTAATGTGGATTTGGTTTGGTGCAGAACACTCCTCAGTAAAATAGAGATCTTCGCACAGGGCAGGTAGCACAGACAGAAAGATTGTTAACCAGTCCAATAAATGCTTGAAATTTATTTTTTAAAGTTAAAGAAGAAATGAAAAATTGTAATAAGGCAGATATCTTTCTTAGATATTTTATTCAGCACTAAAAATTGAACTCAGGGCCTTCTCACTAAACTATATCCTTAACATTTTCATTTTATATTTTGAGATAGAATCTTGCTAACCTGGCCAGCCAGACCTCCAATTTGTTATCCTCCTGCCTTAGCATCCGTAGTAGTTGGGAGTATAACCATATGCCACTATTCTCTTTTTCTCGGAACTTTTATCTTTATTTTCCCATGTATAAACTTCTAAAATTGGTTAATAGTTATTACTCAAAACAATACCTCCCAGTCCTGGGCCTCTGCTTATTAATGTCATCTCTTCTTTCAACAAAGATGCCATCTACTAACGAGATGTATCATCAACATAGTATATTTTAAGTATTCTATTGACACATGAGTAAATTTAAAGTTTGATGCTATTTTAAAATTGTTCCTATTTACATTATGTTTTTCCTGATAAAGTTAGAAGGAATAAACCTTTAAAAACTCTCTCTAATGCAAGACATTTAACTTTCATATGCCTTTTCTGACCTTCTGAGCAACATGAAATTAAGATATTTTAATAATGAGTAAAAAGTACAGAGTTTGAGTATCTCGCTGGCTGGACACTGGAGTTAAGAGACTATGGGCTTTTTAAGCATCCTCTCTGTGTTTGGCCTCCTGCAGAATGATCTCTCCATGTAAAGCTTGTCCTGAGAATATGTTAACTGTTGCAGATGGATTTGATGATCAGATTTTCTCATGTAAAATATTCTGCATGACTCTTTGCTGTTTTCAGCAGAACTCATTCCTTTCACTCAGAAGACATTCTTTGGGTAACTCTGACATTTGGGAAACAGAAATGAAAAATAAGGAATGGCCAGCATCCTGGAAGTAGGTTACCGCTTCAGGCCTGGGACCAGGACTTCCCCGCCTCCTCCTCATCACTTCTAGGGCTCAAATGAAGTGTGCAGTTTAGATGTGGCAACTCAGCTAGTTGTTCCAAGTGGCATGCCGTCATTTTTCCCATATTCAAATCTGTTTCCCATTTAATATTACAAGTAGGAATAAAATGAGACCTATAAACGAGGGAAACCAAAAGGTCACTGGTTAGCTGTACGTTACCCTTTCTTTCACCAACTGCTGATTTCTACTAACTGTGATGAGGACAATTTCATAATCCAGCAGTCAGCTCACCTCTGGGAAGGAAGGGAGCAGATTTCGTGAAAGAATGACTTCTGGATTTCCTTCAGAACCTGTGAACGTAAGATCTACAGCCACATGGGGCCTGGCTCAGGTTGCAGGGGAGTGGTGGATGGGGGGGGGGGGGGCGGATATTATGACGTGCTCCAGGCCACTTGGGTTCTGAGTTTACAAGGGGTCACTAAGGTTAGAGAATCACAGATGTCAGGAGAGCACCAGGCTCCCCTTACCTCTCGAAAACTTTGCAGTAGAAATCTTCTTACGTCTCTACACTTGGCCCTTAGTGCACTGTAAGCAGAAAGATAATAATGTGGAGGGAGTGTGTGTGTGTGTGTGTGTGTGTGTGTGTGTGTGTGTTGAAAATGACAGTGTAAATCAAACAAGCTCCTTCTTACCAAATCTCTTCATATTCTTAGGATCATCAGGACCCTTGGGAATGACCTGGACTATTTAGCTATGCCAACGCTAGATTCATCAGCAAATTTGTTCTGCCCCCCCCCTTTTTTTTTTTCAAAATTTGCCATGTGAGCTTTCTAGATTCCTTCTGTTATTCCTAGAAACAGACCCTTTTTTAAACTAATGTCAGATGGATGGAAGAAAATAAACATTCCCTTTTACTACTCAGGGATTTTTCTCACCTTCATTCCTGAGAGATATCTGAGCTTGGCATCCTGAGCAAGAAACTCTTTTTTGTTGCAGACATAACTGAAAAGTAGACCACTAAGTCTTTATAGGCCTCAGCTGGAACTTGTAGGGTTTGTTCATTCTGCATTTATTGCATATCTATTGTGTGCAGGAAGTGCACTTGAGACATGGAAGAGCTCACTGAGCTGTGCAAAAGGGTAGTTCTTAAGACACTATGAAAATATGACTAGTGGTAATTGGGACTTTGGATCCAGGAAATAGAGAGAGCAAAGGATGGCACAATGAGGTCTGAGAACAGGTGGGAGGGGGAGGCTTGCTGAGGAGGTGTCTTTGACGAGAAGGAACATGGTCACACAACGTGGGTCTTCATCAGTAGGGTGCTAGAAAGCATCCTGGTTGAGAGGACAGCATGACCAAGCATTGGAGGAGAGAAAAGGCAGTGGCTCGGACCCTACCCATCAGCTAAGATGCCTGGGACTCAGCTCCTCAAGTAGACATTTGAATTGAGTAAGCAAAGGTGGCATTGACACAAGACTGTCCTCTCCAATGCATCTGGTATCTATCCAGTAAACAGGTGATGGTGAGTTTATGAACCACTTCTTAAAGAAGGACAGTATCTTAACCACATTAGCATTTCAGTGACATATCTCTAGAGACCATAGGAAAAATAATATTATCTAATATTTATTGCATATAATGCTTTTGGACCTGTGCTAAATTTTTTTGCCTAAGTCGTCTGATACCGCACTAACAATAATTCTTTCAACTAGGTAATATTATTTTAATATTCTTTTTATATGTAGGGAAATTAAGGCTTTAAAAGGGCATGTTCCTGAAGTCAGGAAGAAAGTCTGTGGTTAAGTGTTAGTGCCATCACGGAATTTTCAGAATTACAGGCAACAGCGACTGTTGACTGGAGAGACATTTGGAAAAGGAAACACAGAATCTGAAAAAGAGTTAGATTGAGGCAGCATCAGTCCCCACTTCAGGGTGCATATGTGGGTCAGCGTGACATGAGACTTGTCACCCTCAGAGTTCTCCCTACCGAATCAGCTTTAAAAAGATAATGAAACACGGATCATCAATGTTCAAGAAACTGTTCCTGGAATGGGTAAATGGGTACATCTTTGGGACTCTGGAAAAAGATGGTTAACAGGTAGCCTTCAAAACAATGGAATTTACTAAACCCCAGAACACTGGCCTTGCTGATTTGATTTGTGACATTTAGACTAAAGGAGGCCTTCTTTGGCTTCCAAAAAAGCAAATAAAAATAACCACTCTGTGATGAGTATTTCCTCCCTTTTCTGAATGAACTCTCCCATGGCCCATGACCCGCCCACCATAGAACTTCTCACGTCTCCCCACTGCCTTATCTCTGCCATCCATGGCAGGCTCCAAAGCTGCTAACATTTTGTAACAACTATGTGACAAATTGTTGTGCTTTTATTCATGTCGGACATCTTTGCCAGGCTCGCTTGTTGTGTTTTCTGTTTGGCTGTGTCATGGGACCAAAGGTGCCTGCCTTTGTACAGCATGTCAAATCTGGTTAACATGCAGCCATTTATCTTTAAAGCTACTGCGGCATAATAGCAGCGGTGGGCCAGGCCACAGGGCTCCCAGCACAACCCAATTTTTGAGACCATCTTTTCTGCATATGGGGAGCACATTGGACGGCAGACAAGATGTTCTGTGATTTGGGGAATCTCTTAGAGACAAATTGTACAGTGCAAGTGCAATGTAGCTGGACTGCTGGGCGCCCAGTGAAGTGAAGAAAATCAGATACAGCACAGGCTGAAAGAATGAAGCAAGAATTCATGTCTCTGTGCAGAACATGCAGAGTACTTTGCTCACACAGAGTTCACACATAGACAAAAGCATATTTGTTTGTTTGGTATTTGCAGCGTATTCTGTAGCCACGGTCTGTGCGTATACTCTCATGTAAGCCTTCTTTATGCATTTTGTACTGGCGGGTGTGCCCACACGTGAACATGCAAATGTGCTGTGTGAGAAGGCAAGTTTGTTGTTACAGAGTTGAGATATGAGAAAGGCCTTCCAGTTCACTGAGGCGTTTTCCTCCTAATGCAGCAGAAGCATAATCTTTGTGTTTTCCACGATTGTTTCCGTGAAGGACTGTGTGTGTGTTTCAGGAAGTCTCCAAGTCAGTGAGTATGGAGTGCTGTGGTGAAAAACTTGAGGTCATTTTTTTCCCCGCTAAGATAGCTACAGACTTCATAACCCAACACGCTTTGGGTTTCCATTTCTCATACGTGTTAAGGCATCTTGGGGATGATTTGTCCTTAAGTAATTAATTACCAACAGAGGAGAAAAGACAAATTTAAAACGTGATATACCTTCATAGATTAGTTTAACTGAAATGGAGAATTAAATTTGTTGAATCAGCTAATTAACTGAAAATAGGGAAATCATGTGATTTAAGCGAATTGTTAGGAAATGTAAATACTAATGTACATATATATGCATATGTGATTGTGTCCATACATATTATGCATATATACGTGCATGAACATATAAACACACTGAGATTATTTGCAGAAACAGGCATAATCTTTCTCTCTCTTTCTCTGTCCCTCTCTTTCTCTTTCTTTTTTGAGTGAAAGACCCAGGAGATTGCCTTTCACTTTGAAAACAATCTCTAATATCAGGAAAATGCGCTGTTTGTTTATGCGTACATAATGCAAGTTTGTCCGCCTGGGAACTGCAGCAAATGGGAGAAGTATGCATGGATTTCACAGGTAACAGGATTACGTGGGCACATAATTGATCCATTTGGAGAAAAAAAATGACAGTGCTCTAAAGATGCCTAGGCTTTGGAGATGGAGTTTATGAAACAGGCATTTGTAAATTCAAAGGAATCAATATGTCAATTTTATTACATCTCAGAACCAGCTGGGCATTAAAGGAACAGTAGCCTTTTTAAAAAATCGCAGTTTCGTATTTCTACATTGTCTACTTTTCCTAAAGGGCCTAGAATTTAAGGATATAAACTCAGAGATTAATTTACACTGTCAGAAAAGAACAACAATATAGCATTTTGTCAACATTCAATGTACTGTTTGGTTCAAATGCCTGCCTTATCACTGCAATTAGCCTACTAATTTATACAGATCATAAGTAGAATAGTAGCCCCCACATAGGTACATAGTCAAGGATTCATTCAATTTTGTATTTTTGTTGTGCTTTGCGACAGTCTAGGTTTAACTTCTTCACTGATATAGGAGCACAGTTTAAGAGCTAGGCCTTGGGCGTCCCACAGAATCGGCCCTGCCTCTCTGAAACATCCCTATTTTATCTGAAACATCCCTATTTTATTAGAGCTTTTAACAGTTCAAAAAGACCAAACTATTTTAAATTAAGTTCCTAGATGATAGGTTTTGGACAATATCCAGGAGAGATATGAATGGGATTTGAATTCAAGACAGCTCTTTAAAATCTCCCAAATGCTGTAGAACCAAAGATGAAATTTAAAAGCAGTTAGCGGTTCACTTGTAGGTAAAGTGGTGCTTCTTTTCACACTGCCTACTGCGTGCTGTCCACTAGAACCCCAAGGCTGAGCTGTGGGACTTTATCACAGTCTGATCTCGACTCAGGGCACTCCTGCTTTTCTAGTCCATTCACACACAGCCCAGTTCTCCAGGCTCTCCTAGGAGTACAACATCAAATCACTTAAGACAGTGCAGAACTCACGCATAAACAAAACTGCCCCCAGATTCACCCAGTTCTGCAAACTAAATTCCCCGTGGCCCTCAGTGGTTGGTTAACCTCTCTGAGCCTCAGTTTTTATGCTTAAAATGCGGGCCAATACCGATTTATAGGATCATTTGTTAGACTGAAGGAAGCCCCGAGGACTGTATCTGGATCCTAGAAGATGCTCAATAAATTCAAAGCACAACTATTCAGGTCCCCAGGAATCCTGTGATAGAGCTACTTTCGTTTCTAGGCCTTACTGAAACACTCTTTAGAAGAGGAAACAGTTACCTACATTTGAGGTATTCATTGTTTTTTCAATTCTTTAGGGAGTATTAAAAAGAAAAAAAAGAGAGAGGAACAGAAAGAAAGAATCATCACAACTGGCATGCTCATACCTCCACGTTTCTAGGACGTACACATAATACACGTGATTCTTTTTCCCTTAGAAATACTACCTTCCAAAAAAGCCTCTCAAATAATATATTCTGTGCTGACTTCTGTTCCAGCCAGCACTAAAATGCCTGGTTCCTATTCGTCTCTTCACAAACATATAAAGGCCTTGGGGATAATTTTGATCATCTCTTCTCACCAGTGAATAGCTTAACCCATCACATAGAAAACTTGTTTTGCTAAAGCCAGGCTGTACTGAATATGATAGGAACAATAATATTTAACATATACTACAACATCAAGAAAAAAGCTTTTATTAAGTTTACATCAGACTACCACAATAGTAACAATTTCTTGAACTCTTCTTTGTGACAGCTATGAATGCCATTTTAAATGCTCAGATTTTTAAAGTTTGAGTTAATTGCCTTTCTCAAGGACACCTTTGAGATCTGTGAGTCAGGGAAGCTGAGAGGCTATAGGATATCCAAAGAGTGTAGGCTCTGAACTTCTGGGCTCAAATTGGTTTTCTACTTTCATACCAGCCATGTACCTGGAACAAGTCACTCAAACTAACTGTGTCTTTATTTCTTAACATAATACCAGCGTCCCAGGGCTTTTGTGATGAAATGTTGGTAATAGGTCAAGTGCCAAGCACCCAGTAGGTGTTTAATGTTGCATGCCCTTTCTGCATTCTGTTTCATCCTGAACATTCACTGCGGGTTGGCCTTTAGCAAGTCTCCCCTCGTTCCTTCTGCCAATCATGATCAATCAACATTTTGTCCATAGCAAGGATATCTTACTGCAGTTCCAAATTTTGGTGTGAAAATTGTACTATTTTCTGCTCAAGGAAATGAGCATGCAGAAGTACCTTCCGTACTTAAAATCACAATCACGCTAGCTATTTTCTGCCTAATCTGACTGTTTCTTTGTTCCCATCATCCTGTTTAGTGAGACACTTTGGTATTTTTGCAAAGCCTTTGCTAGTGCTCTGTGCTTGGGAATCTCAGATCTCTCTTCCTCTGTGATCCTTTGGCTAAATCAGCAAAGAAAGTGCACTGAGATCTCTGACCTAGATGTTTGTCATACAACTGTGGGGATTGGTTAGTTAATAGAGTCGATTAAAACACTTTGTTTGACTCTGCTTAAGCATACCAGAAATATATTCAAAATCTACAGCTACAAAATGTAAAGAAGGTAGTCCAAATATAGTACTACATAATGAGGCTCCCTGTTGGTAGTATATAAAGCACTTTAGAGTATAGCTTCAAATTCTAATGAAGATCATTTTAAATCTTGCACTGAATTGTGAATTTAAAATTCCCATGTTCTCCATAAGTATCTGAAGAGGGGCATGTAAATACCATAAGTGAATTAATTACTGCCTTAAGTTGGTAAAGCATGTGTGAATCCAAACTTTATTCTTGAACTTGTGCTTCTCTTCCCAAGGTTTTTTGAGCCATTTCCTATGAACTAGGTTCTAAGTACCTACTCCATGGCTGAGGAAGTAGAAGGAAGGTGTTTTTGTTGTTGTTATTGTCACGAGGATCAAATATTTCAACCTCAGAAGATTTGCATCACCCCAACAAAAAGTCTGCCCAGCACTACCTACTTGGACAGCAGGAAATTCATAAAGCGAGAAAAGACATTTAAGATTTAAAACCTACAAAGCCACGAAACACTGTTACCCTGATGAGTATTCCTCCTTTCCCCATTAACGATGTCAGTTTCTTTCTTTGAGAAGTGAAAGGCTAAGCGGTGAGAATGCTTTTTGCCCCATTTGTGTTTTTGAGGACAGAACGTGGGACTTCGGAAGTTAGCGGACAACTTTTCTGAACTGATTCTTTTGAAGCAAACCCAAAGGGTGGTAAGAAGGGAGCTGCTAGAGGCTTCTGATGACGCCCACATGGTGCCCACCTCAGCTCCTTCAGAGACTCCATAATTTCATGGCAGGGCCAGAGGCCCTGCCAATATCTGCACATCATTGGCATGATAGACCATAACAGCTTCTTCTGAGCCGTTCTGGTCTAACGTGTCAATGCGTACTCGGGGAGTCCTCAGCGCACGGATCATTGACACGGCACTACATAACGGCTCCTTAGCAGCCATTATTGGGTATCAAGTCAATGCATACTGAGGGAGCCTTTATCGCACAGGCCTGCACAAGCAGACACGTTCCGAATACTAAAATTCCTTAGGAAAATTAGTCATTGCCCATGTGTGATAGCTGTTTTCCATTTTGAATTTTAACCATTTAGAGGAAAGAGTGAGAAAGGAAAATACCAGAGTTGTCCAAAAAAATCATTTTAAAACCAGTGTGCAAGTTGTAAGTGAGTAGTGGAAGCCACTGAAAGGTGATGGTCTTCTAACTCATTTCTTTTCCATAGTGTCATTTTATGTGTCAGAGTCGTTTAAAGAGCTTCATTCTCATTTAAGACTCTTTTTCAGGGAAGGTGCATCTCAGAAGACTGTTTTCTGGCTCTGGTGCCAATCTTGGAAAATGTAATAAAAATGATGATAGTTTCTCCATTAACCAATAGTCATAGGTATTACTATAATAGCTTTACTGTACATGTCAAAAATATCCACTTTATGATGATCTCCATGAGAGATTTCAGTCCATGGTCATCCCAGACTTTTAATAATAATATGTTGAGTAGGAAAGTTTCTGTATGGTCAAAATAAAGATTATGACAATAATGACAGCAACCATAAAAACATTACAATTGTTCCTTATATTCTGATTATGTGCCAGGCACTTTGTACATATTATCTCATTTAATTTTCTCAGCAGACAGTGAAAATAAGAAAACTGTGGCTTAGCAAGTTCAGAAACTTGATTGACGTCATGCATCTTCTGAGGTCCGGGGATGGATTTTGAATTTGGTCTGGTGAGAGTCATGCTTTTATCCTTCGGCTGCTTCTAACAGTAATCATCTTTGGGGAGCGAGGTTTCTGCCAAGGCTAGCCAACCCATTGTTTGCAGACTGCTCAAGAAACTGAAGCAGAGTAATTTTAGCAATTAATCCCCCCACATAATAAAGAAAGTCAGAGTCAACGTCAGGAGGTAACAAGAAGCAAAGGCACCCTTTGCTTCTGACGACATGCTAGCCACAAACAAGACTTGGGAATTTCAGAGCCTCTGTTTGTCTTTCAAAAGGAATGTCCACTGTTGCCATCACTTCTGAAAAGATTTCCTTGCACCAAATCAAAATGGTGCGAGTTTGCTGTTGTTGATATTTTTTCCCTTTTGTGTTCTGCTTGCTGACTGACATCTGCTATCATGCTAAGCAGGTGTTCCTATGTAAACGAACGTGCCCTGTTTGTGTTTCGCCATCCTCGCTGCTGCGCACCCAAATGAGCAGCGTGATTAAGAATCCTGTAAATTTTTGAAAGGAAACGGATGGCTACCCTACTAGAACATAATTACACCGTTCCAACATCCGCAGCTCACTGCTGCAGCAGAGTTGGAGAACAGCAGAAATTAATAATATATAATAGCATCATTCTCGTAATTTATAAATGAAATAAAGTAGAGAGGAGATTCTGCTGATATGCATTTTCGCCTTAATTCTAAAAGACAAAGTATAGATTAGAATTTTAGTGGGGTGAAACCTGGCCAGCGGTCTCCCACTAGCTGCCTGATTCATGACAGGAGTGTTTTTGCTTAGGGGAAAGAGCTAATATCTTTTATTAGGCCAGAGGAAAAAGATGAATAAACAAGGCCCTCTAAAGGCAGCTCTACATAAAGGGGATCTGACAAATCTCTGATTGTGTGCGCACTGTATTTTACAAAGGTGTTATTACGTTAAGACTTCAATGTGTACTGCATTTTTTTCCTGTTATTGTAATAACACACCACCATAGGTCAGCCCCTCTGAGAAAAGAGAGACCAGATGAGTTAAAGATGTGGATTAACATAAGCTTTATGCTAGAAAATACTCATGTTAAGTTCTGAAGATCTGCAGTAAACAACATACATGTTATATAGTTAACCATACTATACTATATACTCTTCTTCAAATTGTTACCATAGGCAGGTTTCAAGAAGTTTTTGTCACTCTAAAAAAACTAGTGTGTCTTTTAAAACATACTATTTTGAGCCTATGAATATACCTCTTATTACAAATTATCATCAGAGTAATTTCACCTTTCAATCATACTGGAGGAACAATATAACTTTCTAACAAGCAAATAAACTATATGATAAAAGTAGCGAGCCCTATGTCTATAACATAGGATTGTGGGAGGCAATTAAAAATTTAAAATATTTTTCTGTTTTAAACTTGTTATGAATAAGTTGCTTGCCAAATAGATAAGCCCACCTGTTCAAGAACTTATCTCTCAAGTCCCCAGCACCCATCCCCCCACACACGTCATACAGACCATGCAAATGAGTAATTAACCTTAATAAAAATAGTATTTGTAGCATTTAAATAATGTTGTTTAACCTTTTTTTCTGCCTTATTCCAAAGAATAACATATGTCAAAAAAGTCAACATGAGTTTTCTTGCTTTAATTAACCATAGAGAACATGCAAATACTATTTGCTTTTCAAGAGAAACATATCCATTTAAGATGTTTATTCACTTAAGCAGTATTCATTTAAGGGTCCCTTGAGTATTATTCTATGTATTTTGATTTGGTTTGGAGAAAATAAATTTATTTAATAGATTTATTTCATTAGCAGGTGTTTATTTAAGTGGGTGCCACTGTATTTAAATCTCCAGTTTCCATTACTTCCTTAGCTCACTTGCTTCATGTTGACTAATTTTAATAAGCCTAAGGTGCCTAGGGTCTTATTGAGTGTTCGGTTTGATCAATATGGTTAAATTAAAATTGTGCAAAATATAAGCAAATGTACTCAACAACACAGTGAAAAATGTGCTGTGCGCTAAGCATTGATTGCTACGCCATGGGCCCAGTTGCGCAGTGCTGAGTAAGCCTGTACGCTGTCTAGAAACTGTGGCAGGCCTCTAAGCTTCCTGTACCCTCAGACACACCTAAGGCATCCCATCCTCAGGTTGGACACCTAAGGCATCCCATGGACATAGAAGGGAAGGATGGTCATGTGAGGTATTTTGCTTTATGATTTAGTGGAAAGCAGAATGTAATATTTACAGTGACATTATATAGAAAGGGGGAAAGGGCAAAGCTAAGATCTTATGAAAGTTTGCCTTTGAGGATTTCTGAAATGTTTTACACAACAAAGAAATGAAGACCCTAGTTCTTTCCAACAAACAACTTATTTTATTGCAATTACTCTTCAGTCTTAATCATTTGTTAACTTGTATCCTTTTTCAAAGCTCTTGCTTGTAAAGTTTAATTGGGCAGATTACAAAAAATAAAACCCACAATCTAATTCCTAAAATTTACCAAAATCCGTCTTGCCATTAGTGCTGCGTTTGAAAAGCTGTATAACTTATAGTTTTCTAACAATCCTATTGTTAGGTATATAGTTGTAACTCTGAATAGATGACTAAGTACATTTCAGTGGGTTACTTTTAGCATGAATCAGACTGTGTTTACTAACACCAAGTCAAGTTTTAACCTTTCTTTTTCCCTTTTCAAAATTTTTTTCTTCTTTATCTATTTCATAATATGTAGTAAGATCGGCATACTTGATACTCAATAATAATCTTTTTAAGTGTTGCAAAAAATCTACTACATTGACATAGTGATCATAATTATATATCGTACAAAATTATTCCAGCTATATGTTAGCTGTTAGGGGAGTTTCTTTTTCTACCTGTTGTGTGCTTTTGGTCTATCTTTAATCTTCTTGCTAAGAGACAGCTGCCATCAGAGCCCTGGCTTTCCTTGATATCATCGCTTCCTACATGTCCAAAACATAAGTTCACATGAGCAGAAGTTGATCTTATCAAGGTAAATCAGAAGTTAAAAAAATAGAGCAGAGAGATAAGAGCATCAAAAATGTACATCTTGCAAGCCATGATGTATTTAGGAAAAGTGTGCTCTTTTGAGATGAAATCAGCCTCTAGTTTAAACTGGCCACGTAGGTTTCTGAGCCTAAAAATGGATGTAAAGTTTCCTTTTAAATGAAATCTAGAGTTTGGGCTTCCTAACATTTCATAAGGTACTCAGCAGCTAGCCTGAAAAAAATAATATTCGAGTCTTAAAATCATCAAAAAGTAGACCAATACAAGTTTAGAAGGAATGACTTTATTTTTTTGTAAAGGGACCCAAAAAATACACAATTTTTGTATATTTTGTGCATGTTAATCTTGATTTTTTCCCCCAGCATTTTGCATGTTTTGAGTTTTTAATATCAAAGGTACTGCTCTTTGTAAACAAGTGTAAGCTTACCCAGGCAGCTTCACTTACACTCTTCCCTTGTAATCAGATGTGAAAATTACACCCTCCCTTTTGGATACATGATAATTACACATTTCAACATGCAAAGAATTGTCTCTGTTTCAGTTGTTGGAACGAAAAAGCCGAGACAACCAGTAAAATATATTATTATATTAAAGTTCATTTCCATAATTGTTTTCAGGATTTGTAATCAAAACCATGATCAAGGTAGTTTTAGTTTCAAAAGGAATACACACAGAAAAGAAGAAGTAGATAAAATTAATTGTCAAGTCCTATTTCAATGGCCTTTTTTTATTTTATAAAAGGCAATTGAGAAAAATACACTATAATCTTCCTTTCAAAACAAAACAAACAAAAAAAAAACCCCTTGTAATATCTTATTTGACATTTTCTTTCTCCATGCTTATTGAATTTCCTATTTTTCATATAGGCCAAAAATAAGGTAAAAATCTACATTTTATGATTAATGTGAAAGGATTAAGTGACAAGGGAAATATAAATACAACTAAGAAAACTTAATAAGATTTTCATTCTTTGAGACCTTTTCAGTCAAATATAAGCTCCGTTAAGAAATATTTTATTTTTATTTATTTTTCCCCATTTTATTGATATGTGTAAGTGCAAAATTTAAGGTTTACAATGAAGTTTAGCATTTTGTGCACATACGTATCTTGTCAAGGTGACAAGGACTTTCCCACTCTCCTTTTGCCCCTCCCCAAATCCATCCCTCTCTCCCTCCCCACTCTACCCCCTGTTTCACTTTGTTTTTCGTCACAACTCTTAAGAAATATTTTAAATTTAACAATCAGACTTCAAAATTTGTCTTGAAGATTAGTAACATTTTAGAGTAAAGCAATATCACCGTGAGTATAAAATAAATTGAAACCTAACAACGCAGAGGTTTCTGACAAATAACACTGACTCAAAGCTATCTCTTACCTGTTTGGAGTTGAGAGTTGCATTATTCCTTCTTTTCTTAAACTAAGAAGAAGAGGAATGGAGAAGATGGCTTTGGGCAATTAATTCATGCTTCTTAAAATTAAGCCTATGACAGAGTAAAACCCCACCTCTTCAGCTCTCTAATTTTTTCTCTAATATTTAATTTTTTATAAATTTCAATATCTCATCCAAATATTATCCTAGCTAAGTAAGACATATATTCCTATAACCCAAGTCTCTATCTGAACTCAGAATCAGGGCTTTCACAATGAACTTGTTTGTTTACTTGTTTTTATTTGAGACAGAATCTCACTAAATCCCAGGGCTCAAAGTTGTGATCCTCCTTCCTGTCACTTTTTGGTTGGGAAAAAAAAAAAAACAAAAAAACTCAATACACTCAATCCAAATTTACAAAAAAATCTGTTTTGAGAATTAAATGTTAGTATTATAATTAGCACTTACCTTTATGTTCTTCCTTTCCTAATTTAAAATCATTGCATAATTTGACAATTGTGTTTAATTTTCAGAAGTATTTTCCTTTAATATTTCATACAATCTTACGAGGAACCAGAGAGTTCAATTGTTCCCGCCCCTAGGCTTGTCTCCTTCAGTAGAAATTGAGACAGAGCTGGCTGGACCAGGATTTGAACCCCAGCTTTCTGATTCCACTCAGGGGCAAAATGACAAAAGGCTGCTTTTAGAATGTTAATTCTTTTTTGCTCTTGTTGACATAATGCCTCTCAAATCCACTGTGAGATGAGGTCTTATGTTCAAGCTAAGTGCTTCTCTACTCTGAAGTGTCAGGTTATAATTGCTGTGTATGCCAGGAATGAAGATGGCTAGAATTAGAAAAGCTAGTAGGAAAAAAGAAAAGAAAAGCCAGTATGCCTATGTGATGAGTATAGAAGTACATTTTCTGCTGTTAAAACAAAATGCTTGAGGTTGGAGACTTTGTGAGGAAAAAGGGTCTCCTTAGCGCACTGTTTTGGAGATCTACAAGCATGGCACAAACTTCATCTCTAGTAAGGGCCCCGTGGCAGATGGCATCACAGTGGTCAGAAAGCATGGCAAGACAGCCAGCCGGTAGGAGCCAGAGGTAGGAGCCAGTGTGTTCTTTTAGACCAGCCCTTCCTCAAGGCACTGACTAGGGGGACCTAGAATAGTGTTTAGTCTATCCTAAGGAGGATGGCCTCAGTGACCCGATTACCTTCACTAGTCTCCACGTCTCAAACATTTCACCAGCTCCCAACACTGTCACACGAGAACCAAACTTCTAACATGAATTCATATCTAAACCATAGCAGTGAGTTTTGGGCCTATGGAGCTACGTGTTCTGAACTCATTTTTTTTTTTTTTTTCACTTTTACTGTTTCTGTTTTTCCCTTTTTTGGAAAGATTGTATAATTGCTCTATCGGTGAAGTGTTCCATTTCCATAATTCCGGTACTGGCTGAGCAAAGAACTCAAAAAATACTTCACATGTATTGACATTATTCTGGCAATAAGTGAGCTCCCGATTCAGCTTTGTTGCATTGCCATGAAAAACAGGGCGATGAGAAGGAAAGATCAGCAGAACAGAGGACATGAAGGTTGCCAGGAAGGAACGGAAAGGCAAAACTCGGCCTCCTGTCTGAATCTACCTTCGCTGCCTCCTTGGTTTGAAAGCAGTAACAATGGCAGACAATGAAGAGTGGGTGTGGGTGAGAAAAGTACAGAAGAAGCCATTCCTGGTTAAGCCAGGCATCTCCTGTCAGTCTCCATGCCAGTGGGCTTATCCATTCAGGGAGATCTGGGATCACAAGAAAAAGTCTTGGCTTTGTCTGGAAACTTCTATGTGCTTCTGGTTAAGCCTGGCTTGCCTTCCCATCTCTGTATGGCCATACATACATACATACATCCTTTAACCTCTCTGGGCCACATGTCCCTGCTAGTGAGATATAGGGATTGGACAGAAATTGAAAACTAGTGGCTGCCACATGTGTTTAGTTTGGCTCACAAAGTGTTTTAAAAAACACTTAAATTGGTTGCCAATATTTAAAAAATTGAATGGTTTCACTGGAAAAAAAATTACATTTGCATTTCTTCTGGAGAACTCCGATTTTGCATCTCTGGCCTACCCAGGTGGATGGGAAGTCGTTAGATTTTTCCACTTGCTTGGCTGACGTAGACGCTTGGTGAGGGGAAGCAGGAGTAGCTCAGAAAAGATGGCCTCCAGGACAAATCCAGGAAAGATGGCTTGGCACCTGACTATTGTCTATCCAGCAAATTGTGTGTGTGTGTGTGTGTATGTGTGTGTGTGTGTTCAATGTATATAGAAAATATATATGAATATATATATATATTATTCATAAATTGATTCTATTTCTTTAATCCACTCCTTTTAATGTTAACATTGAATGATTTCACATTTTCACTACCACTAAAACATCTCCCAATTTTCAGTTGACTATAAGGTTCATAATACATTTCTGTTCACATAAATACAAATAAATTATATTGGCATAGAAACTATTTGATCTTTAAAAATAAAGGAATTGCATTGATTCAGAAAGACATATTTTCATAAAATCTGTTTTCAGAATGACCAATTTGAACACAAGGGATAGCATTTTCTACTGTTTACAGAGTACCCAATAGTATATATGGTGCATTGACCAAACCATTTTACTGATTTTTCTCAACAACCCTGAAAGGTAGACAAAGGAAATATTTAATATAAACAAGGAATCTGGAACGCTAAAAGTTAGATGACTATGGGGAAATTGACGTGCTATGACTTAGTTAATATGAGAAAGAGCCAGGATTCAACTGCACAGCTTTTGGATTCATAGTTAATTTTTTTTATACAGTCATCACCGTTTGGTTTTGTATTTGTGGGTGTGGGTGTGGGTGTGGGTGTTTTCTTATCAATGAGAATCGGAATTATCTAATGAATTAAGATTTGTCTCAATGCTTTGCAATTTCAATAAAGACTTTTTGATAGTCATTCTTAGGCGAATGCTAAGTTTTCAGTAAGGAAGGCTAACAGATACTATATTAAAACACAATCTATGTGAGGTACACAGCTATAATCCCAGCACATTGAGAGGCTGAGACAGGAAAATTACAAGTTCTAGCCCAGCCTGAACAACATAGCAAGACCTTAACCTAAGAGAGAGGGTAAGAAGAGGATTAAGGACAACTAGAAAAGAGAGCAGACCCTGAAAGTGGAGGTCTGGGAGGAGTAAGAGAGAAGGAAAGGTTGACACACACAACCAGAGATTCCCCGAGTTGCATGTGACTAACATGCTACAGAGTGTGTAGCATGTCCATGTTCAAGTAAAAAAATAAATAAATAAACCAAAAGGGGTGGGAGCTGGAAATGTAGCTCAGTATGAAGGCCTTGAATTCAAATCCTCAGTACTTCAAAAAACTCATATATACACAGAATCTGTGGAAGCCGAATGTAGGGAATAACTTAAGATCAAAGTTTTGTGTGGAAATAATGATAAAGAGAGAGAGGCAAAGAATCCTAGAGTAGGAAGATAGAAATCTATGGAAGATGATGGGGTGAGGGCTCTGTAAATAAGAGAGAGAATACGTTGGATCATCGAGAGAAGATATTATAGAGAGATAAGAAATATAGGAGAAACAGAAGGAGACTGTCTAGTAATTTAAGAAGTGAAACCCTTTAGGAAAGAGGTAGAAGCTGGGTGGGAAAGCCTAGAGAGGAAGTGACAGGAAGCGAGAAAGAAAAACTTCCAGGCCAGAAATCTGAGCAAAGGTTGAGAAGAGGGGATAGCGGTAAATACAAAAACCCAGAAAGCGATGTTTTTAGGAAAGTTGAGAGAGAATACATGTTTGTCCCAAAACTGTGAAGATGGAATCAACACGTTTGAATTGTAAGAAAGGAAATTACCATGGCTAGCAGAATAGAATTAGTACGAAATCCTTGGATGTCAAGAGGTTGAAAGAGAAACAACAGTATGGAGAAGGAGGACATGGGTGGAAAGTAGAGTGAAAAGAAACCCATGGCAGATGGTGGTGAAAAATAAAGCCAGTTAGAAAGATCCTGACTGGGATGGAAGCAAATTCCAATAATATCAGCAAGGAAGCTAATTTGAAGGAATTTACAAAGTAAACCTCATGCTGATTGGGTGGAGCCCAGCAAGGTAAGAGAAGAAGTGGTTAATCTTTGAAAAAAAAAGGAAAAAGAAGGAGAGAGAAAGAGGAAAACAAAGAAAAAAAGAAAAACAGCCTATCAAGGTCATGGGACTTAAGCCAGGAAAGTAGGGAAGTGACATTTTGTTGAAATTACTCACTTATACATTTGTTTCTTGCTTCTAAAACTGGGTCCCCTACCTTATTTCAGATATTTCTGTAACAGTATTATGCCATTGTGGTGTATTCACTTGCAGACGTACTTTACAAGAAAGAACAATTATTTATTTTTTGATTTCTCAAAAGATGAAGTGTATGTCGATGGTTCTTTGTCTGGAGGGGGAAGCCCTGTAGTGACAGTGTCACTGGAGGTAATAATTATTTTTGAAACTGTTGGCTCAAGAAGTTCATTATTCATATAAACTGAGAATTAGGTTCAAACATTTACTATAAAATACACTTAATGTTAATTTACGTTACTTATACTGAAGATCTCTTGTGTTTTCGAAAAGTTTGATTTATAGTTTTTTCACAGCAAAACTTTTCTGTAGGTTCCATTTTGTAGTTAACTTGTTCAGAACCCACAATAATTCTTTGCAGTGATAGGGCATGCATTCATTCTCCTGGGTTTGAACATTTTCTTGCTTTGAATGTCTTAAAAGTGTACCCTTGAAACTCTAGAATTCAGAAGTCCCCCCCTTTCCCAACTCTTTCTAGCCTCCCTTTTTGCTTGAACTAATGGAAATCCCTGACAATGCAATTTTTGCATAGCCCTAAAAATAAGGTTAAAAGTTAAACCATATGCCGGAAATTTGAAGAAATTGGCACTGTGAGCTTTCTGTCACTGACGAGGCCTTGGTTCTGTTACTGACATGGTCTTGTGGCTAAACTATGGGCCTGGGCCCCATGCAGCGTGCTCCCTGCAGCTTGACCTGGGAGATACACCAGCTAAGGGACATCTAATGGATTCATTTATCACAAGGTGGTAGACAATTCTCCCACTAATAAAGAAAAAAAAAAATTAGAACCTAAAGCAATGAATTCTCAATACTAAGTTTAACCATTTTTCCTTTCCTTGTTTTCTCCCCCTTTCTCTTCTGGCATCTGTTTCTTCCCATGATTCCTGGCCTTCTAAGATTTTTCAGCTCAACTTACAAATGCCCAGGGGAAAAAAAAAATCAATGGGTTGTAGCACTAACTAGTAAAACTGTAATTGTTTAAAAAAAATCAATTTGAAGTAAGGCATGAATTTATTAAAAATAGTAGTCTGTGTAAAAAGTTTTCTAGTTCTGGAAAGCAAACGAATGGATACGCCTTTCATGGTGTACACAAATACCATATACCTGAAGAAAGAGAATGATCAGAATGATAATATACTTACTTCATGTGATAGGTAGCAACATAGCCAAGTGGATTTTCGAACATTTAGTGGGCTTGATCCTTGTTTTGTTGTGTTGTTTCTTTTAGTGTACAGAGTAAAGAGAGATGACAGGTAGACAGCTAGTGAGGCGACAGGGTGGTAGACAGAATTCTTGACTGTCGGTGCAGAAAGAATTTATGAGCGAGCTGCCACGTGTAACATAGTACAGCTAAGTTCAGAACTGCAGGGAGAGTGCAGGGCAGGCAATATTTCAAGAACGAGTGTTGTCCTGAACATTCTCCTAATGCGTAATGCTAAGTCACTCATCTTCTTTTTTTCTTTTCCTTGCTTCCTGGAATTAGAAAAGTTCTTCTCTGACTTGGGTTGTTATGTAGAGACGTG
Source organism: Ctenodactylus gundi (assembly GCA_004027205.1). Taxonomy (NCBI): domain Eukaryota; kingdom Metazoa; phylum Chordata; class Mammalia; order Rodentia; family Ctenodactylidae; genus Ctenodactylus; species Ctenodactylus gundi. Next base: position 329,014 of record PVKB01001365.1, on the reverse strand, counting down.
AAATTTCATTGGCTCTGAGTACTTTCCTGTCAAGTAAGGACTACTGGGAACCTGCTAATGTGCATATTGATGTACCCCGTAGCTTCAGAAATGATGAAAGAGCATATTACTTATTTCCACAACAACAAAGCTTAGAGAAATTTGAAAGCAGCCAGTTATTTTACCTGGGGACTTTCTCCCAGGTGACAATGGTATAGAGTCATGGAATTTAAATGTAGGGGCAGCCCTACTTTGTAAAAAGTTTTCATGGAGAGCCACAATACCGCTCCCCAACCTAGAGAAAAATTAAAAGAGCACTGCTTTCATTTGCATTCATTTAGACGAATGTGCCCACAATATGGAAGAGGCGTCCTTATGCTCATTCCGAGTGTATTTTATTTGTTGTTTACTAGGCTCGACTGACATGATATAATTTGTGCTTTGCAGGGTCACAACAAGCTACTAGCGGGACAATTTGCTGAATCAAGGGGATGATTGTGCCTGGTGCCAGTCAGTCGCAATTAGGACCAGGATCAGGGAGGCCCAGGGCTTGTGCATCGTCTTGGGCAAGCTGCATAGAAATCAGCTCACCTGAAACTAATTGTCACAACAGAGACCTTATGCAAATGAGCCCTGGGGTTAGCGTGGGAAAAGAAAAACTGTCGCAAAGATAGGTGACCTGCTGAGCAGGGGGTCTGTTGCTGGGGAAATCTTTGTTCAATGAGTTTAAAAATGTTTTCATTGTTCAGGGGAAAAAAAAGTGGCCTACACACTCACCATGAGTGTGGCAAACACACTCATCTAAAATTCCAATAAAGTAGAAGCCTGTGAATTAGGAGTCCGTGCACTTTATAAGAGCTATAGCAAGAAAATACTTTCCTTGCAAAAGCCTTTAAAATTTAGGTGCTGTTCACAGTGGAGTGGCCTACCTTGACCTTCCCTCGAAAGGTCAGGTTTCTGCTAGCCTGGTAGGAAGTACATCATGTTTTCTGCCTGGATCCCAACAATCTACCTCTAGAGATCTGTGAGGGATGTGTGTCACCAAGCCAAGGAAGGCATGCTTTCTAACGGAACTTTTGTCTTAGATAGAGAAAAAGGGACACGAGGGTTTCTTATCTCATGGTAAAGCAATCTAGAAAATAATGGACGTCTCTTTTGCAATTTTTTAAATATTTGCAAACTTAAAGGGGGTGCAATCACTGCAAAATTCTGGGAAGACTTATGCAGCTCATAGGATAACAGATCCTAGAAATTTAGGAAACTAAAAGTAAAAAACTATCTGAAAGTCTGACCTGCTTCTCTTTTTTAACTGCTGATTAAAAAAAAAAAAAAAGAAAAAGAAAAAAAAACATGTTTCAATCAGAAATGTCATTTAATCTATTGTACTTCTTTGAGGTAATCTTCCAAATGCTCGACTTTAGAAAAGTAAATGAAAGGCTTTCTGAGGTAATAATAAACATTCTGACAGGTTGTTGTAACAAAGTTGCCTTTGGGTTCTTCGACTGATTTTTAGCTTTTCAACCCACTTTTCTTAAAAATATATAGGTTAATACTGAAATTGCTTAGCCTTTTACTGAAGATTTGCCAGTGACAAATTAAATAATGTACATATTCACACAGCCATATAAACATAATATCATGAAAATAAAATGGAATATTCTAAGCTTTTGCAATAACAGCCAACATATTTTGTATCTAATGATACCAAAAAAGAAATAATTTGAATAAAAAAGTTAGGTGAGAGAAAAGGAAAACCATATTGTGTTAATTGTGGATCTAAATGTTGTTTTGTTTGGCCCGTTACTAGGTCTAGGAAAGTAAGTGTTTTCATTTTGTTTCCTAAAGGGCTGGATCAAAATTTGAAGTTGTATCTGAAAAGCAGGCTCATGAACCAACTTGGTAGCCACTGGAAAAAAAAAAAAAAAAAAAAAAAACCAAAGCAAATTAGGATTAAAAGAAGTGCAACTTAATGCCAACTTAAATTAAAAAAAAAAATCTCCTTTGTCCCTTCACCACTGTCTGAAATAATTTCCACATGTAGGAGACATTTCACAGTGGGTACGAAGTGCTCAACTTTCACTCATCAAACTTTAATCGGAACTGCATTTTAGTTTTTGAATAAAGAACACTTAAAAAATTTAGATGCAAATTATTTTGCATTATTCATGCTCTAAGTGTCCTTGCAGATTTAAACACTTCTGAGGCCACCTTGATTCAAGTAATTACCTAGGCCCTCACTGCTCTGTCATGAATAAGGTATTTTGTACAAGTAAAGTATGCACCCGATGAGCTTTTAAAGTGGCTTTACACTGAACTTGTGTATTGCTTCTTGTGCATGAGTGAGCCGAACATGCGTCGCAATCTGTCTCAGGTGGGAAACCCTGACTTGGGCATCCATGGGTGACGGGATGAAGCCCACACATCTCCCTCCACACAAATGCTCTTCCTTTGTCTCTTCTTAAGAATCTCAGAATGATCCTCCTGCTCGATCCTAGGGGTGTTTTTAGAATGGAAGAGAGCAATAGATTCTAGGAAAAGAGGAGGAAAGTGGTAGTGATTCTGCTTAACCCTCCCATTGCCAGTTCATGGCAAATGTTCACTTTTCAGGCTGCCTCACCTCCATCACGAAAGGCCCGTGTGTAAGGTAATAAGTCTCCCTGATTTCACACGGCCCTGTACATCTGCCTCCCCATCTGTCAGGCAGGCCTCCCGACCTGACACTCTTAGGTACTACCTCCACCCCAACGCTCTTCACAAAATGCCACTGGCTGCAAACTCACAAGCAACTGTTAGATGCTGACAATGGAAGCAAAAGTGTTTATAAAGCAAAAATTTATAAGTTTACACACTTACAAATACACATGTGTGCACGCACACACGCACACACACAAAGAGGTTTCTTAAGAGTTAAATGTAATAGACTGAAGCGTGTAGCTGGCATTGGTTACCAAGTGCCCAAGCCTTTCCTTTCCAACTCCGTGGCTTTGAAGAATTATAGGAATTTTATGATGTGCTATTGGAGTTATACTGGCAGAGATTACAGAAAAGGGGTTAAAGTTGGTTTATGGTAGAAAAAAATTATGCAGAAACCAATAAAAATAAACACACTCAAGTAGACTAAACTTGCTGGGCTTTTAGTTTTAGTTTAACAAAGGAAGTTTAGATGAAAGTAAATGTTGCAGCTTTTAGAAAATTAGTTGACACTCACACTTGATCATCTTTACTACACAGCGGTATAATTAATATTTAAACATTCTAATAATGCAGCTTGCTTTGCATGCACTTTTCAGCCTCACAACAGTATATTTTATCTGCGATTGTACTAGCATTTCCTTGGGTACTGCCCATTCTCATGGAGTTAAATTTAGACTAGAGTAGGGCCTTAGCTCTTATGGCCAGTAAAACATCAATAGGGGAATGAGCAGGTTTCATACATCTACCAGACAGTTTATTATTAAGACCAATATTTACCCGAGATAATAGATAGTGTATAAATTTTGTTTCATTGCCCCTGTGAATGTTTTAAAATGATCCAAGTGGATTAAGTTTGAAAGTTGCATTTGGCTGTTGTCCACTCACCTTTTCCCCGTCCAAAGCAGGAGATTTTTGACAATGTAAAGACGGTAGGAATCTGTAAGTAACACACGGAATTCTGGGATCCTGTGCCTGCGCCCTCGTTAGGGCATTTGATCAGTACAGTAAGGAATTATTATTTTCAGTGTATGAAATCACCGAATTTTTGGAATATCGTCTCAACTGGGGCAGCTGAACACTCTGGAACTTAGTAAAACAATGCAGCTACTAAAACACAGAGAAGTAAGCTAATTGGGAGAAGACTGAGCTAGTTTATTTTCCTATGAGAATTTTCTTCCTGTTCCAGTCTCAGGGCTGTAGGTGGTAGGGAGAAGTTGTTTCAGGTGCTGCCCTTAGCTCTGTCCCTTTGAAGTGCACAAGGTGCCTGGGGTTCTTGATCATCTCCTGTGAAGAGTGAGAAAGAGCATTCTACTTTTCCATCATAATTGAGGTATCCTTCAGTGAGGCTCAATTTGCATGCGTGTATTTACGGCTCAGTCTTCCTAAGCGAGTAGGTGTACTGAGCTGCAAGTCTATTTTGAGAGTCAGCCCATGTTAACCCCTTGAGGCCCACTTCATGATTGGTACTGTCCTGTGGGAATCCTGTTATCTCATGAAGCATGGACCCATAATAGAATATAGCCATACCAACACGGAGGCATCTCATTTCATGAATTCGGCAGTGAAGCCCTGGGTGCTGTGATTGGCACAAAATCAGGAGGCACAAACGAGGATAGCAAAACGTGGCAAGTTACTTTTCAAGAAAAAAAGATCTACAGAGGAGCAGTGTGTAAGCTACTTTCCCCTGTGAGAGAACCACAGGGACCTCGTAGAGTAGACATCAAGAGATGGGTTGCCCCGGCTCCTGTGTTTTCTTACGTCATAAGGAAGCCATTTTTACAGATTCTTAGACATGAGCATTTTTATTTCTGGTACTGAGAAACTGAACCCAGTGTTTGGGGTCTTTGTATTTCGTTGGATTTGTGTGGAGAAAGGGAGGGAAATTAACTCAGCTTACAAATAACCTAACAGCCTGTGCACTATTTAAAACCTGCCGTTGAGGTAGTAGAGATAAGTTAAACTCAACTGTTGTCACATGTATGGGTTTGACAGATAGGTAGGTCTGCCAGTGGACAAATTAAAGGCATTTTTCATATGCTAATCTCCACCTGCACAGGAGTAACGTAGAAAAAAAAAAAAGCAGCCTACTGGCAGAGGAAATTCAAGAGCTATCAGTTGTACATTACTTCTAGGAATTGTGACACACACACAAAAATGAATGAATACTTTTGTGAGAAAAGCCTGCTGTAGAATCTTGATTTTTGATTGAGGTAATGACAGTGATGGCCAGCAATATTGTGGACCGGAAACTAATGTAGATAGGTAGGGCTTTTTAACTTGATTAGTAATTCCCTTAATACATAATTTGTTCAAAATTATATCCGAGGAATTCCTTTCTAAGTTGTAAGTAGAGATCGCAGTGCAAACAAGAGGCTACCTGGCCCTTCAGGTGTTGGCTGTGTGTGAACTTCATAGTGAGCGTGAGAGGGAGTCGGGATGTCAGTCAGAACCTACACATGAACCCACAGCAGTGAAATCGGAGAAGGTTTATAACAAGTAGGTAATAGTTTCAGGCCTCTGTGAAAACGCATAAACTAAAACTTCATGCTGGGACAAAACAGAGCAGGACATTTGAGGTGGCAAGTGAGAAAACCTTACTCTTATTATGACAAAGCCTCTCCTGTGCGTGTCAAAATGCCACTGGCTTGTTATTAAATGCTCGCCATTTCTCAAGGTTTTTGTATTCTTTTACAAAAAATCTTTTGGAGTTTCCTTTAATTTTGATAAATATTCAAATTGGTACATAATTTCTACACTCCAGTTTTGAATGATAGAAAATTTCCCATGGTTGTTGAGTTTCCCTTCAAGTAAGAAAGAATTTCTTGAAATAAATAAGAATGCTGCACTTCTTTTTTGTAATGTCACCAAGATACTAAACACTTACCTTAGACTGGAAGGTGAAACTTCACTAATTTATCACAATGAGAAGCAGATCATCCAAGAAACTTAAAGCTAAAATGATAAAGACCCAAAACAACTATGTGGCTGTGGCAATCTAATAGAGATCTTTTTTCTAATAAAGATCCTCAGGGCCAGGAAACTTATAATTGATATGCCTATAAACAAGTCAAATTCTCAGTTATTATATAGTAATATAACAACTTTTAAGCTGGATGAATTCATTTCTAATCAGTGGTCGTGACAAATGTATGTGTTTCTGTTAGGAGGTAAGTAGCAGTGAATGGTTTCTGGCACTGAAGTCTACATGTGGAAGGAAAAATTAAAATAATAACAACGTATTTGTCCTTAGGCAGGGAACAAAGCGCTTTGCTTTGGCCCTACTTGCAGGGAACCTGGGATGATGATCCTCTTACTTTTTAAATGGAACCTCAAGTCTGAAGCCTTGTGGTCAGGCTGCTCACACAAAGGGGACGAGTCAGCGTCATTAACATTCTTTGATTGGAGAGTGCATTAGGAGGTAGATAACAGCAGCACAGGCGACCCACCTCCTCGCCAGGGAGGACAGTGCCTGGAATGTCTGCAATGTGTTTCTATTCTTGTCGCACCTATGTGTGGCCACCCATCTGGTCTGAATCAATCAGTCTCATCCCAGGGCTCTGCTCCTCTCCCAGCTGAAATAATACCCTCTCCTCCACCCATGCCTCTTCAGGAGGGCCTTGCTTGCCACTGTCCACTGAGGACCTCTTTATGAGGCTACCTGTTGGTTACCATTGGTGAACCCCAGATGAGGCAATGGATAAAAAGTTTTAAAGGATATTTGAGGATAAACTCTGCTTTCTTAGACATAGTAGAAAAAGTAGATGAATCATTTCAAAAATATGTAACTGCAGAAACTGAAAAAAAACTGTTGGTACAATATTTTGTGTGCATGCATCCTCCTCCTCCCCTTTTTTCAAAGTCCTAGAGATCATGCCCGGGGTCTCTCACATACTAGGCAGACACCCTAACACCACACACCTGCTCTTACATCCTAATATTTAAGAATTCCTTTACCTTGAATTTAAACCACAAACAGATGTGCTGTTTTACCTGAAGCTGATAAAAAAAAAAAAAACAGGTTATGAGATAGTGACCAGGACACAACCTCGAGTATTTTTTTACCCAAGTTCTAGTCAGTACATGAAGAACCAAAATTTAGTTTTCCTGCATTTCTGTAACAACTTCTGCCTCTTCTTTCAGATCATTTCCCAGCATTCCTCCTGTGCACATCCTGTTCTCTACTGATTCAGCTTTCATATTGCCCCCGTCAGATGCCCACCTCTTGCTTGATATTCCCGGTGCTGTGCCCCTTGCTTCTACGACAGGTCAAGGCCTTCACCATCTAACCATCCATGCTTTAGGAACTCGTACCACTCTTCCCACAAGAGACCTCAGAACTTACTGACATCGGCTTTGGCAAATCAAATAACATGGCATGAAACCACTCATTCTCCCTATCTGCCCAGTTTTCCATCACAGAGGGAAATGCCATCCTATCGTGGACCTCCCAACCAGGAACCCCACAGCTATTTTTGTCTCACCACTGTCTTTCTCACTCCCCACATCCAGTCTGTTACCAACCGTTGCCACTTTTTCTTTGCCAACATTTCCTGAATCCTCCCCCTTCCTTTTCATTCTCATACTTGTGGTCTTCGTCTCGGCTTTGGCCTTGGTCCACTGGGACTTTGCTGTCTTCTCTCCTCTCTCCCTTCCTACGTGCACGTTAAAACACAGCACACAGCTTGCTTTAATAGCATTTCTCTTCCCTCATCCTTAGTCGTTGGGTCCCCTGATGCTATGCTCACTGCTTCTCAGACTGTGTTCTAATATGCATGCTGTGCAACTCATCTTTTATACCCAGCCACCTCCCAGTTCTTCCTATCCTGCCCCTGTCATGTCAGAGACAAGCCTAGCATGTTCGTTATTCAGGCATTCCTCATGACATCACAGAGGCTCCTGTTTGTGCACGTTCCTGACATACCCCTCTAAGTGGCAGGTCCTAAGACTTTCTCCAACCCCTTTTTTCTCTCCTTCCTTCCTTCCTCTCTGATGTAATCAAGTTGTGTCACGAGAAGCATATCCAAGTTGAAAAGTCCATCTACACCTCTTTCTACTCGTGACATTTGACAGTTACCTAACATATGTACACTTCAATCTGTATTACAGGTTACGGTGGAGAGAAAAAAAAGATACTTTGTGTCTGACACTGCTGGCACATATTTAAGTACCACTTAAATGTCATCTCATTATTTTAAGCCCAGCCTGGGCAACTTAGGGACTCAGCAAGACCCTGTCTCAAAATCAAAACTAAAAATATGGGCTGGACTGGGTAGCTCAGTGTGAAGGCCCTGGGCTCGATCCCCAGCCAAACCAAAACAAATAAGGAAAGTTTGTTATTACTGTGACTACCTCTTAAAGGACAACTGGCCAGTCTCACTCCTCCAGTCACCACTACGTGTACCCTTTCGTCCTTGCTTCCATTTCAAGGTCAACACAATTTGGTTCTCTGTTCCGGTTCTAGTATTAGCTCATGCCATAGAAAGATCACGGACAGTTTTTATTGAACCTACCTAGCATCAGACCAGGTAATGATGAGATTTAAATGTGCGTTGAGGATGATTATGAAGAAGGAACTCAGGATGACAAAGAGAATGATGACAGTGTGACCAGATGCTCCTTTGAGTCCACGTTCTCTGCAGTGAGTCTCCAGAAAGCATTCAGTGTCCCTCCTCAAATTAGTTTTCCTCCCACTACATGGGAGCACGTTATGTGCAGAGAAAATACATTGTGCAGTGTGCATAAGATTTATTTCTCAGAAAGCAGAGAAATGGTAAGAATTTTAAGTGGTCTCCATACTTATTTAGATCTCACATCAGGAGATAAAACAAATGAAAACTCTGACTTGTTAATAATTTACATTTTAGTGGAAAATTCGTACATGCTGTTAAGATACCTCTAAGACCCAACACAGAAAATGCAAATAACTTATATCCACTGTGCACTGAAGACAGAAATTGTCTGAGGAGAAAACATCATTTTTGGAGGGGGGGGGGGGGACAACCAATTGTTTTCAAGGGAAGATGGACTATATTTCCAGGGCTATAATTATACTTTTTAATTTCAGATGACTCTTTTGAAGTATTCCTGTAGATGATCTCCCCGTTCATCAGGTGTTTCTTGCAGGAAAATCCACAGGGCCCACTCCACCACCTAGGAAGCAGCTCACAAACAGGGGATTTCTTCTCAGAAAGCCACACCATTACTTTTCTCTAACAGCTTATGCAAACATTTCATAGGCAAGGGAAAAGCCCAGGCCTAAAAAAGAAAAAGAGAAAGAGAGAGAGAGAGAGAGAGAGAGAGAGAGAGAGAGAGAGAGAGAGAGGAGAGTGCATGACAATAACTACCTCTGTCCCCTTGGCTTTTGTTCTTTTCATGTCACGGAACTTTTTAGCTGTGCTGCCTGGGTAACTGCTCTGGAAGGTTGGAGTATCTGTCGTGGAAGGCAGTGTGTGATTGAGGGCCTCTGACACAACCTTTTGTTGCTTTGAGGTGTTTGATCCTCTTTCTCTTTCTTCTAAAACCAATCCCATCCCTTTAAAAAATGGATAACCAGTACTTCTTTTACTTATTGTCAGCTTTTGGAAAGTTACTGTGGGGGGTTGTAGAAGTTTAACTAGTTAACTCTTTGCACACTGACGGGCTGTTGCTGAACATTCTTTCTAAACAGGAAGGATTTTAATCACTTATATCAGGTAACGGCTGCTGTTACACAGGCAGAGCAAGTGAGACATTTGAAGGTCCAGAAATAAAGTGTTGCGTTCGAGGTCTTCAAATGGGAGAGTGATTCAGGCTTTGAAATGGGACACATCCCTATTTTTCTTTTTGTCCTAGAACTGAAATAAGTGAGAGGTATGACTCTGCCATTTGGGGAAAAAAATGGCAAGATACACTAATTTTTGATTCAAGAACAACACACTTTGGTAATAAGGAAATCCAATGGATGACTTCAAAACTGAGAGTTGGAGTGGAATGAGAATAAAGGAAAGGAGACTCAGAATGAAAGTGCAGGGTCTTGGTCCAATAAAATGCGGGGATGTTTTCTCCAAAAGATGGGACACACATCAGTCTACAGGGGAGAAAAGAAGCTTAAGTGGATTATTTGACCAAAAAAAGAGCATCTAATGGCTTCTAGATTGTGACCTACATTCTGCACACAATAATGATGTTTTTACGGTGGTGATAGGGTTAATAACCTAACATCATTCATGTAGTGTTTTTTGAAAATTGAATTTTACTGCTACAAAGTAAATGTAACAGCCCTCTGGAGACAATATTACAGGCACTTCATTGTTTGCTAAGCTGATGTCATCTTTCTACAGACTGACTTTAAAACAAAGGCAGCACATTTATTACAAATATCACTGTGTGAAAGGAAATCTACTGAAATATTGTTTAGAAGGTGAGCTGATAAAAAATATTAATTCTTGGCTTTGATCATCTTACACTGCAAAGTTACGGCTTCAAAATACTTTTCATGTGATCTCTATTCAAGGCAAACTTCACTCTGGAAATTCCTGCCCGGATCTCTAACGTTATTTGCCCTCGAGTTGGAATATTTGTTTAAGCTCAGCGCATGTGTTAAATACTTTTTTTCTCTGAAAGACAATTTCTTAACAGAGTTGATGAGCCTGTGTGAGTGAGATTCAATAGCATCTTTCAGAGCTGATCTACGTATGATTTAGGAAGCCAAGTACGGAGACTAAGCTGTTTGGTTTCTATAATGAACTTTCCAAATCACCTGTGAGTAGTGACTGCAAAGTTTGCAATTTAAATAAGCTCTTTGAGGCCCTGCCAAGCAAGCATTCCCGGCGCAGGTTGCTTGCAACTCCCGAGTTTGGTCTCTGTATCTGATGCACGTGTAATACAGCGTGAAGTTGTTTGTGGATCACACAGGAGCTTCTTAGAGCTTCATTTCCACATGTAGCCCTTGAACATGTATCAAATGAGCAGGCACATTTGGCTTTTCCTCGCAAGGCACAAGTAATTTGTTTGTAAATCAGTTACCTTTCAAGAAAAGTTAAATTAGGGGAACGCTCATTTCTTTGATGTTTTCCTACTTAGAAAACCAAAAGGCAAATTAATGATCATTTTGAGGTAATGACGATAGTGGGCAAAATATAATTTGGTGAGAGCTACACTGATCTCAAAATAACTTTTCAGGTAAAGCATATAAATATCAACCCAAAAAACTAGCCTGAGGTGTTTTTCTAAGAAAATGATTTACTACTCTGCCTTTGTCTCTGAAGTCTGGTTGGAAGAAAAACACAGGTCAAGGAAATTGAGTCAGGAAAAAAAAATGCCTGCTGTGGGTAGGTGTAGAATCCTACAGTAGTGTCTAATAGGCCTTCTGCGGGCCTCCAGGAGATCAGGGGGTCGGGGTCTCACAAATGGTTTTGGATGCTCCATATCTTTATCAGTCCGAAATGAGTTTGCGTACAACTGCTTGGCAGTTAGGTTGCTCCACAGGTTGCTGTGGGAAAGCAGCGTGTGGTGCTGCATGTGCTGTGCCCAGGAGAAAGCCAGCCACACCACCACTGTGATTAAGCCAGGAATTGAGTCACAACATGCTAAAAACTTATTTTGCTAATGCGTGTACTTTTTATGGGAAAAACATTTTTTAATGCTTACAATTATTTGAACTATTTTACTACAAACCATTAGCTACTTACCATGTGCCAGCTGCTGCAGTAGCACCACGAGTCCAAAGGTGAAGCCCCACAAAGCCTCACAGGTCAGTGTCAGAAAGGACCACTTTGGCAAGGCTCAGAGCCTGATGCATGATAAGTATCCAGAAAATGTTTGTCAAGTGACTGACGGACTGACTTTAGTGATGACTACAGTGTACTTACTTTATTCAGTGTATATAAAAGGAGGGCTAAAAGTCCTCCAGTTCAGCAAAGCTATAAGGAAGGACATTTTTGAACTGGCCTTAAAAAAAAAAAAAGAGTAGCCTTCAGTTTGTGGGTCATAGTGGAAAGGTCCACTAGTGATAGAAACAACCTTCAAGTATGTGATTTGATTTTTAGGGGCCCAGCCCAGTTCTCATTCTTGTCCCCTCAAATCTCCTTTATGGAGTCGGTCCTTTCCCTTCTCACCTCACTTTGTGTGCTGTCAGTAACACACACACACACACACACACACACACACACACACGTGTGTGCGCGCCTGCACACACACACGCCACCACAACACACACCACCACATCCATTGTCGAATGTTCACCTTCTCACACAAGAATCAACCCTTTCACTCTGTCTTGAAGAGAGAGAAGTGGCCTTCCTGTGCATCAGTTTCACCCCTAATGTCCACATTGTAGTCGCCCACTAAGAGACTTCATTTTAGGCTGAACATTTTTCTGAAATATCTGACCATAAACTCCCCAACAATCTCGTGAGGAAAGGCCCTTTCAAACATCAGATGAAATTATCATAGTGAATTGTCAAAGTTTTATCATTTTGTCTCCAACTTAGCAACAAGTCTTCTGGTTGGGATACTCGGGACGGTTCCAGCCATACAAGGCCTGTGTCATTACCTCCATAAATAGACCCAAGCTTCCTTTCTCCCCAGCCCTGCGTTTCCTTGCCTTTGATTCCTTCCTCTGCCTTCTCTCCTGGCAGCCGTCCCTCTCTCTTCTACCAGCCACTCCGGGGGCAGATGGGCCACTTTTTCCATTTGCTGGGTCCCCCTCCCCAAATCTTCCAAACCACTCTCCTTTGAAGTCTCTATTACCGATACAATCACTTTTGTTTCCCTCCCATCCCCTCTCTCACTACTCTTGCATCCTCTGTCCCTAACCCCATTAGTTACATCTGCTGCCCCACCATTCAGCCGGTGTTAAATCGTAATGCGCTTGACATAACTTCAGTTTGTCTGCTAAGTACTCAATCAGCGTGCACTACTATTTTCTGATTTGTAGGAAAGGGGCAAGAGTGAGGAAGCTGACTCCCAGATCTGAATGATTCAACTCTGCCCAATTACAACAACTGAGATGGGAAATTGACACCTAATGATGATAAAAGAAATCAGTTTAGTTGAGAACACAGATTACACGAACTTGGCTCCTGGTGCCTGTGGTAGGTCCTGTGCCCCTCATATGGCAGTCAGCTGGGAGAGATTGCAGAGGTAGACGATGAAGGAAGGAGTGTAAATAATTGCAATATGTATTAGTTGACTGGGGTTCTTTCCCTGGAATTCATGAATGAATTTTTAAAGGAATCTGTGAGCTACCAGATATTGCACTTAATGCTTTGTACATTGGTATATTTTCCTGAGTGGTGGGTGCACACCTTTAAAGTATCTGTCCGTCTCTTCTTCCATACTCCCCACCCCCAAAAGAGGTTAAAAATCACTACTGTAAGTGAAGACACCTATCGTGTGTACGTGTTTTCATGGTTTGCTTCTTTTCTCACCCCCGTGCCTTTTGAATCCTGCATTGTTGGAGCAGTTCAGAAAGTAGAAACACAGGATTTTTTAAAAAGCAAATGTTACCTTCCTTAAAAAGAAAAATATTTAAACCACCTGCCAGGTTATACAACTCACATTTTTATTATTTTAGTTTTACCACAATTCAAAGACAGACCTTTATTTTTTTTAACAATGGGTATAATCACACATCTGAACATAAGAATTAGTTTTATGCAGTTCCATAGAAAACCAAAATCTTGAGGAACACTTTCAAAACAACCAGAGAAAAATAAACCATTCCTTATGTCAGTCTTGTTAGAGAGGGATTAAGAAACTGGCAATTATTTTGGCGACCTTAATTGTTGCGCGGCAGGAAAATATGTAATTAGAGCACGTTCCCAGGCCTGCACACCTGCAGCACATCCCGCAGCATAATGTCAGCTTTCAGTGCCCGTTGGTGCCGGGTTCTAGCACAGCCAGTCACAGTGACGCTCTGAGAACATTTCGGACTCATGTAATGTGGCTTCTGTGTATGAAAGAAGCAGGCATTTACACTAGCACACAATGGAGCGCATTGCTGCAACACTGGTTCCATTATTTCTGACGCCTACCTTCAGCTCTGCCCTGGTTTACTCCGTTTGAGGTTTTATTGTTACGGTATAATAGTCCTGTACATTTTTAAAATTCCCTTATTATTCAGCTTATTAATACAGTACAGACTTGATTATCAGGCTGCAGTTGTGCTGCAGAAGATTCAGTGCCTTAGCTAAGGCAGAAGCTGAGTAAATTTTTGGTGTAATGAGAACAATTGTTAGACATTTTTATATGTAGAAAGATGGGCTGTGGTAGCTCACTATGTGGTCATATTTGGAATTCAGTCTACTTCTCTATATGTTGTCAAGAATTTATTTTTTCGTACAGAGAAAGCTTCAAATGTGTAGTCACTAATTTGATACGTTTCAGGGATGGGAAGATTCCATCATGAGTCTCATTAACTTTTTTCTCTTTTTCTTTTTCTTTTTATTGGCTTTCCTCAACAAAAAGAAACTCTGGTGTTGGAAAAAGTAGTCAGGATGAAGAAGTAATATGCAGGGCGCCTGCTTTTCAGACATTTCTACAATCTGGCATACTGATAGTTAACAGACTTTTCCCCCCTAAGGGAGATACACTGTATTTTGCTATCTGACATGTTGTCATATATAAAGAAATCAATTGGTAATTAAATGATGCACCTTGTGAAGATGACAAAAGGCATTTGGTTGCGAAAAGAGAACTGGGTTTTGAGGGGTTTGTAATGAAGGCCTAATGACTATTCATAAGAGATTTTCAGTCCGTTGATCCACTTGACTGGAAAGTTCTGCCCTGGAGAGTTAGTGCTGTCAGTTTCTCTCACCTCAGAAAGCCGCCGCAATCGACGGTGTAGAGGATGAGCGAGAAATTAGCTCGTTGTTGCTCTAGGCCTGTCTTAGGTCACATGCAGAAGGCACATCTGGCTTCCTGTAGGTGCAACCTCAGGACATAAACTTTGACTAATTTTTAAACTATAAATATGTACGAGTGACACTGAATAAGTTACCTTTTATTCATATTTCCTTTATTTTAGAATGCATCCAGGTTGTATAGCAAGCTGACAATTGGGCCTTGTTTTTCTTCTAATTTGAACAGTTGCATATCTGCTTGCTAGGCTAAGAGTAATTGCCTGTGGAAGTTGTCAAGGACCACCAAGGGACATGAGTGTCTTCATGTGAACTCCAGCCATCATACCTTTGCAGAGAATATGCCAAAGTCGCCCTCCAGGAAGGCCAGCTGAAATGAGTGAAGAGAGGGGGTCTGTGTGGTGCTCCGGGCAGGTGCTTACGGCCCTACTTGGCTGCAGATAGTAGGATACTAAATTTATACATATAAAGGTAGGCACGAGGCTCTCACTACCTGAGGACGATCTCTAGAATCCCCCCACATCACTGTTCCTGCAACTTCACCCATTAACGACAATGAAAACTCATGCATTCAAAACAGAACAGTTGCTGTGGATAGTGGGTAATGAACACTGGTAGCCTTGGAAGATGCAAAGATGAGGGAAACAACATCTCATTTCTCCCTGTTGGTTAAGAAACTAACACGGGATGCACTGTGGTCAAGGTAGTTGAGTTCTGGTGTCCAGGAATGGGCTAGGAACCTCTGGGCCCACAGGTGGGTGATGCAAACGTTGCTGCCCCATGTCCCTCTTTCAATGGGCAAAGCCAAACTTACTGGTGGGAAGATGAGCTGGACAACGCACTGCTCCTGTGACATCCAGGTCCACCTTCAGAATCCAACTGCATGGTATTACCAGGGGATTTCTGTGCATATTTACTCTTGGAAACCGCTTCTCCTTGTCATCTTATCCAGCGGCTTACCTAATCAAAGGTAAACACGTTTATCACCTCATTAAGGCTTGTTTTACGACTACTTGAAAGTGGTGTTTGAATTGGAAATATCTGTCAAAGTCCTTGTCTAGAACATCTTGTAAGGGAGACATTATGAAAACTACAGAGGCTTTAATCTCTCAATATCAGGATAAGGTAATATATAAGATAGATCTGGAATCACTCATGATTTGGACGTGTGTGTTGTGGGTGCCGAGTGTTTGCTAGAGCTACCAAGGTGAACCAAGTGAATGGATAGATGCCAAAAAAACAATTATGCTTATTAATGCACATTGATTGCTTGTTTAGGTTATAAAACAAATTTAAAAATACATTAGTATTTAAGCCCTTCTACGGCTGAGCTAATGATTGCTTGTAATATAGTGTCTAGTAAAGAATATTCTTTAATACCTGTAAAGCCCAGCTATGTTATCTAATTAGCAGACTTTGATTTAAGTGGCTATAATTATGGAATTGAATAGTTGCCTCTCTAAATAACAAAATGGTAGATTTAAATATATAAAGATGTTGACTTGATTATTTAATATTTGTAGCAAAGACAAACCACCTAAATAGAGAGATTAATTCCACATCAGTGCAACATTAAAAAGCAGAGAGGATGCCAAGAATCCCATTAATTTGAGATATAAGTGCCTGAAATTTCCTCGAAACATTTACACCGAAGAACACCAACATGACAATATAAAGCAGTCCCCTCTAAGGAGGTAAGAGGTAAGGCAAACAATGATTTTAAACAGCAAAGCATCACATGATAAAATTAAGGACTCTGTGTTCTACCAGTTGCTATATACTGTCACCATTTATAAAGGTAAGAAGCCATGGTGGCACACACCTGTAATTACAGCACTCAAGAGGCTGAGGCAGGAGGATTCCCGTGAATTTGAGGCCAGCCTGGCCTCCATAATGAGTTTAAGACCAGCCTGGACTACAGATCAAGACTCTGTCTAAAAATTAAATAAAATTAAATTTTAAAAAGCTAGGAGGCACTAGGATAAGTGAGTATTTTCTATAGGCCTAAGCTCTACTACCCCTTTCTCCATGAAGTTTTCCCTGAGCATCCACTCTACTACCAAAGCAGGGGTTCAATAAAGACCTTGCTTCTCAAAACCACGGCACGTCACCACTTCATGACTGTCATTCCACCACATGTCTAAGTGAGATAACCCTAGTTCTGAGAAGAAATGACTAACTTAAAGAGGAAAAGGTGACCTTCTTTCTTCTACGATTCACTTTGGCTCTTACTTTTGAAACTTTTTTTTTTTTTTAACTTTCTCTACTTGGGTCTCATGACATCTGTCATCGACTAGAATTTTCATACTTTCTAAGAGGAACTTTAGTTGAAAGGGTTTGTGTAGTTTTTCTGCTTCTCACCCTGTTTCTTTCCAAGGCCTTTGAGTCAGGAGCATTCAGTACCACAGTGAATAATCAGCATGGTAGCCACCATTTGCTTTTCCCATATAACTTTTGGGAGTCGTTTCTGAATGCAGTTACCAACGCTCAGAAGGGCTTTTTCACAAACTGTTTACCATGCCAGTTTCTACCCTATGGGGCTTTTCATCCTAAGCACATAGGCAGCGAGCATTGATGTCAGTGTAACAAATAATGTGCGCAAATTTTAAAAACACTAAATTTACTGAATCCCCATATTATGTTTTCATGCTGGTCTTTCAGAAAGTATGCTAATACAATACTCCTATAAACCGATCTTGGTCCTGGCAGGCCCTATTGGAACTAATGGGGCCTGACAGTTCTTCAGTTAAAAATTATACATGAGGGTCACTTTCCCTTAAATTATCTATTGTATGCCAGCTGTTCACAACTGCAGTGCTTCACTTTCTTTGCATTCCTAGAAATGTCTAATTTTCTCATAATATCCATGGCAACTATTCTCGTAGATGCCATTAAAGTTAGTAAAACTTCAAACACACCTTGGTGGGACTCGTGCTGGAGTTGTATTTTCTATTTTCTTTATATTTATTTTAACTTTTTTTTTGGTTCTGAAAAACCTAAAGGCAGCTCATTTGCCCGTTTCATGCCACAGCACTTGAGTTATACCATGATTTCTCATTTGCTGCACAACTTTATTCCATTTTTATGCTCCTAAATGATGCAGCTTTAAGTACTGCGAGGGGCACTTCCGTGCTGTGAGCGCTATCAAAGGCAACCCCAGACAGATAAAACTCCTGGGTT
Organism: Ctenodactylus gundi; assembly: GCA_004027205.1. Taxonomy (NCBI): domain Eukaryota; kingdom Metazoa; phylum Chordata; class Mammalia; order Rodentia; family Ctenodactylidae; genus Ctenodactylus; species Ctenodactylus gundi. The sequence continues at coordinate 311,321 of PVKB01001365.1, read as the reverse complement.
TTTTGTTTTGTTTTGTTTTACTGGGGAGGGGAGAGGAGAAGTCATCACCAAGGACCTTCTTTTGTTTTGCAGGCCTATTAAAACTATAACCAATAGAACTACTAAAAGAAAAGAAAAATTCAAACTGCCCCCACCCGCCGTGTCTGAATGAAGGCGTTCTTCTTAAATGTTCCCCATCACCACAGAGCAGTTATCTCTGGATTATAATTAAAATGAAGCTTTTTTCTTTTATGTTTTTTAAAATTTTTTTAAGAATGTTCCCAGTGAAGTATTCTCCCCAGAGTTATTGGAACTCTCTACCAACAAGTGGCTTGGATTTAATAAACCTGTCCCCACCCTCACCCCTCACAGGGTAATGAATGGCAAAGCATGGATATGGTACAAAGGTTACACATTCATTGGTGTTTTCTGCCTTATTGGTGAAAGTGGGGAAGTGGGGTGGGAGGACTTCCTTTAATTATGAAATAAATGTGATGTTAGCAGTCATGTTGGTAACCTGGTGAGAATGCTATGAATTTAGGGCCTAATTTTTAGCATGTGTCACCATCTGTGTAGTAAGACAGTGACCTGCACTTTCTGAATTTTTAGGTTTTCAAGGAGCACAGAGATTATAACTAGTTGTTGTAGAAACCTAGGCATCCAGATGCTTCTCAAGAATGTATTACTATTTTTTAAACCTTGATGCATAAGCCACAAACTGCAGCAGTTCAACAAGGTCACATATCGGTAGAAGGACATGGCCTTCCCCTTTCTATTGTGTATGGTCTGGGGTCTGAGGGCATTAATATGCAACAGTTCTGTTTTTCTTCTCAGGAGGACTTGTAAACTCTTTAAACAGAGGCACACAGTTTGCAATTGTTGCGGCACTGAGTGGGTGTATGGAAGCTAAGGCTGCAGCCTTGTCCAGTTGCAGATAGAATAACACTGACAATGATGCAATGGGCCTGGCATGTAGACAGCTCTGTGGGATGGATGAATGGTACAGCTCTCGCCGTCCCTCCGGTGGTGGCAGGCCCTGTAACAGCTAGCGTAGGAAGGGTGGTGAAATTGATATGCACTATTACTGCATGTATAAAACTTAACTCTGGGGCCATTGCACAGGTGGGGGGTTCCTGTTTATTGATTTTTATGACTTTGTTAGAACCTACACTAATGCTTTTATATTCCAGGAGCTCTGGGAGGGCTCACCTTGGGTAATAAACCTTTCCATACATTGCATTCACTCACAATTTACATGGAGATGTACATTATCCAGTACAGAGCTCAGCATCCCCCTTCTATTTGGTTTTAGGAGTGCCATAAAAAAGCAAGGAAAATAACTATGGCACTTACTTTGAATTTTTAAAAAACCTGTCCACTCCTGCTACGAAAATGGCCCCTAATTCTAATTACTCATATTTCCAAGAAAAATTAGTCACACTAACTTATGTTATGCGTTGTTTCAGAGGTTGGAAGCAAATTAGGTTTCCAATAAGACAGTACATCAAACAAAGTAGCATAAGTAGCATGTTCTTGATGCCGATGACTTTTTTTTAGAATTATGGTTGGACATTTTTGGCAGACAGATTGTCTTTTGCTCTATCAAAATGACAGTTTCTTTTGTAACTGCAACATTCATAATTAGAAGGAGAGAAGCAATCTGCCCAATTTAATATACTAAAAGAAGTTTAGAGTCTCTGCTTGTGATTTCATTATTTTAAAAATTGAATTAATTGACTTAAAATAATACAATTAAGAAGTATAACCAACAAGATTTCAGAAAGGTTTCTTTTCCTTAAAACAAAAGGTTTCCATTTCCTTAAAACATAGCACTCAGGGTATTAGGCTTCGGAATGAGATTAAAATTTTCTTTTTCTGCCAGGTGCCCTGTTCTAAGATTCAGAGCAGGAATGTGAATATTCATCCCTGCAACAGAGCTGAGAGGAGTTGTGGGGCAACTCTGGGAACAAGGTCACTTTAAACAAAAAAGTTCTCCAAGTTTCCCATGCTTATGAGGCTGGCTGGGCTTAATTAAAGTCAATGGATGACAAAAAAAAAAAAAAAAAAAAAAGTTTGGGGTGTTGAAAGAGCAACCACCCTCTCCATCCCAGTCTTTGCAGGCCCCTATCCACATCCCATAGCTGCTGATGTTCAAGTTCCATACAGATACTAGTGATAAGATTTTGAAAGCTTTTAGCATTGGTGATGGCTCCGTGGAGTCCCATGGCCCCTCTCCTTCCCACCTCTCCAGCCTGTGTCCCTTAGGTGGCTGTCACCACGCCACCATCGTGGAAGCCAGGCCAGTGTTGCATTCAGAAGGAGATCATCGTAATGCAGCCGCCCTGTTCTAGATGTGATGTCTGGGCTTCAGCAACACTCTTTCAGGCAGCTCCGGCCAAGCTGAGCCCTTTCTGTTGGCTCAGAGGGTAAATTTTTTTCTCATTTTCTTTGGGATCTCTTTTTTGAGGCTTGGTGCAGTGTGTGTCCATCGTACACAAAGCCAAAAAATTTGGGGTATCAAAATTCACGGTTATTGAAGACTTGTAAGACAACAGAACCTGTACTCATTTTAGAGAACATATGCATAGCAAGATTTCCTTTATCTTCCCTTGGAATTTTTATCATACTTAACTTTAAAGAAAATCATTTATTTTTGGCAGTCCTGGAGATCAAACCTAGGGGTACACTGTCACTGAACAATATCTCCAGGTGTTTTTATTTGTTGAGAGGCTATGTCTTTTTTTTTTTTTTTGCAACCCTGTGTCCTGAAGCAGTCATGTCCCACTAAATTACCCAGGTTGATCTTGAATGTGCAGTCCTCCTGCCTCCCAGAATGCTGCGGTTAGAGGGCTGTGCCCACTTTTTGTCATTCTACCATACCTGAGACTCTTGTTTGCATGAGCCATCAAATATGATATGAAAAAGACTTCAGAAAACAAAACAGTGCTTCGTCTGTGAGTTTTTGGATATCTTTTCTGTCCACAAGAAAGAATAACCTGAACTGCCCTATTTATTTTTGGTATGGTTTATAAGACAATAGGAAATTTTCTCAACCCTCAAAACTTTCTGATTATAAGTTTTGCTCTAACTCTACAGGGCCTGTGTCCCAAGTCCCACACTTTGATAAGTATAAGTCTTATGTCATCACAGATCAGTAAGTGAGAAAGCAAATTTCCCCATGGCAGTTCTGAAATCTGAAGTGAGATTAAGAGGCCCTGGACTCAGGCAGTTGACTATAGGACATACCTACGTTTCATAATCCTCAGCATTTTGGTGGCTCTATGTGTCCTTTTTTTGCTGGCTGTGTCCTAAAGAAGTGATGCCACAGTTGATTCTTATTAGCCTAAATCTGCTCAGATATATATCAAGAAGATGGGGTTAAAGCACAAAGTATCTTAATGAAGCTGGATTTAAGATCTCTGATAGCCACCTCATGCTTAGGGCTTGGGCTTAAGTGGGTTACAGCGTTATATTAGTCTTTACAAATACTTTCATGTGTATATGTTATATTTATGTACATGTATACATTTGGCTTACAGCAACACTCATATTATTTTCTATGTGTCCATTTATTATAAACAGCAGGCAAGCAGACATCCTATTTCATGACTTGTTCTGGTCCCATCATTCAAAAACTAGCATAAGATTTCCATTCTAAATGAAATACATCCAAGGTTATATCTTTTATCAGTTCCTTTATCTTGATATCTCAAGATTTTGAAGTCTTCTTCCTTTGTCTCAAAAAGGAAAACTGCTGAAAGCATTTCCACCTGGATGTTTGAATTATTTAAGTTGCAGGAACCAGACCTTTTCCCTCCTGAGTAGTTGTGGGTTTTAAAGGCTAAAATTGCTTCATCATGCCAAAGTGAAAGCATGCATAAATTATTTAGTTAAACCTGAGAAAATACAGACTTCCCAGCGATCTTTCAAGGGCTGCCTACTTAAATTTCAGAAGAATGGGCAGGATAATTTGTTTCTTTCTCTTAGCAAATTTTAATATCTGGTGTGTCTTCTATCAGTTGAAATTTGCACAAGATAACAAGATGATGCGTTTTTTTTTAAGTCAACTTCCATAGTATCCAGTATATCTATATCAGCCCAAGGGAAATACTCTGCTAATGAATCAGTACTGGTCAGACACCTCCAGCTGGTAAAAATCACAACCCCACCCTCAACGTCATCTTTTACAACTGGTTACAGGCCTCTCCTGAAGCTACCATAAAGTCTATGGAAGGTTTCCCCTTCAGTTCCTGTCATCCAGACTTTATATTCCAGTTATAAAAGTTTAAAATATGGTAATTTTAAGATGTTATAAATGAAAAACTTTGACATTTTAATTTTCTTATTTAACTCTAGAAAATAAAAGTGTGAAATTGTGTGTGATGGTGTGTTGTTGAATCACTGGTGTGTGTGTGTGTGTATGCCTGTGTGTGAACATAGCAAAAAAGAAGCAGTGAAATGGTCCGTGGAGGGTGGATTTCAAGTTTCTGAGGAGGAAAACACGCAGGTCCTGTGTACATTATGTAATCTGCCACACTAAATGTCTGATCTCTAAATTAGTCTTAATATTAGTAATCTACCTGCAGTCTCATGACGGAGTAGAGAATGGCAATTTTTTTTTTTTTTTTTTTTGACACAGAGTCTCACTGTGTAGCACAGGTTGGTCCAGACTGGCCTTGGACTCATAGCAATCCTCCTGTCTCAGCCTCCCAAGTGCTACCACAACCAGCTTAGGGAATGGTATTTTTAATTGAATATGTAATCTCAAATCCTGAATGAGGTATTAATTGAGACAGGATAAAAAGTCAACAGGAAGAGTATTTATATGAGTTGTTTGATACACAGCTGCCAGCCAACTTGTAAAATTCGTTTGAATTTTATGTTTGTATAAATTCAAGATGAGAGTGAAAAATGGTAGAAGATAGACATAATTCTGACAAATCTGTATGAAGTATAAAAATTATAAAAAGAAAAGAAATACCCTTAAAACAACATAAAGCTCCATCCCCAAAAGACAGGTGTCATTTATGTCATTATCCATGTTTACCATACTGCAATCCTGATGCTCCTCCTTGACTTAACTCCAAACTTCAGGGAAGTTGCTGTCGACTTTGGCTTCGTTTCCCCTCCTCCTCCTCTCACCTGTGTGGTTGGATCAAGTGCGTGGGAGAAGCAAGGTCATACTTACACTATGACCCCAAGCCATGTAGAAGCCCTAGCTTGGCTTCTGTGCCCCAGATGTGATGCCAGGTGAGCTGCTAGACCAAAGAGGCTCACAGGAGGACATGGAGTCAGGAGTCAGATCTGGTTTCTAAAATGACAGGGTTTGGGGAAAAGTTAAAATGTCTTTGTCTCTGTTTACTCGTCCGTAAAGTCATATACCAACTGCAGCCCCTCTGAACAATCATTACGAAGGTCAAGGGAAAGTGTCAGGGGGCCGGCTCTGCGAGCAGAAGATCCATGACCAAATTCAGGCTTGATGTCACTGAACTGTCCCCTCAAACTTAAAACAAAAGGTTTTCATTTTTTCCTTTTCTTCCGTTTTATGAAAATAGACTTTAAAAATAAAATACATATTTTTAAAGAAACTTTAAATTATATTTTGTTTGTCTGCTTGCTTGCTTGCTTGTTTCTGCAGGTCCAGGGATTTGAATCCAGGACGTATACATGATAAGCAAGCTTTTATTTTATTAACAGAAGTATTTTTTAGGCATCCTGAGACTCTAGAAAAGGAGTCTCGGGGGCCAATAGCGCATGTTCTTCTACATGCATTTTTCCTGGGGGAGTAAATGAACCCCCTGGGAGCTGGCACGCTGGCCAGGACAGTGACAAGGAGCCCTGACTCATGGTGACTGTGAGAGCTGAAGGGACTGAAAATAGACGGGAGGGAAACTTCAGTCAGGTGACTTCTTTCTAACTGCAACAGGTTCTCAGATCCCTAAGCTGGCCCAGGATGAGAGAACAGTCAGTAACGGGAATCTGGCAGCCGGAGCAAACTCTCTGTCATCTGATTGTGAAACTGGCTTGTCTGCATACTCGTACAGTACTGGAGCTTAAGCCCTCGCCACTGTACGAATGTACACCACGTAAGAGCTCAATCTAGGGCCGAGGGGATTGTTTTCGACCAAGGAAGGAGGATTTATTAGAGCTACTTCAAGGAAGTCTGTTGAATTGTCCCACCTTCCATACTAATGGCATCAGTCATCGTGAGATGTATGCAGTGCATTCTTTAAAATACCAGCTATACCGCATATTGAAGAATTTGCAGAAGTTCCCATTTTAGTCAGTATTAATCATGATAGAAGCAATGAGGATTGATTCAAAAAAGAAAGAAAGTAGATTGTTCAATCTTGTCTAATTCCCACTGCAGTTACTTGAAGAAAATTGAAATGAAAGAAGCCAGAAAGAAATTTATGAACATTTTTGAAGCTTTAAAATCCCACATACTGATCTTAGAATTGTCTGCTTGTGATTGGAACTGGAACAGGTCCTTGTTTCCACTCAACTGTACTTACATTTTAAATTGTTGTTTCCTTTTCTCTTGTGCTACGACAAGAGAAAGGAAATGCCTAAGCAAATAAACTCTGTTAAAATAACTTTACAGTTGTGACACAGTTTGACAAAAGCAAAGGAAATTCAGAGTCACCACTCACACTCTATCCTCAACTGTGGAAAATAAAATGTTTTAACACACACCACACACACACACACACACACACACACACACACACACACACACACAGTGAAGCAAACTTGGGAGAGACGGTCTTCGAGGCATGCTTCTTAACGCGAACTCCCTAACTCCTCTGTATTCAACCTTTATGTGTGAGTTATATAAAAGGGATGCGCTCTATGTGCTCCTCACACATCTGGTCGGAATTAAAGAAGATAAGTATTTGGTTAAATATTGTTTGGAACATGTTACCCAGTTTGTGTCATTGTTGCTGGTGATATTTTAAAGATCCTGTGATTCTAACTCAAAGCAGTAAGTTCTTGGGCATGAGTAAACTAGCTTGAAAACATTTAAGCAATAACAATGGCTTTCTAGGATTCAATAAGATACTAAACTTGCATCTTTCCAATGGTGCTATCAGCACTATTTCAAGAGAGAGTGAAGTAGTTTGACCAAGATCCCATCTTCACTACCCCTACACAAATTATAAATCTGACAGAGAGGTGATATATCATTTTTATTAAACTTATAATATGCTGCACAAATAGTGTTTACATAGACGAGTATAAAGTTAATTCCCTCCTGGGAAGCATTTCTAAAAAATATAAATTGTATTTTGAGAGTTAATCAATTTGCTTTTTCTCTTTTGGCATTTTAATTGAAACCTCCAAACTGTGTGCTTCCTCAAAGTATCAGAAAGCAAATATCAGTTGTGCGGTTATACCATCAACTCTTAATTTTCTTTCAATGAAGTAGCAGATAGCCAGCCTGTAAATTTTACCTACATTACTATGGAGCTGCAGCGCTATAAATTCAAAACAGTGTGCAGGTTGGTGGAAATTGAGGTCTAGGCAGCAAGGCATGTCCATAAACTTTTCTCAGGTTATTGGAACAGAACAAATCAAAAGCGGTTCCTGGTTGTATGATATTCTCTTTTGATAGAGCAGGCTGCTTGTTGTTAGCAATCCAAGTGCAGAGGTTAGTCAGAGCAGAATGTAATTTCTAGCAATCTGACAGACCTGCGGATTGAAGCGGCAGGTTTTCCCTTCCGATTTCAGGGAATTGCTTCTTACTGTGACAAATGATTAGCTGTTATCTCCGACTGAATTTGATTTCTACAAGCAGCTGAGTCAGGTAACTTTGCGGCATTTGAGGGGGTTTTTTACAGGAAATGAAATCGGCTCCCTAGTCATATGTGGGCCAAATGAAATCTTTCCCTGTCAGGGCAAAATTGTGCTTTTGGTTAATTGGAGGCAGCTTTAGCATTGTGTGTGTGTGTGTGTGTGTGTGTGTGATGTTGTGATAGTGGCATACCCATGTGTGTAATTTACATAAATGAGAGAGTTCATTTTGTAGTTTCACTCTAAACTTTAAAAATCTTGCATTCAAAGAAAATCCCTGCATTCTGAGCAAGGCTGAGGCTTTTAGTCTAAACTGCAAGTGAGGACAGTCATGTGGTATCAGAATGATGTGGCTTCATATAAGGACATCCTGCTTTCAAAAGAGTTTCAACTGCAATATCAATCAGAACACAATAGATGCTCACTGAGCATGCTTGTAACAAAAAATATGCATCAAAGGACAGCTGCTTTCAAGGCAAGAGGTTTAAGTAAAATACGTTCATCCTTGATCTTGTCCAAGTTTGTGTATGTATTTGAAGAGTAAGAAATTCTAATGATGGCAGATGTCTTGTGGATGATAAAATAAGAGCTATGACATGGGAAATTCTTGCCATACTTAGAGCTTCTTATTGTTTGCTCTTGGTGGAACCTTGACAGTACCTAAAAATTATGATAAGATTTGTCCTTTTTATAATTCGAAACTGCTCTGAAATTCTAGAGTTTCTGTAGATCATTTTTAGTTTTTAAGCAGGGTGAGTATCTTAAAAGTTACACTGAGCAATATTTTATGGCTTCTACTCCTGATATAGCAATTTAAAATAACCTGTATTTCTCAAATATAAAGCAACATCTTTTTCCCCGATACATCTTATATTCCAAAGAAGAAGCAACATTTTTAGTATCACTGCTAACAGCACTACTTATTTTGTGATGCGCTTAATCTACTTTCCTATAAATCCTAGTTTAAACAACAGAATTATATGATAATCACTGAAGGATGAAAAGCCACAAATACTCTATCTTCTTTTCTCAAAGGTTAGTGCAGCATTTCTAGAAATGTACACATCGATTCCAATACA
>PVKB01001365.1:289969-299969 GCA_004027205.1 Ctenodactylus gundi | reverse complement strand
TTCCTTTTGAATATGCATTTTTATACACACAAATGCATTTACATTGGTCATCAGTGGATTAAATACTAGAAAAATCTCTTCTATGGTAGACTTCTTTATTCCACTTATCTAAGAAAATTCTGCTGAGTCTGCAGGTGAACTATTACTTCTTAAGGAGATTTAAATGTAATACCAATTTATTCCAGTATTTCCATATTGGAACTGAGAGCTTCTATAGGACCTCAACAAAGTGACAAAAGTAGGATCTCATGTATGGTAACAAATTAAAATTATGTTTTCTTTTATATGTCTTCCTATCTGCCTTTCCCCACCTCTTCTTTTCCATGGCTTGCCACTTTCAGTTTCTAAAACTGCTGTTGACTCAAGAGACTCAGGGCATTGCGCAGGGAAGGGGCTGATTTTAATAATGCAACATAGTCAGGCCTGTTATTGGTAACATGTAATTGGAAGGGCCATGCTTCTTTTTATGACTCTGACTTTAAAGATTAGTAAGTAGAATTAGTAAACACTTCCCATTGGAATCAATGTAATAAGTAGCATATAGCTTATTACCCAAACCTGTGACATGGTATTCCAAAATATCTAATCAAGAAGACCCATGTAATGGAAACACGGAGTCATTAGCCCTTGCCTCAGAATTTTGCAGAAGTTTGGCAACTCCTCCTGATCAAAATATGCAAACCCTGGGTTAACCTGGATATCATAAAGGTTGCATGTTTTAATGCTTTGCAGCCCCGGTTCAAGTTTATAGACTTAAACAAATCATGTCACCCCAGTTTTTGTCCGTTTCCTCAGATGATGAACTTTGTTTCATGGTCACTGCTTGCTGAAGGACAGTCACACAAATGATTCAAAGCAAGGCCAGCTCTCAAAAGGGCCACCACTCCTGTGTCAAGGCATCCACCTTTGTTCTCATCAGGAAGGGGATGTACAAAGTTTCAAGACCAAACTTCACCTTGTGCTTAATTTAACTGAGTCTGAACCTTAGCCACTTTCCTCTGCCTTTCAACCTGAAAGCCAAGAAAAGCAAAGGTTTGGGTTTTAAACATGCACTTACTATGGGTGTTCATGGGTTTTGTCAGCACTGTTAGAGTGTTACTAGGGTGCAGGAGGAAATCAGTTGTTGTTTTTACCTTTCTTTGGGATGTTGTCATTTAGGATGTCAATGTTATTATGGATTTCATTTTTTAAATTAGAGTGATAGTCAACATAAGAACAAAGCACATTTCCCCCCAAATACCTATCTCTGTTTTCTGTTCAGATTCTACTCAGAATTCCAAATCCTTTTTCTTCTCTCATCTGCTTCCTGCCGAGGTTCAATGCGGAAGTTCATTCTCGGGTAACAGGCGACAGGTAACACACACCTTTAATCCCAGTACTTGGGAGTTGAGAGGCCGAAGCAGTATGCTTGCAATTTTGAGGCAGCAGAGCTTGTCTCATAACAAAACAAAACAAAAGGTCATTCTCATATTTCTCAGTTTGCAGTTTGAGATGTTCTTGGCCAGACTAGAGCGATTATGCTAGCACAGTCTCAGTGCAGGGTGGCTTCCTTACTCCAGGGCAAGTGGGCAGAGAGCCCGGCTGGTTTCCCTTCCTGGAGCCACGTCACCTTTCTACTCAGGCTTTCCCAAGGTGTGGACGCCCATGTCTAAGCTGCTGACTAAACAAATAAGTGAATGAATAAACATGCCTAAGTATGACAGAAGCAGCGCACCCAAGCGGGATAATCGGAACGAATGCGCTCTTCTAGAGGCAGCAAATCCTCATCGTCCTCTTGTGAGTCGCATTCCTCACCTGCTCATGTGGTGCCCACCTGTGGCTTGCTGGCATTGTCACTGCCTGCAAATGGGAGATTTCCAAGTTCAAAATGAAGGCTAGATCTTCCGTGGTGGAACCCGACGGGACCTTCTGATGTTCTGTGAGGGAATTTAGGATGCTACAGAGTCCTAGTCCGCGTCGCTGCTCCCTTGTTTACGGTCTTCCGCTGGCAATTCCCATGCCCCCCTTCCAGATTTCTGCATGGCTTTTATAGCCTCTAGTAATTATATCAGCAGCATGGAGTCTATTTTTATCTCTTTTGAATGTGTGCAACATAAATGTCAAAAACCGTAAAACCTCTTTTTAGCATGTACCTTGCATGCACGGTTTTGAAAAGTACGATGCACCATTCGGGGAAGTGTTGCATTTTGTGATCAGACAGATGAGAAATGAAACGCTGAATTTTACCATGTAGCTACGTTAACTTTTAATAAGTGCTTTATCATCTTTAACTTTCATTTCCTTCTAGGAAAAAAAAAGTGGAATCCTATTGCCTACCTAATCAGTGCTAGCTTAGCATCTGGGGTGCCCCCTTTCCACAGCAGCTATCCCCAAACTCCTAGATTGTATGTTTTGTGCTTAAATGTTATGACCTTTTAGTGCCCTAAACCACTCTTAAAAACAGAGTCAGAATAAATTCTCACCATCACAGTATGACCACTTTAAATGATCATAGGATTTTGCCACAAAGTTATTAAATGTGACAATTATACAGAAATCATGATCACTAAGTACTGTCCCTGGACTTAGCAGTAACAATGTCACCTAGCATTTGTTAATCTCTTACTATGTACTAACCTCAAAGTATTTTAAATCTAACCTTCACAAGCACCCGTGGGTAGGTACCACTCACGTCTTTACACTTACTTCAAGGTGAACATTGAAGCAGGTTGAATATTTTGCCAAAGGTCACAAGCTCGTTAGGTGAGAGTTAGAATTTGTTTTTAAGCTGCTTGGCCCTAGAATTTGTAGAAAAAGAGTGTGAGAAAGAAGCATTCGCCTTGCTGAGCTTCTCCAGCTTCTAAAACCAAATTGTCTCCACTCTTTGAACTTCCTCATTGGAACCGACCCCTTAGGGAAGCCACATGAGTGGGCACAAGGGTGTGCATGCGGGGATCTCTTCCTTAGCTACTAGTGAAGGGTCATTCTTCAAGAGGGAAATAGTGTCACCATGTTCAGGTGCTCTGGTGCCATAGAATATTTTTCATGGCTTAGTTTATTTTCTCCCCATTTAATTGAAATCTATGAGTGCAAAATTTAAGGTTTACAATGAAGTTGGGCATTTTGTGCACCTACGTATCTTGTTAGTTTATTTTTAATAGAGCATAGATGAGAAAATGTGAATTTTTCAAGTTAAAAATTCTTTTTTAGTCATGGGGAATGGTTGAGGAAGGAACAGTAATTTCAAAAAACATCTTTTTTGAACATACACAAAATCTAGCAATCAAGGAAAGAGTACAGAGAGGCATGTTAGTCTTGTAAGAAATAATAAAATGCATTTTATGGGTAAGCTGATGAGAACTGTCATGTAAGTTTTCTTCATTTTTTCTTATTAATTATCCAAGCCACTTTTTCATTGCTTTCATTGTGTGGAGCTGAGACCTGTAGAGGTGAACCCTTTTCTGTGGACGGTGAAGTTCTCTGCAGGCTGGAAAGTACATGAATATAGAGCAGAGCAGGGGCCTGAAGGTTTGAGGTTGTGAGATTCACAGAAGTTTGTCCGTCTTCATACACCAAAGTATTCCAACTTTTTTATTAAATTTTAAATCAAGTTTCTGAACTTGAGTTATTAACTTTGATCCTTAATCTTGGATATGGTGCTCTTATGAATTACCAAACTCATACATGAAAGAAAAATCTTAGAAAGAGGAAAAAAATGAGTGTAGATTAATTAATGATAAAATATTTGGGGATCTAGGATAGCATAGTGAGCAAACAGCACTGGGCCCTTGGTAGAGACATTGACGAAAGGAGTCCCAGCCTTAGCCAAGTCCAGGGGCACAGAGTTGTAATCCCAGCAGTCACACAGGTTGAGGCAAGAGGAGCTTTATCACAGCCTTGGTAACTTAGCAACTTAGCAAGACCCTGTCTCAAGATCAGAAATAAAATGGGTTAGGGATGTAGATCAGGATGAAGTGCCCTGCGTTCAACCCCACGACAACTACAAGACTGCCAGCCTTGCTGAAGATACCTGGGAGAAATGACTGCTGAAGACAAAACCTCTGTTCTTCATCCTAAGTTAGTAAATTGTTCACTTAATAAGTTGAGAAAGAGGAAGGTGTGAAGATGTAAAGAAAGGAAGGAAGGAAATAAGGAAGGGAGGAAGAGAAAAGGATGACCCACTCAGCCCCCTGTGGTTCCTGACACAAGGCCTATTTGGGAACAATGGAAGAAGTTGGTGCATGAAGTATTCTTGAAGGTATTACTTGAGTGCCTGAGTGATTGTTGGGCTGTCGGTTAAGAATTTTCAAATTCAAACTGCCTAGATGAAAGTTGGACTCACCCTCATAATTTAAGGAAAAGAAGGGCACAGGAGGCAGGGAAAAAGCACTGCACCTAGAGTTAGCCACATACGTCCTGTCTCCTCTGGAAAAGCGACAGTGGCAAATTCCACTGGAAAACAGGAAGGTGGTCACATTTTAAATTTATTTTAAAAGAGTTGAATTTAATAACTTTCTGAGACTATTGACACAACAGAGCTTTCAGTAATTACAATTCCAACAGTCCCCCAACTGGAAAGTCCCATGAATACTGCCTGAAATAAAAATGTCTTTGCTACTTAGGTAAGGGTCTTTAGGAGTTTCCTAGGTTCTAATTTGCTGTTCTAAAAATTTCTGTTTTTATCTTATTTTTCCAAAAAGGGATTGCCTTTGTGATTTTTTTTTTTTTTTGTATGGTTGGGTGACAGTATTCTGTCTCAGGCATTGAAAAGTGGAAGCTCTGGAGAGAGGAAGGAAAACCTTGGTTTACAACTGAGAGCAAAAGGTATCACCTGAGCATCTTCTGTGAGGCTAGGATGCTTCCTTTAGACGAATGTATATCCATAATCCGCTTAACTAAGCAGGTAAGGTGTTCATTAGTTAGGCTGGGTGTTCAAAGAGAGAGAGAGGGAGAGTGAGAAGGAGAGAGAGAATGAATGTGGAAGAGTGAGAAGAACAAACAAGTCAAAGCATTTGTTCATGCTGCAATCTACACATCAATTATCCTGCTGTGCTAATTACCACCTTCCATACCCCAGGTACCTAAGCATTCACACTTACTCACTCTTTCATGCCTCTGATCAAAAAAAAAAAAAAAAAGAAAGAAAGAAAAAAAGGAAAGAAGTGATGGAGGCAGAAGATGGTGGACCCAGGGGTGAAATCCATTCTTAGATCAAAATTTCCTTTGCATATGAAAGTATAAGTAAAGGGGTCTTCTCCGTTTTGCAATTGTTTCAGACAATTAAACATCTACAAATGTTTTAATTGCAAAATATTACTTACTGTCAGGCTTCTGGGAGGTTTCCATCTAGTCAGCCCTTGTCTTGAGACTTAAAAGAAAACAGAGGTGAGAATTGCTGGTCTTGCCTGAGATTTTGGTGTTGCGCCATTAGAATGAGCTCAGATCATTAAAAGTCAGTGACTACTAATTATCAAGCTACTTTTCTGAGGCTATTCAGGAATTGGGCAGCAAGCAGCCAGAGAGCTACCTTTGTAGCAAAACCTCGCTGTCCCCGCTCACCGACTGAACCTGCAGCTAACAATTAAACATTCTTATTATGATGAAATCTCGGCTTGGAATCCCTGTTGGTTTGCGGGCTTCCTTGTCAGGGTGCTCATTTTCTCATTTCAGAGTGAAGTTGGATAAAAAGAAAACCTATTTCCTGTAGCTCATTTGATACCTGGTGGGGATGCTATTCAGGTGACAAGGATACAGGCGCAGAGGGGGAACAGATGTGATTTACACACTCATTATCATTTGAATGAAAGTGCAGATAGGCCTGTTCAGGGGCCCGGGCATCACCTGGACAGCTTTCCTTCTGATCTTTATCCCATCTGAGAGGCCAGGTCCCCCTGACATCTTTAAATCCCCGACCCCCAGCTGGTGACACACAGAGTTTTATGACAGTCAGCAGTCCTCTGAAGCTCCTAGCACAGATGCCATTCAGAATTGTGTTTCACACTGTTTTTTTCATTGTGTTCGGGCTTAATCAGGAATATATCCAAAAAAAGCTTAACTTGAATAATTTCTTTTGGTATTTCTCCAGAAACCTGTTTGCCACTCAAAGTTTGTGTATAGTATTCTAAAGGGACTCAGATTTTGTTAAAGAGTGGGATTTCTTAAAGTTATGTGCATGCGTAGCTGCTCCAGCTTTCCTAAAAGAACAACAACAGGGAAAGGACCATGAGTTCCAGATGTCATCAAAGCCTTAGATTTTCCTGTCGGTGCGGATGAGCTCAGCATTGTGGTAGGTGGACTCAGAAGTTTCAAGGTGGAAAGAGGTTATGACGTTTGGATGAAAGTGTTAAACAGCAAAGTTTCTATGGGGCCTGCCCTGCTCTTTGGAAGAAATTTTCGGCCTTCTTTGTTCTGCTACCTGGCATGGTGCTGCCACGAGGATCTCCCCAGCACTTTCCACTGCTTATTTGTGGGATGTGTGAGGAGCCGCTTGTGTCTTCTGGAGAGCCCAAATGAGGAGTCCTGTGCGGCACAAAATGAATTTTAAAAGACACATTGTAAAGAAACCTTGCTCTAGTTCAGGACAAGAATGCACAACAACCTTGAATAACTGAACTGTTGTTTTTAACCTTCCCTTATCTCAGGCAGCCTGACAGTTTTGGTGGGGAGCGAAAAGCGAAAGGAGTCTGGGAGAATGAGTGCTGTGCTGTTTCATGATTTTAATTAGTTATTGTATTAAAGAGAAAAATATAATGAACACAAGCACATACACATTTTATTTCCCATCTAACATTAACAGTTAAAGAAAACAATCACTATCAAATTACTTTGTTACAGTCCGTAATTACAACTCAGGTTACGCTTAACTGTTATTAACAGAATGTACAGTAATATGTTCTGGCATCGTAATATGTTATTGTAGCATTATAATTAATCTTACAGGAAGTATAATAAATTTACAGTATCAGATTGAAGCAATACTGCATATAGATTTATTAATGCTTTTAATCAGTTCTGGCAAAATTAATTTTGCACTGATTGCTTACATTGGAATTTGCATATACTTAGTGAAAGTAATTTATTTTTTATGGATTCCTTTTTATTAAAATAGGGCATATGGCCCTTTAGCTACAAAACTTTGCTGATTCGTTAGCTAAAATATTCCCAAACATTTTGAAATGCCATATATTTTCCATTACAGATAAATCTTCCTCCAAAGCTTTATTTTTAAACTATATTCCTTAAAACACTTCCTTAATTTTCTGTTCAGTGCTCTATTTTCTGAAAACAGGGTTCTTGCGTCTCTTTGGCCATTACTTTGTTTCTTCCCAAGGACCCAAGTTAGAATAAAAATCGAAACCTTCACAAATGTCTACTTGATAAGCCTTGGATTACTATTTGAGAAAGTTTTATGCATGAATTATAATGGAAAAGTAATGTAACGTTATTGTTTTTAAAGCTTACCAAAAACAGGACGACACGTCAGAACTCCACCTTCATTTCTTGGGACCCTGTTCCACAGTTCTAAAGTGTTTTCTATACCATGTAGTATGTCCACACAAAAAGGCAAGAGTGGGATTTTTAAAAACATGTAAACTAATGTAAGAATTTTAATGTTAAAAACAAGACTGGGAAAAACATGCATAAAGTGTCATTCTACTAAGATTTATTGTAAGGAACACTGAATTATTTCTCCCCCCCCCATCAAATATCTTTATAAAATACATATTCAATATATTTAACTTGCCAAACAATTTGAAGTTTTGAATAAATATAACATTTATATCAATATTTTACCCTTTTCAAAAATAGTAAGTTGGTTGTTCTAGTAGTAACTCATTTTGCAAAACAAAAAAATGACTCTTATAAATCTTAACACTACCTATGTCCTATACTAGAAAATTGAATCAGTATACTAATATATAGTTTTCCTTTTCTATGTTAGTGAGTTAGTTACCTTGTGGAAAACCATTTCCATGGACTTGTACGGAGTCTGAATACTCTAAGCTTAAACAGCAGAATTTAAAATAATGAAATGTTTGGTAGTGCTTGTTGTAAAGGTTTTTTGTTGTCATTTGTTTGTTTGGTTGGTTTTGGTTATGGTTTTTTGGTTTTTGTATTTTTTTTTTCACTGAAAGGGCATAGACATAACAAGATGAGCTCTTGGACTCCATACCAAAGCAGTTTGTAAAGCGAGTCTATGATTTTTTCACCAGAATAAATTAAGAAAGGCAGGTCTTGATAAAAACTTACAGCCTTGTTTAAATACCTATGTTCAAGTCATTACTTTCAAGAAATATCCATTTTTAGTTTATAAAGTTGTCCTATCTCATGGAAGATTTCGAACTTTAGAAGATTGGCCTTTATCTGCCCTAACCCTGTAGCATTCGCTGTATCTTAATGAAATGGAGGTTCTGTTCTTTCTGCCCAGGACGTGTGATAACTACTTGCAGACTATGTAAACTTTTGAATAATAACCTTCAGTAGGCAGGAGTCTTAAACATCTTAGTATCGTTTTGTGCAGTATTATTCTGCTCTGTGAGATAGTGCATTATCAATACTGAGTAAGATAATTTTAGCCAGAAAATGGGTAAAATTCATAGTTGCCTTCAAACTGCTCCCTTCCACAGGGTGGGGGCCACAGATCAGACAGCTGTCAGGCAACAGATAATCTTGATGAACGAAGCAAAGCCTGCAGAGAAAAAGGTGTTTTCTGCCTGAAATACTTAGGAAGGACTGCGTAAATTGTATTCAAAAGAATTAGAAAGTTAAAATAGTTACAAAAAGGAGTTGTGTTTGTTTACACGGACAGAGGGGCCTCTTCTTCTATTTGAGGAAGTTTCCTCATCACCTCAAAGTGAAAATTGACTCTGTTGTGAGAATGCGGGGCGGGGGGCAGTGACTGTTGCATGATTTTTTTTTTTTTTTGATTTGTATAACCTGTTACTTGAAGTAAAATGAGAAAGAAGTACATGATTTAGCATCTTTCTGTAGCGAAGGAAGGAATGCTATATAAATTACTGAACCAAACTTCTGGAGGTCTGAAGTGAAAGCCCTTTTGTGACTAAGATGAAATCAGCAGTGCCCTGTGACTATCTGACTTCTGCCACATCCAGGCTTCAGCCGCCAAGTGGCCGGGGTCAGCAAATTCCACTACCTGAAAATGGCAGAGGGGGGCAGAAAGGGGGAGTTGGAGTTTGCCTGGGAAAAAGCAGTTGAAGATAATATGAAGACACCAGGTCTGTGATCTCTCTCTCTCTCTCTTTCTCTCTCTCTCTCTTTCTCTCTCTCTCTCTGTCTCTCTTCTTTCCTTCTCTCTGATTCTTTCTCTGTGTCACTCTGTCTCTCTCTTTTTCTTCCTCTCTCTGTCTGTCTGTCTCTCTCCCAGTATCTGGTTTACAAAAAAAAAAAAAAAACAACAACAACAAAAAAAAGGTGGGGAGGGAAGGGAGGAAAAGGAAAGATGGAAGATCACAGAGCAAGCGTGAAGATGAATTGTGGAGTTCAGAGCTGTGGCTGTTGTTGACAAACATATTGTTCCAAGCATGGATCACCCTGTTGGAGCAACTTGCTCTTGGCCTGATTGTGTGCCTGTTGTTTGGGTGGCAAAAAGGAGAAAGTCTGGGTAAAATCTGTTTCCCAAGGACTTAACCATATCCTATGCCATCTAACTCCCAACTCTTTAAACATTCTGCAGTTTAAGACTTTGAGCCGTCCCCTTTTTCTCTCTTACCTCTGAATTGTGACATTTTCTCTAGTTCATTCTCTTGTTTGCAATTTACACCACCAGCGTAAACCTTGGGATGCTTTCGGAAGGTGAGACGTGACACTGCTTTCCTGTACTAGTTAAAAGGGTAAGAGATGCCTCTTCACATCATTCACTTCTGCTCCCATACTAAGGTAGAAAATTTGGACAAAGCAAAATGTGCATCTGCCTCTGTCATTAGAGCCAAAATAATGGGTGAATAATTTTACCTCATGAGTTTGGTGTACAAAAAAAAAAAAAAAAAAAAAAAAAAAAAAA
>PVKB01001365.1:282741-287741 GCA_004027205.1 Ctenodactylus gundi | reverse complement strand
AGACTGACAAATATTTGAAGCAATTATTTTTATGGATAGACTAGAATGGCAGTCTCCTTTTTCATGAAAACATGGAAGTCTTTTGCAGGAAAAATATTTCTTTAAGACACAAGCTGCTGTTACTTCCCATGAAATTATGGGTTCATGTTAAAGTTTTGGGGGTTAATTTGGTGGGACTCTAACAGTTAAAAGTGTATATCCGTATCCGTATCTTAGAAAAATGTACAGTTGCAGACAGAGTTCATGGGTGGGGCAGCTGTAAAACAATCGGGAAAAATTGTTATAATTTTTCTAATTCATGTTTATTTTTTGCAAAACATTCCAAAGCACCCCAGCCATGGCTGACTTGACACCTTTTATGGGCTTTGAAAGTTGTGTAACCTTTTCGGAGGAAGGTGATAGACACAATATCTATTTATGCAAGGACACATTTCCCCCTTTGTTGTATTTCATTTATTCAAGGTTTTATTTCCAAGGTCTTATTACTATAAAACTTAAAGCTAGACAAGGTCTGCCCTCACGTCAGATAAAAAAAAAAAATTACAAAACAATTTTGATGGCTTGGAGGCTTATTGTTTTATACTTTCAGGTCCTAAATAAATCACCAGCTTGGTAATGAGCATATTTTTCTGTATAGCCTCTTAATATTTCCTTTTTTGATGATTGATAGAAAGCAAGTCATTGAATGATCATGGATTCTAGTAATTAGTCTTCTAAAATCTTTTTTTCTTTTTTTTGACATACTGTTGAGAGATGTATATTCACTTAATTACTTTATAAAACATTGAAGGATCATTGGCAAATAGATGTTCAATGTATATAAAATCATTTGTGTTTAGCAGTTTGTTCGAGTTTGCCGTGAGGACAAGTTACTGGGGTAGGTGCTGTTAGACATCTTTAGTCACTGAAACAGTTACCGGCTTGTGTTCAGAAATATGGATGTAGCTAAGTACTATGTCACTAGAGTACTGGCATATTACAGATGTGGACAGAAAGTGAAGCAAAAGAAAAATCTAAAAGATAGAAATGGCAGCCACAAAAACTCACTAAGCGAAGAGACGTGGGAAGCATGTGTATTTGAAACATCAATACAATGACTAATTTCCTTTGATAAGAGTTAAGTAAGGTAATCAAAACCATTATGAGCCCTAGATATACAGGAAAACCTGACTATGTTTACTTTTATAAAAAATAAACAGATGTGAGGTCTTTAGGAAAGCGTGAGTTTCACTTAGAACATCGTGACCTAAGAATACTGATGTGTCTTCTCTTGAAAGAAAACTGAATCTATGATTACAAATTTTCTGATAAGTATCTGTTGTTATGATGGTTGGTGAAGACAGAATTCTTGCTTTTTTATTCTTATTTTCCATTTTTAAGACATTTTCTTTTATTAGAGAAGATGTTTGGAGGAAAAATTCATATAACTCATAAATTCATGTAACTAGCAGCCTCAACAAATACATGTAAATTCAAACTCTTTTTTATATCATGACCCTAGGAAGTTGGAAAACCTCCCCCGGTGCAAGGGAAGCTGCTAGTATTGCCATAGGGACAAGCGACTACCATTTTCCCCAAATCAAGGAAGTGGGGAGAGAATTAGTTCTGCCTTTCCCGCTTCCCTGGAACTCTGGCAAGGCAGAAATTCCTCTCTCATTTCTTTTAGTATGCATATTTTTTACATAGCTAATCTGAAATGGAAACATTTTTATCCCTATACTCAAAATTGCTTTTGTTTTATCAGCTGACATTTTACAACTCATTAATTTATAATGTGGGTTTAATGCCTTTGGATGTTCCTGGGATAAAAAATTAAAGTGACCACGCTCATCTCTGTAAAGGCTGGCTACAGTATGTCAATAGTATTTCATAACAGTGGTTTGTACTAGATAGCACATTCCACTTGAATATTTCAAAGTGGTATGATCTCCTCTTCCTAGCATTAACTCATCTTTCACTCCTGAGTGATAGATATATTAATAGCTATTTCCATGTTTAAGTTGAGATATTAAGGCTCATACACTTCAGTGGTACACGTTCAAGTTCAGAAGAAATAATGTTTGAATTTGTCTTTGCCTTGTTCTTCCTCTCACCATGCCCTCAATTAAAATGAGGAATTGAACTTTGAATTTAGTCCTATGATCTTTACCCACCCAGGTGCAGAAGTAACAAACAGACTTGAGAAATAAGGAGTTTCCATGATAAATCTTCCCTGGAAAAACAAGAGTCACTGCATAAAACTTTTGAGAAGGCATCCCATCCCATCCTCAGCATCGCATACCTGGAGAGCAATACCTGAGAGGTGGAGGGAGGCTAAGGTGCGAAGTTTAAGAAGGACCTTTTAATACTTATCAAATATAAAGACATTCTCAGAAAGCGACCCAATGGGACCTTTACTCTGTGGCTCAAACATAATCTCTAAGCTTCTCAGGCATAAGAGATTTAGAAGACCAAGTGACTCATAAAACTCCAAAAACTTCTTTTAGATTTTAAGCCATATGAGCAACAGAAACACTTGTGCAATGAGGCTCCAGGGCTGTGTCACATCTTAACTGAAGGGCTGAGAGAACGTGGTGCCATCCTGGGCCTCCCACTGTAGAACCACCTTTGCAGATTAATTTCTAAATGAAGGACCAGCACCAAGATTGTGACTTGTCATGCACTTAGGTCTTCTCCCTTCACCTGTAGCTACCACACATTGCACATAGCAGACAAGAAAACACTGTAGCAGTCTACCATCTTCATTATTGTTTCAGTCATGAGAAGAGTTCTATCACCCTGCATTGCCGTGTTAATGTTATGGTTCATAAAGTATCTTCACATGCAGTTTTTTAGCTGTCTGTAACAACCTCATAATTAGAGAACTCGTTTTCATTATTTTCACCTATTTCTCCCAAGTTCCCTTGGGTGGTAGGCCCAGGCCACCCAGCTGGCTTCACTTTGGTATTGGGACAAGAAGGCAAGTCATCAGGCTTGTAATTCTGTGAGCTGCCTCTTTATTTCTATTGTTTCCAAACTACTGAAGGAAACATGGGTGTATTGTTAGATTCTGGTAATTGATCAAATTGGTAGGCTTCTATAACTCAAATTATGGGGATCCATGAAAGTAACAATCATCAAAACAATTTAAAATTAAACAACAGTCTCCATTTTACGGCATGAAAATTCCCAAGAGTCTCAGGGATTTCTATTCCTTCACTCTGAATTTGTAGAGGTTAAATTTAGATTGCACTCATCAATGGGAAGCTGTATTATTACGTATCTTTTAAAGTGGCTGTTGTTTGCTAAAAGACATGCTTTCTCGTTGTGGCTCTGCCACCAACTCATCATACAGCCTCTGACCAGTCATTTGACTTGGTTCAACTTATTATGTCATGTGTTGAGAGTGACTTCAAGCGTCCCTCTACCACCACAATGTTGTGACTCTGTTCGTCCAAATAAACTGTAAGCTTCCTGAGGTAAGAAAAGTACCTACTCT
The DNA here is from genome assembly GCA_004027205.1 of Ctenodactylus gundi. Classification (NCBI taxonomy): domain Eukaryota; kingdom Metazoa; phylum Chordata; class Mammalia; order Rodentia; family Ctenodactylidae; genus Ctenodactylus; species Ctenodactylus gundi. The sequence continues at coordinate 284,263 of PVKB01001365.1, read as the reverse complement.
CATCTTCTGGACTTGCACATTGTAGGTGTGTAATGAATGCTTCCTGATGGCATTGAAAGACTTATTGGCACACTTAACTTGAGTGGAGTTATAGGAAATCATTGTTGACTGCCTTATTAACAATTAACTGTCTATAATCTGCATATGTAATTTTCCTTTACATCAATAAAACTTCTGCTTCTGGCGAAGATGAAGTATTACCCCTTCACATCAGTCCTTTCGCATGCTAATCCATTAGTTACTGATATCTTATTTGTACTGTAACTGACAGAATAATGTAGAGGAAGTGTAAAAGTAGGAAAAGGGGTTAGTTAGGTAACATTGTATAGGGCATCTTCAAAACAACAGTTCTGGTATTTCAAATGTCAAGCTAATTATCAGCAATGTTTAAATGCTATAATAGGCCATTTTTGCAAATGCTGAAATTTTCCGGCAGGTATGGACATTATAAATGTCACATTTTGCTACAATTTTCTTACATGTCACTAGAGTACGAAAATCTGAAAATAAAAGTTACAGCTGTAGAAGAGAAAGAGAAACCATTATTTGTTTTGCATATGACTGTAAAATTAATTGTCATAGTGATACAATTTAGAGCATTGTTTACTTGGAAGGAAGAATTGAGAGGATTTGATATAATGTAATCTAGTGAAGTGAAAATAATGCTTATTATAGATCAACTTTGCAGCCTTTTCAATATAGGTTTTTAGTAATGCATATTCAGATATATTTTTCCAGGCCCATTTGCTATAAAGCAAATTTAAGTATCAGCTTTATACCCTTTGGTAACCCCATATTACACATAGAGTTTTAGAGAAAATGAAACTTTAATATGATTCCCCATAAAATAGTGAGCCATGCCAATAATTCATATGTACTTCATATGCAAATAGTTTTAACTTATCCATCAATTATCATGTAAACATGGTATCACATGGCAAATTTCCCTGTGATACAGTACAGTACCTGTATATAATTATGGGTGCATTTTGCCAATGCAACTGTTACACAGAATTGTAATTAATTCCTTTGAAGATTACTGTGAGAGTTTTGGATACTGATGCTGTTTTTGGACATTTATTACTGCTCTTTAGTTGGCTTTTTGCTGTGCCTCAGAGACAGATGTAAAATTAGTGTCTATTTTGAGCCAACAAACAGTACATCTTTCCTCTTGTTTATTGAATTGCAGAAAGGAATTCTTCAGGCTCCTACTTCTTTGTGGTTTTGAAGTAACTGTCTGTTTTCATGCCAGCCATGTTGCTCCAATCTATGCATAAAATTTTATTGAGATTCACGTAAATTTATTTGACCTAAAGTAAGGACCAAACAGGACTTGCTAAGGGTTACAGGAAAGTCTATATTTCTGATTGCTGAATAAGAATCTCTGTTGTATCTTGAGTTCAAAAATAGACCCTGATCTGATATTCTACCTGATGACTTTATTTGTTTATTTATTTATTACTTATTTATTTATTCTGAGGCAATGGGGACAGGTCCCAAGGCCTTCACATTGAGCTATAGC
>PVKB01001365.1:242741-277741 GCA_004027205.1 Ctenodactylus gundi | reverse complement strand
TAAAAAAAAATGAAGACCAATAGTTGAAAAACAGCCAAAGCAGTAGTGTCAAGCTGTAGTAGACTGTGATCCTGGCAGCTTTGTGAGCTGGTCATGGATCATAATTCTGAACATTTTAATACACAATAATCCATGTGAATGCATTGCAGACCCTGTTATCACCTGTAGTTAATGGTGTCTGTGATACAAGTGAACAGGCCTTTCTTTGCTCTTACCTTTATGGTAAATAAACTAGCATTCTGGAGTCACCATAATTAAATAAAATGTAAATCCCTAATTTCATTTGGCTATTTGGACCAAGAAAGTTACCCGGCTATTACCTGTCTAGCTCTAATGATTAGTAATGATTTATTGTTCTTTTTTATTATTGTTTTAAAAGTGCTCTGATGTGGTGCCTTGATGTCTAATGAAAAGAAATTGGTCTTAAAAAGCTACTCATTGTTTATCCTGACTCTCAGATAACACATTTTTCTTCTGATAAAATATTTTTCTTATTTATTGTTCAAAACACACACTGCAGACAATAATTCTAATTCGGGTGCTGTTTTATTTAGTAGTGTTTTATCCCCGGTGCCTGGCTGTCTACCATCTACCTCAGCACATAGCTTTACTCTGAGATAAGCTTCTCTGCTTTGCTCTTTCTCCCAGGCTTTCTGTAGTTTGTCTGCAGGATGCAGGTCTGGAGCTGAAGAGTGCAGTGGAGTTCGTACTGTGCCTTTCCGGTTTCAGCACAATCAAAGTTTTGTGTTTGGAATTGTCCTTGACATTCTTTCGTCCCACAATGGGGTGGACACAGTGTGCTGGAAACCATGACATCATTATCATTGACACAGACTTAAATAAATCACCTGCATTTTGGCTTCCTCCTGCTTATTCAAGGATTCTTCATCTTACGGAGGAAAGTGCTCTTTATTTTTACAAACCTTCATCCCAGGGGTGACTGGAAAATGCAAACTTTTACAAGTGTTTTAAAAATAAATATACTGTGTGATTTTAGACACAGTATGCTGAGTCAGAGGCGTCTTGGAAAATGTTTAAGGTTAGACTCGAGGCAAAAAGACAACTGAGATTGCCACCAGTTCAGAAAAGATACTCCAAAACTATGGGTCATTATGTTCTTCCTGAACTTGAATCACTTGAAAACTAATAGGCATGTATATACATATATACATGTATGTATAAATATATATGTACTATTTCAAATACATACCTGGCATGACATGCCATTTTAATAACCCAGATATTTAAAAAAAGGAAAAGGTTTGTGCTAACTAGATTGGAGTCAAATATTTTGTAGGTAGAAATGACAAGGGACACCATCAACTCTGATGTCCCTGAAAGATATCGGTTGCACAATTTTGGGGGGAGAAAAGGTGATAGATCAGTAGTGCTGAAGCGCGCAATGGATACAAAATGCCGACTGTGCATTTTTACACTCCGTGCTTATTAATTTGGGAAGCAAGCATCTAGTGTAACTTCTCTTTACTTTTTCATATAAAATGACAAAGAGGAAGGAAGTACAGAAGAAATCTTGAACATTACCACTGTTATGCAAAAAAAAAAAAAAAATGCTGTTAACTGTTTTCCCCTCAGTGACTTGATGTGCTCTCAGATGGAAAACTTATGATTCTTGTGACTCTTCGCTACCAGAAGTCACATGAGATGAGCAAGGCAGACAGACACAAAAGCTATATTTATATCTAGAACTGAACTTCTCAGAAACAGCTGAGTTTAATTCCTTGCAGAGACTGATAAAAATATCAGATGAGAGAGCTTTTCAAACGATCGATTATTACAATTGACAATACACTTTGACTATGTATTGAACTTCTAAATGTTTTATGCAAAATGCCATGTGAAAATATTTCCTAAATGAAGAAATTTCAGAATCAGGAATGAATTAAAGTGGTTGTGCCCTGTAAATAAATATCATTCCAACTATTTGTTTTAAGCAGTGGCATTAAATTAGTGTCTATGTGTATTTTTCTATTTTACCATAAGAGGACCAAGGTAGTTCAGCTATGACCCCACAAAAGGATACTTATAGTAAATATGTTCTTATTTAGCTGGAGTATTTTCTAGGTACTTATTTCAAAGTATTCCAGGATGTGATAAGCAGAGAACGATCAGAATAGATTTGGAAATTCAGAGTCCTATTGATAAAGCTTCTCTTCTTTTAAGTAAAATAATTATCAAAGAAGAGCTATTTGTCTTGGACCATTGTTGGTTCTCAGTAGTATTTCATCATAAAGTACAATTTTTAAGAGTCCTTGGTTAACTCACTTTAAAGATTTTTAACAGGCAGCCATCCTACTCTGCTTTCGCATGAACTGTGTAATCTGATTTGAGTTCCCTCTTTTTCAAACTCTGTAGTATTTAAAAAATTACAGTTTTTTGAAAATTAGTCATTTATGCATCTTCAACTTTAATGTCAGATATTTTCATCTCGATGAGAACACTGAGCTATTGTCATATTTATATATTTTTTTCTCAAAAAATCACTCTGATTGCCTATGCAGGCAAAAATGAAAAAAGGAGGAAAGGTATTTATGAGAGATTGGGAAAAGAATAAAAAGCTGTTTAGAAGTTTACATGAAACAGTGAAACATGTATTTTTGATACCACTGGGACTGTTGTTTGATAGTCTAGGTTTTCCACGTTTTGATATGTAGAATTAGGCTTTTAGAAAGTATGCTTGCCTAGATTAGCACCATCATAGCTTCCCCAGGGGAAAGAGAAGCAAGAAAATGAAATGAGAGCTTCTGACGACCTGCCACTAAGCATCCGGAGTCACCAGAGGCGAGGCAGCCAGCGTGCCTCTTCATAAGTACAAATGCTTAGTTGCTTTTGCTCTTATTGAAAAAATAATATCTCCCCTCTGTTTGTCACCAGAACTGCCACCCAAAGAAAAGCCCTTCGTTTGCTCCAAATAAGCACCTCTGTTTTTCACAGCTTGCAGTAATGCTTAAAGTAAATAAGTTCTTGTGCAGCTAGCACTATTGGATTCATTCAATTGCCTGAACAAAGCTATTGTTTAGAGGTTTACAACAAGCCTCTCCTCTGTTTCCTTTAAAAGAATCCTCCTTGTTCCTGAGCTTGGCATGTTTAGTATAGTAAGCCTTTCTACAATTTTCAAATGCTAAAGATAATTTTCCCCCACAGAAGAAATGAAGGAAGATTATGACACCATGGGGCCGGAAGCCACGATCCAGACCGCAGTTAACAATGGTACAGGTAAGTCATGTTATTCCCACCATGAAACATTTTTGTCCTGTGCCGTGTGGATTTAGTGAGTCAAGGAATGGAACACTGACACGTCCATTTTTATCTCCATGACTTACCAAGAAACTTAACAAGTTACTCTTTGATTGGCTCTAGATTAGTTTCATATCCAGACTTTCCACATTTTGGTACCTTATTAAGCAAATGTGTCTTTCATTCTTATAACCTTAATTTGCCTCTGAAGTTCATGAATACTAAACTGTCTGAGTGGATCTTCTCACAGCATGAATAGGGTGAATCTTTAGGGGTTATTTTCACTTTAAAAGATTGTAAGAAATATCTTTAGATTAGACCGTAATATGTCTTTTCTACCTACCACCTAATATCAGTCATAGAAAATTCAAATGAGAAGGTGCAGTGTAGGTTGTAAAGTTTTGTTTTGTTTTTCGGAAAACCAAATTTTCATGAACCAGTTCACTCAAAAATTAGTCATCTGAGCTTTTTATACTGTTTCTTCACTTTTCGTTCTCTGCATAAGTTGGCCCGTCTAAATAATGTTTTCTATGCAGAAGTTTTACAGAGAAACTGACAATTTTGCTTTTTTGAATAAAGCCAAAAAATTACAGTGGGAAAGCGTTTAATGGTGTTTTGTTTTACTCTCTTGCTGCTACAGAATGGAAGTTAAGGACAATTTTGACATTCCATTATTTCCCCCAAAACTGAATGGTATCTACTCTCGCATTCCCATGTCACCAGCACAAATTTACATCGCCGCTCCCTGTTTATTTCTCTTTTCCTGGTTGAGGCTAATTATTTTCAGTGTTTCACATAGCCCTTCACATTACCATTACAAATATTAGTGTTGTGCTCAGTATAAAATTATCATAAAAAAATCACATAACTATTTTCACTCAACTCACCAATGGAAAAAAAAAAAACCTGGCAGTTTTATGAAGTTTCAGAACTGTAAATAATTAAGATGATATTCATATCTCCCTTATGTTGATATACATCATAATAAACTGCTCATGCTGTGCTTCTATTTAGATGCCCTTATTAATAACTTAGAAGGCATTAACTCATGTTCTTGGGTGTAAAATAAGAGAAATAATGAAAAACGATTGTCATTTTTATTCATTTGAATTATGTCAATTTAAGGTGCAAAAGGAAGCTGTACTTTATGTGTTCATATAAAAAGTATAGAATTAGAGTCACTTTCTACTTGCAGCAGTGGCAATTACTAGAACATAACCTTGAACAAGTTACTCATCCTGTTTGGCACTTGGTTTCCACACCTGTACCATGAATAGATCTGGCTAGTTACTTGCTAACAAATACTTCTAGTTTTAATAGTCTATATTGCTGGGGTACTATCACCATGTAAGAGTGAAAATAAGACCAAACAACTTCATATAAAATACAGCAATAAACAGAAACTCTGAATTAGATATTTTCTGTAATGTCCCAACTCATGAGATCAGAAATGGCCTCGAGTTTCCTATAAAAGTAAATTTGAAATTCCAGCTCCAAGCATAAATAAAAGCTGACTTTTCCTAGTTTTATAAGTATTTATCTTACTTTACTTTTATTTTTAAAACAGGGTTATGCCCTATAGTTTAGACTGGTCCTAAACTTGTAGCCCAAGATGGCCACGTGCTCAGCAATCCTCCTGCTTCAGCCTCTCAAGTGATGAGATTACAAGCATGAGCCACCACACCCAACTAATATCTGTTTGGGGAATCAAACCCAGAGACTAGTGCGTGCAAGGCAAGCACTTTCATCAGGGAGCTGCACCTCCCACCCCTGTCTCTATAAGCACTTAAGCTGTACAAAAGGATATTTATCCCACAAACAATTACTCACTAGCCATTGTGTATACCTAGGGTGAGGTTAATAAAACTGTTCCTATCCAGTTTTAAAACTCAATCTCCAACAACCTTTCACCAGGTTTTAAGATCTCCTTTTCCCATAATACTTCCTGTTACATATGTATTCAGCCAATAAATAAATCAGTAAGTGTTCACTGAACTGATTCAATATAGTCACTCTTCTGTGCCTGTATGGGGGAAGAGAGGCCAAAAAGACTAAGACACAGTTATTATTTAATTTGGAACATGGGCCTAATACACACGAAAAAATAATGAACAGTATGTGAAAATATGTGACAAGTATGCAACAAATAGTAGGAACCATACTTATTTGAATTACAGAAACATGAGGTGTCTTTTGCGATAGGTATTCATATAAGATTCTATGATGGAGGCAGAATTGAGCCAAGTACATTTTTAACAGTCATGGAAGAATGAGGAAGAGGAGTATGTGAGCTAAGAAGGAAAAGAAGGATATTGAATGAAGGGATTTGGCTGCATCAAAAGGTTCTGGGGCCCACTTATGGCAAATAAGCCTGGACATTTAGCCTAAGCTACTGTTGGAAAATATAAAACATCTGAACAAAGAGCTCTGTCATGATATTCTACTATGATCTCTGTGGGGAAAACCAGAGTTTAAAACTCAACTAGAAGTGATTGAAGTTGTTCAGATATAACATGATAAAAATCTCGTCCTAGGTGGTGAATGTGAGGAAATTAGCAATATAATTTCTTAATAGCTCTGGATGCCCGAGCTAAAGTGGCTTCAAGATTTCATATCTGCATGGTTGGAATATAAAAATGCTTGGTATTTCTAGATGTAGAGAGGAAGAATTAAAGTTTGAGAAGACCTTAAATCAGCCATCAGACATAGTGATTTTCACGTTAAAGTCAGACTCACACACACACAACCCAAGTCAAGTCTAGAGATTTGAGAGTCAGGCCAATGTACTCAGGTAGTGTTTAATATCCTAGGGCCATGATCTTATCATACATTGTTTCTTGAAGAAAGTAGACAGTTGAAGCCTGATCTCCTAGTAGATGCAGAGAAAAATCAAATTAAATCAAAGAACAAAAGATTATAAGAAGAGAAGAAAAATGTAAGCATTCAGAAGCAGAGATAATCTTAGAAAAATGAAGTTGGTCAACTCAATCATTAATGAAAACTTCAGATAACTACAGTTGAAAGAATGCTGAGGAAATATATTGGACTTGGTAATTGTGATAATTGGGAACCTCAGGAGGAACCTCAGTCTATAGCTGTGATCCTTTAGAGAATAAACACATGTCTCTTAAGTTGTAAGTTCACCACTTCTTGTCCCTGGCATCACTTTGGCTGCTGAATATATGTGCAAGTGAAATAATATTATCTTTGTGGTTAAAATTACTCCTTAATGGACCATCTCGTTCTTTCCCCTCAAGGTCCAGATCTTGGCTTACCTTCCTTGGCCATTCCACTGTGTAACGATAGCTTTCTTCAACAAGCCAATAGGCTTTTAGTCACTTTATCACTGTAGACCTTGGGATGTCTAGGGCTTTCCAGACAAAGGTGAATAAGAGACAGTGTTCGGGCTTCCTTTCATATTTTTAGGTTGGCATACTTTTAAAACCTTGTCTGAAGTAACCAAAAATATTTATGCTTCATTGCTCCGGTCTCCCACACTAGAAAGCTGTACATGTGACTCTACTCTAGCCTTCACATCCTCCTCGATGTAATCGGCCTATATGTTCCCTAAAATCTTTGTCTTCTTAGGATCCTTAACTACTCCTCAATACCTATATGACAAATCAAACAGTTTTCAGCCCAATATTGAATACCACCTGTTTCTTGCCAGTAGTGCTCCTTTCTAATCCAACCAAATCCCTTGGTAATATCCAAAGAGAATCTCACTATACTAACCTTTGAATCTCTGACTGTGCTATCTCATTAGACCCTAAGCTCACCCCTTTTATTGCATTCTCACTCTACCCACTATTCTGTTTTTCAGGGCTAACTTACATTTGCTCTATGCAGTCATCTTCAATCTCTTCCCTCTCTGAAACCCAAAATACTGAGGTGCACACCATGAATTTTAGTATATTGAATTATTCCTCTTTATATTGTTTGTACCTGTTCACCAAGTTAATTTCATTAAAAGAGTTTTTAGCTAAAAATTAGAAGCAGATTATGGTATGTGCTTTATAGGGTCATTGAGGTAATTAGATAAATAAAACATATAGTCTAAAAATACTGACTTGAAGAATTTTCATTTGCCTGAAAATGCCCAATGCAGCAGGTAATATACACATTGTTTTTGTGAGTGAATGATATTTGGTAGAAAAGAAATGAACTCTTGTTTAAAAGAGAGAGAGAGAGAGAGAGAGAGAGAGAGAGAGAGAGAGAAGCCCTAGTCAAGGAAAGCATTACCTGTAGACGGGGTTGAGCTAGTTTAATTAGAGAGAAACCAGGACTTAAGTCCCTGAAATAAACACAAGGAGAATAGTCCACTGTATCTGCTTTTTCTTAACAAAGTCAGATTAATAGCACAGCAAAATTGATTTATAACAACATAAAACATCACAAACACTTTTTAATATTATACTTTCTTCATTTTATAATTTTACTACATTTTATTTCTTTAAAAAATTACTAATGGTGTTCTTTACCCAATATCTTCCCGATAGTAATAGAATTCAAATTCAGAATAAAATTATTAGGTAAATTTTTTAAGAGTGCATGGGAAAACCCCTGATTTCTAAGAAGTTTAGGGAAATGGAAAAAACTAGGAGCACTACAAACATGAGTTTGCCTACGCAGTAGTAGTAACAAGGATCTGTCTTGGGTCCATGTGATCATAACTGCTAATGCAGTTCCACATGCATATCAGGACCCAAATAGGCCCCTGATGTTTTCTTTTTTGGATGTGTGAAAGTTATATTTACTCCAACAAGCTAGTAATCTAGTTATAAAAGCCTATTAATAACCACCTGCATGTTTGTCTCTTTTGCTGGTGGGGAAAAATGCACCTCACATCCTAAAATCAGACAAGACCAATATAGGTCTTTGTTTGTTTGCTTGATTGCTTATAGCAACACGGAGGATCCAACCCCAGGTCTTCACATTGAACTATATCAGCCCAGTGTTTTAGTTTCAATTGTTAGAAAGGCACTCAAGAAGTTGCTGAATTGTCTAGGCTGGGGTTGAACTTGAATTCCTCCTGCCTCAGCCTCCCACAGCGTTGGTATTACAGGCCTGCATCCCCAAGCCCAGTGCTGATCTCAAGTTTTAATCTTATACCTGCCCGAGAAGGAATGACTATATTCTACAACTATGAGCATGAAACATGCCTCTGACATTCTAATTGTGACATATAAATAATTTTATACATGGGAGACAATCATTTTGGAATGCTTCAGATTTGAGAGTCAGGTGATTCACATTTGAATTTGTCTCTACCGACCACTTGTTACACGGACGTGAGTACAGAGTTGATAGGCCGTGGCTTCTTCAACAGTGTAGGGGAAAGAACAATGCGGGGTGTGAGCCCCCTTGCAGAGAGAGAAGGCCAGTGCTTTCAGCACCTCGCACAGCATATAACTAGGGCTAGTTGCCCACCTGCTCGGTTTTGCCATTTGTTTGCTTCTGCATAGAACCTTTGAGCTATTTGTGCTCATTAAGAAATGAATATACTATCAAGTGTATCCTCTTTTACACTGATTCCTCATTTAACTCCCCTAGGGGAAAAAATACAATATTTAACAGATTTGTAACGAAAGGAGTAACCAGTTAATTTTGAGAGTCTGTGCCAAATGCGTTCCTTTGACATCCTGGAAAACCACACAGACAAGAGACGAGAAAAACAGATTCTTTTCACTGTTCTGAGTGAATACATGAGGTTAAACATAGGAGGTTAAACTATAAAAGTTAAGGAGGAGCAGTTGCAAGGGCTATTAATAGCCACCTATGTCTCTCCAGCGAGCCTTCTATGTCATTTCTTCTTTAACATCTTAAATTAATTATAGAAGAAGAAGATTTAGAAGTATTTATAATGTTTGTGTACAATGATGATGAAAGTTGTCAAAACTTTTTCTTTATTTGATAACTACCATCAGGACTCATGTCTTCTTTTTCTTTTTACCCTGAATAAAAATCAATAAGGAAATACTAAAACATTTGTCCTTTGTTGACAATCACTCTGACACCCATACTCATTCTTTTTCAGAGTGTTCATTATGTGCAAAAATTTTTTTTTCCATTCTGAGGATCAAAACCAGGGCCAAAATTAGAACTAAGGCTTGAGAAAGAAACTGTAAGGGAATAAAATATTTAGTTCCTGTCCTTAAGGAACATAAACACTTATGGTTACAATAGGGAAAAATCATAATGATAGGAAAAATTTACAGATAAATAATTATAGCCTATTCAAAACAGTAGCCACTTATTAAGGCCTTACTAAGTGCAAGATATTTTTGTGATGCTTTGTTAAGCATCATAAAAAATACAGTCAGCGATGATAGTCCCTATCATTAAAGATTTATATTCAATTAGGTAAATAAAAAATACTGGAAGGTGAAAGGGTTGGGATGTAGCTCAGTGAACAGAGTGCTCGCCTAGGAAGCATGAGGTCCCAGGTTCAATCACCTAGCACTTAATGACACTGGTCATGGTGGCAAACTCTTGTCATCCCAACACTTTGGAGGCTGAGGCAAAGAATTGCTGTGAGTTCCAGGTCAGCATAAACTACAGAGCAAAACTCAGCCTCAAAAATATTATTAATAATAATGGTAGATGAATAAGAAATGTGTGTAAATGTTTAACCTGGTATGAGGACATAAATCCTCAAGCAAAACTAATAATTATTATTATTGATTATAATCATGTATGTTATACATTTTACTTAAAATGAGCTATGTAGGTTCAAATCCAAAATGTTCAATATTGAGAAGGCTTTCTGATAGTATTGAGGCAGATACTGACAGGACATAGAAAGTTGTCTACAGGAAATTGCAAATTTCAGAAAAGTACTTGAAACAAAGGCTTTCTGAAAATATCTCTATGCAAAAGAGAGAAAGGTAGACATGCTGAAAATATGAAAGGAGATTGGGTGAAAGTTAGATTAGGTTGTTGGAAGAGTTCTGAGTGAATTGCTTAAAGAAAATGGCAGCTGTGGTAGTGACCAACTACATCTCCTCTTTGTTTTTTCCAGTAAGATAGAAGAGATCATGATGATAGAGAGAGATTGCCCAGAGAATCAACATCCTTTCTTTGGTAGGAAGAAGAGAATGCAAAGGTCATTTAGTATCAAGGGACCAGAATAATACTCTAGTATTCTGTCTGGAATCTTGCAGAGTGGCAATGTAGAGTGAGTGCTGTGACAACCTATGGAGAATCAGTCATCACCAGGGAAGAAGAGCCTGTTTGCAAACAGTGTGAAATTAGACTATACAATTGTTTGAGTTTCTGTAGATATATTTGATACTCTTAAGAGCAGAGACTATTCGTTTGGTGAGGCGAGAATTATATGAGAATACGGAAGAAAGATAGGAATAATGGCAGGCTCCCAGGTGAACTGCATGAAGTGCACAGAAGTGGTGAAATGAACCGCAGGAAAAGTTCCTGGTTCTGGTTCTGCAATATGGAACTATCTGAAGATTAGGGCAGTGCCAAGGTATAGCCACTCATGGTGTTGGGGTAGAGAAAGTGAAAGCACCAGGAAGGTAGATTCTATGTGAACCGTTTTTTTTTGAGAGATGGCGTTTATCAGAATGATAGTTGTGGCTGCCTAGGGAGCGTGCAGTCATGGGATAGGCAGGTGTTGCTTTCTTGAGTTATGTAAACAGGGTCCCTCGCCCTCTGGTAGAAATGGATAACTTTAGACCTCGGAACATTGGGTTTCAGAGTGGAAGCTTTTTGAGTACAGAGGTTGAGTTTTGCTTTTGTCCACGTTCCTCTCAGTAGGTACGGTGGTTTGTACGGTGTTGGTGATTGATAAAAAGATGGCTGACTAGCAAACAAAGATGGGACAAGTGAATTGATGAGATCACACCGGTTTGTAGTGGCAATGTGCATCAACGAGTGTGCTGACCCGTCCCTTTTGCTTTGTGTGTCAAGGTAGATGTAAGCAGGAAGAGCTCTTCAGGAAAGGGCTGTGAGGAATGGGACATTACCAGGAATGACACAGTGTCGTTTAATCCAAAGAAGTGAAATGCATATGGGAGTACGTCATTGAGCTGATTGTGTGTGTGGGGGGGGGTGGGGGGGTGGGGGGGGAGTATATGAAATGAGAAAGCAAAATGAACCGTGAATAAAGTTCATTTTCTTTTTTTTTTGGTTTCCAGTCCTACATTAAGCTGGAGACATTTTTTATTTCTTGTAACCATAAAAAATACATAATGAAATAAGAGCTAATAATAATTCACTTTTGCAAGGTACCTTGAAGAAAGTTATTTTTTAATTGAGTAAGTTTAAAAGCTTGATTAAAAATTTAAGAAATACCTAAATTAGGAAAAGACAATTGGTAAATATTAAATGGAAACTTTAAATAAGCTTCTTAAGTAGAAAATCTGAAGAAAGTTTTTGCTGTTTTTTTTTCTCATGTAGAGTAACTATAGATCACCTGACATTAAAAGATGTTAAGAAATGAAATATGTGCACAGAATTCTGAAGGACACTGATGTAAAAAAAGAGAGACATTCATAAATGCAATAATATGCATACAACATACATTTGTGGTGGATATTTAAATTGGCTTTCCTCATACTATTTTTGTTGCATAATAATATTGTTATTTAGAATTACTTATAATGTCACTGGGGATCTTTTCAGCATCTAGAGCTTACTTAAGTGGTATTGAGTCAGGCATAATGCTCTCTCTCTGTCTCTCTCTCTCTCTCTTCCCCTCTCTCTCTCCTATTGTAGCATTGTAGAAAGAGCAATGGGTTAAGAGTCAAGCTGTGTAAATTCAGCATCTAGCCCTTCCAGAAATTAGTTGTGTAACTTTGTATGAATCATTAACCTCACTGCACCTTAGTGGTATCAGTTGTTAAATGAGGAAATTAGACTAGAAATTTTGGACTCCACCCTACCCTGTCTTTCCTCCTAATAAAATTGTACTGGGAACCATGAACAAAGAAAATAAAACTCTGAATCTCCCTAGTTGGGGTGGGCCTGGGAAGCTGCGGGGGCCCACTTCACACTGTTCTCTGCAGGGCCAGGTTCCTGGGTGTGCAGCTTGCACAGTTGCATAGGACCCTGGGCTTCCACAGGCCTCGCACATGGTTGCTCTGCTGTTGCTGTCCTCAGATTCTTAATGATTATTTTTTTAATGCAATGCCCTGTATTTTCATTTTGTTCTGGATCTTTCTAATCATGTAATCAGTCCTGACTGTACCTCACAAAATCCATTAGAAAAATAACAGAGTATAAGGCAGGTAAAATGTAGAGTGATTGAGATTTTACTCCTTGATGGATGGCGTAGGAATGCCAGTTTAGGTCCATGGCTTTCTATGGCGTCTCGAGAGCAGTGGAATCCCAGGTGAAAATCTAGATCCAGACTGAACATCTCACTTGAGCAAGAAACACAATGGTGCAAGGTATAATTCTCCTAATTTGGCTACATTAGTGATAGGGGTGCCATGAGAACAAGCCAATAAGCCTGTTTGAGCATAAATTTGGTGCATTCTATACTCAGCCTAAAGAGAAGTAAAATAATAATAATAATAATAATAATAATAATAATAATAAGTTCTGCACCTTTCCTCTTCTCCAGGTTTAAATACCTTCTAATTGCTCTTCCTCTTGCCTATCTTACATGAAGATCAAACTAAAAAAAAAAGTTAGATTTCATACAAGGACAGGAATCATCCAAAGCTCACAAAGGATTTCTTAGTAAGAGTTGAGTGGAAGTATAGTGTAGTGTTAATCAGTTGTACACGATCAGATAATTCAATTAGTACCTAAATCCTTAAGAATAGAGAGTCATATAGACTTTGAAAACATGTGGTTTCCTTTTTGTTTTTAATGTGTCACATTTTTATAAATGGGAAGAATTTTGTCACTCAGTCAGATTATCTGTCAAGGAAATTACCCATTTAAAAACTTTAAATTTCATACATCAACTTTTTAAAAAATAAAAGAGGATAAAAGCAGAAGTAGCATCTGGTGGGGTAGACAGGAATGGGTCATGTTCAGACCGTAATCAGTGTCCAAGAAGAGCTCGTTCGCTTCCTGACTAAAGAATGCTGTGGTTTTATTAGCTTTGTTTGCGATTAGAAGCAGCTATCTCCACTTCACAGCAAGAGTTCCCACAAGAAATAACGAATATCCCAAGCTTCTTGAGTACCTCTTCCTTCATTCATTTGACAAACATTTAATAAGCGCTGTTTTCCTTGTGATGTTGCCTATGGCTTCCAGACCCCACCAAAATATTTTTTCTTAATCTTTGTATATAGGTCCTTCATCAGAAAGCTGTGTTGCTTGGAGTTTTTAATTGAAAAGACTATAGATTAAACTCTCTGGACTTAGTGAATAAAAACCAAATTGATTGCAACTCATTGATTGAAATTATAGAATTCTGGAACATTAAGGACACCCCAGAAAGCATACCCCACCTCGTTTTAAAGATGAGAAATCTGAGATTCAAAAAACCTAACATTGCTTAGCCACAGTGAGCAGTCCGAGGCCTTGAACCTAGTCTCATCATTCCACTCTTCAGCAATAGTTGTGCCCCAGGCGATGTACTATAGACCAGTGATACAGGCTGAATAGGACATGGTTCATGCCTCCGTCAGCTCACAGGTATGTAAGTGAAAGCTTGCCATGCGATGTGATACATTCAACACCTGGGATTCACAAATGGCTTTCAGTAAGTGATGAAGAGCGCGTGAGCTCACGTTCAGAGAAGAAGGTACCAGACATCAGAACTATTCCATGCGCTTCCCCAATTTTCTTATTTACTGAAGATCAAATTCCTACAGAACTTCTTTAACTGGGCATGAGTCAGAATTTCCTGAAAGGTTTACTAAAACACAAGTTGCTAACTCTGGAGTAAGCCTCAAGAGTTTACATTTTGAAAATGTTTCTAGGTAATACTGATGCCGCTGGTCCAGGGGCCATATTTTGAAAACCATTGAATGTCCCAGAGCAAACCACAGACTGTCATGTGTCTCTCTACAAAGGTGTACGATAAAGTACTGATGACTGTGCAAAAACACGATATGTTATAAAATTAAATAAAGTTATTTTTGGTGGTATTTTTCATAATATATCAGTTCCAAATTTGCAAAATACATAGGAAGGACAATGTATATTGTCTAACTTGGGAATTTAAAAAACAAACAACCATGACTGCTTGTGTGTGTGTGTGTGTGTGTGTGTGTGTGTTTGCTGAGGGTGGCATTGAGCTACATCTCCATTCCATTTTTTAATTTATTTTAAAATTTTTGAGATTGGGCCTTCCTAATTTGCCCAGACTAGGCTCAAATTTGTGATCCTACTGCCTTAGTTTCTTAGAGTAGGATAAAAAGCCTGTGCCATCACACCCAGCTGTGGCTATATCTTTCTGTACTGACATATAACAATTAAAATTCTCTAAGTTTAATAGTCACTAAATTGTGATATTCACAATCTCCTAACATAAAATCTGGTTTTAAAATTAGACTCTGTCCCTGACTGGGCTGCTTCCTGCTGTTCAGGGAGATATTTGATCCTACAGATTACTACAGTTCCCCCCCCCCACCCCCACCCCCATGCATTCTTTACCCCTCTTTCCTAAAGCTCTTGTACATGGGAACTCTCTCTGGTATCTGCACATGTGCTCCGCAGAGAGACATGTCAGAGCAGGGGGAAGAGACTGGTCGAGTCTGTACTAATTTCCAGCAACAGAAGAAAACTTCTCTGTGCACTTGACAACTCTTCCCCGGCTTTACACCAGTCGAAGCACAGTGAGGTTGCCCATATAGTTATGTGATAGGAAAAGGATGGTCTTCCTTCCTCCTAGTTGTTTCTTGCCATCTAGTGCCAATACATATTTTGGAAGCCCTTGGCAGAGATGCATACGTGAATTTTAATAATGAAACACTTATCTTTGTTAATTAGTCAACTTTACGCAAAATAGTCATGAAAATTTCTACACTTTATGAGATTCAATTTTTTTTTTTTACAAATGACAAAATTAAAAATGATTTTCTATGTCTTCTTGTCCTCTAAAATGTTAATAAACATACTTTTCCAATACTTATACATATATTTGCTACAACTCTTCTGGGCCTTCCAAGATATTTTCTTTTCCAAAAGAATTATTTGTTCATTCGGACATTTATTAAAATATATTATCATAACATTCAAATATATTTATTCAAATGTTTATGAAAATTAAAAATATGTACCTGCCTTGTCATGAAAACAAGTATTGCTACAAATGAAAATAAATGGCAAGGAATCAGAAAAAGAGGAGGAACAAACATCAGGGTTATTTTATAATTTAATTAAGCTAGAACTGTAAACACTACATAAAACAAAGCCCTGAGTTCGAGTCCCCAGAGCCATATATAGCTGGATGTGGTGGTGCACACCTGTAATCCCAGCATTTGGGAGGCTGAGCAAGGCTGATTGTTCTGAGTCCAAGGCCAGCCTGGACTACACAGTGAATTCAGGACCAGCCTGAGCTACAGAGTGAGCCTGTCTCAAAAAAAAAAAAAAAAAAAAAATCCTAAAACAAGTCAGTTATGAAAGCTGACTAGTTTGAAAATGAAACAATATTTCTCTTTTGAGTTTTATTTCCATATTTTAGGCAGTAATTTTTAAAGTCAGTCAATATTGATATTCATTATTACCTATTTAAATATCTAAGACACATACAAGTCTTGATGGAAGTAACACTAATAAGCAACAATGTTAAGAATGACAGACATATTTCCAAGAAAATTGAGACTTTTTGACTTGAAGGGATCTAGGAATTTGCCTGAGAATATTAAAATACATATGGCCATGAGGAAACATTTTTAATTAATGACTTTTTTGATAAAGAAAAAGTTTACCTAACCTTAGGGAAGTCTGAGTTATTTGCAAGACACTAGGGTAAATTTTAGAGCTAAATGCAAAATCTCTGGAGAAGATCTGAGAGGAAATTACTGGAGGTTTCTTGTGGATTTTGTTATGGTTTGGTGATAAATACCATGCAAATATCCTTTGTCAGTGTGTTTTGGCAGCTCTTCCAAGGAGACGGGAGTGAGGAGGATTAAGCAAGGAAGGAAAATGAGGTCGATTTTATACTAGAAAAAAATGCATGGGGGAATTCTACAACTTTCTTGTAAATGCTCTACCTCATTCCTGTGTTCACTACAGAGTATTACAAAATCTTTGTTAAAAAAAATACAAACTGCTAACATCAAAATTTCATT
Organism: Ctenodactylus gundi; assembly: GCA_004027205.1. Classification (NCBI taxonomy): domain Eukaryota; kingdom Metazoa; phylum Chordata; class Mammalia; order Rodentia; family Ctenodactylidae; genus Ctenodactylus; species Ctenodactylus gundi. The sequence goes on along the minus strand of PVKB01001365.1, from coordinate 261,272 downwards.
CTGCCCAAAAGTTTGAGAGTAGTTTAACCAGATTTAATCTCATCATTTGTTCTAGTTGTATAAGAGGGAAAATTTGGCTTTCAGAGACTGAAACACAGTGCAGCTTAAAGCAGAGAAGGAAGTTTCTTGGCTCATAGAAAGTTGGAGGAAGGCTGGACAACAGAGCCTAGGGAAGGTCCGTTGGTGTCAGGAGCACATGGAGCCAGAAATGGATTGTCAGGATATGGTGTCGTGTCTGCCTCTCTCCCTCTGCTTCATTCGCTGTCCTCAAACTTTCTTTTCTAGATGGGAAGCATCCACTCCTTTTTGTATCATGCAGCTGCAGTCACTTGGGGTGGGGAGAGCGCCTTGAAACTCTATTTGGAACTAAGTCCTAAAGTCACAGGAAAGAGAGTCATTGAATTTAATTGGATCTATTGGTCACCCATGGACTAAATCAATAGTTTGGCTTGAAGAATGGAGGACTATGATTGGCTGGCTTCAGGTACAGATAATCTACTGTAGCTGGGAGAGCAGGATTATGCTGTAACACAGCAGCTCTCTTGGGTCACAGAGGCTTGGCAATAGAGAAGTGGAGATCTGTTCCCGGGATGAGGGGGGCGTGGGGAACATTGTAATGCTAGACAGAAAAGCCATGTTTTACTAGTACCCACAGCAGAAAGAACCCAGGGAAAAACTACATTATGTTCACAGTAGTTATACCTAGCTCGTGGAAGGTGCAACTCTAAATCATGTAAGTGACTCTAGAAATAGAAGACACATCGCCCATAGCATATATCTCACAGGAAGAGAAGAGAAATCCTAACAGAACAAATAGACTTAAGTGAGTGATACAGAGGCATGGAATTTCATGAACAAAGATTAGAGCTGTAATTTTCATGAGTACTTATCTGAGCCCCTTTCCATTCTTGCAAGTAGCTTACTACATTGTTCTACAATTGCCTGAATTGACTATTGAACTAGGGTTTATATCAGTAAATCAATTTTAGGTATGTTATTGTTGTTATCACTTTATCTTGTGGTACTGGAGATTTAACCAAGGATCTTTGCACTAACCTACATCCTTAGTTCCTTTATTTATTTATCTAGCAACAAGGTTTTGCTAAGTCTCTGTATTGCCCACAGTGGGCTCAGACTTGGCAATTCTCCTTCCTTTAGCCTCCCAGAGTGTTGGGATAACAGGCACGCCATGCCGCACCCAGCTATGGGTATTATTATTGCTTTTTTTTCTAAACTAGATTTTGACACCAAGCTTAGTGTTAAAGACATAATTTTTCCCACATTCATTTCAGAAATGATTTTTTGAAAGCTCCCTAATTTCTAGGCTATATCCTCAATACTCAGGATACACAGATGATCAAAGACTGTCCATAAAGAGAGCACATGATTTGAAGTCTTTTGTCCCTCTTACACTTGACATGGAAATCTAGCATGGCCAAATGCGATCTAGTGACTAAATTGCCTCTCCAAACACCATAGTGTATCTAGATGCAGTTTACTTTGCCTATCCAGAAAATTCAGAATTTTCTTCCCTTTTAAGCCCAAAGGCTATTAATGCAAATCCAGTTGAATTTGCATTTGATTACATTTCTGATGGAATCATTCATATGCAAATGAAAATTCATGCAAAGATAGCCAGATAATTCAAATAGTTGCTGAAATATCAGAATAAAATTAGGATTTTAAATGTACATCCATCCATGTTTACTAGGTTATGCTGAGGTCATGAAGTGGGGCAGTATTCTTGAAAAACTTAAATAAATTGTTCCTTAAGCATTTCACTGCATTACAATAGGTATGAATGGAAAGAAATATTACATAACTTTCCACTCTCATAGTATTAAAAAAAATAAGTCACTGATAAAAATCATTCAAGTTGTTTAGAAGATGTTTCTCTTGGGCTCACCATTTTGTCCCCAGTTTTTTTTTTAATGTCTCAAAAAGGAAAAGGTGAGTTTTGATTGATATGAAATTATTTTAATGACTGCATGAGTAGTTAATGACAGTTGGAAGTTCCCATATACTCCTGAAACACTCAGTGATGTTCTCTAAATGACATCATCACCATCACGACCAGTTAGTACCTTTTGGAAAGTATTCCTGGCATTGGGAATATGGCAGCAGAAAAGTGATCATGGCTCATGTTCTCATTCTATGAAATCCAGCCAAAAAAAAAGTGTGCAAAATTTCAAGGTATAGCATCTTAACCACCACTCACAACCCAAATCTACTTTTGAGAGAAAGACAGGTCTTAGAATAAGCCGGCTGTTCTTGTTAAACTAACCAGAAGTGATAGTGACAAATAGTGACAAAACAGAAACATCTGAGATCTCAGTACTGGGATTGTTAGCACCAAATTTCAAAGTCCACAAAGTGCAGTTCTCTTCGCTTTCCTTTCGTTGGTTTTTGCATATTTCTCCATTACTTTGTGTCTTCTTAGAATTCTCATGCTCTCTGCTTTGGAGAGTATCACCAACCTCCATCAATTTGGTATATCCTTAAGCCAAGGCAAGTATCCTGGCATGTCTCACACTGGCAAAATCAGTCTGTCCCCAAGTCTTAGGAATTTCGCTTCTTAAATACTTGCTTGGTCCACGTAGTTTTCATCCTTAACCTTTATCTTTTGCCCGACCTAGGGCTCCCTCACTGCTTTTCCAGAATCTATTTTTCTCTTCCTTTAATTCCATCATCTTATATTCAGACCTGTCATTTAAAAGCTGCAAATAGTTGTCATTTCATCCAAGCATCCTCCTGTTGATACCCTTCAATTACTTCCTGGTTCTTTTAGAATAAAGCTGAAATGCTGAGCAAGGCTCTTTGGTTTCTCCTTGTCGATCACAGCCCCCTGCCTTATATCCCGAGGGTCCATCCGCCTTTTCAAGTTCCTGAAATGTCCATGTTCTTTCCAGTGACCACACGCGCAGCCTTGAACATGCTGCATTCCCCAGCTTCTACCATGAATGAACTTCATGCCTCGTCTGCTAAAGCTTCCCTGGTCATCTGGACCCCTCGAGGTCCCTCTGTTATTACTTTATATGCTACTGTACAACTTTCCTTTCATAATACCTGGCCAGGCGCTAATAATCATGTGTAGCAGTGTATTTATTTTTGAGATAATATCGGTCCATGGATCTTTCTCATAACTTCCTGAAGGATGAGACTGAAACGCTTGTTTACCAGAGGAATATGATGCTTATCACATACCAGGCATTTAATAAAAACATGCCACATCGAGTTTATAATAATAAAAGCAAAAATATTTTTTTCACTTGCTCAGACATAATCTTGCCACCCCTTGTAAAGGAAAATTAGCATGGCAAATAGTGTAGCATTGGTTATGGCAGAGAAGGGAAGGTAAATAATCTGGCAGAGCTAAGGTTCTCTCCAGAAGGACAGTAGTAGAATTCCATTGTGGTCCAAGAAAAGCACTTTCTCATCAACTCATGATAGAGAATAATGTGGCAGCTGTTCTTCCAACTCTATGTTATGCATAAAATGTTTTATTTAAGATATTTAAGCCAAAACTAATTTCAGAAACAGGGCTAGAGGTTTCAAACATGCAATGCCTTATGATACAAGTTGCTAATATTAATTTACAATGATTATACATTTCATGGAATAAGAAGTTAAAATTATGTTGTCAGTTTCTTACCTCCTCTGTTACCTTTTATCTTATTTCTGTCCTCTGTGAGCATAATTTCATTTCTGCAGTTCTAAAATATGGAGCTAAAGATTGAAATTATAGAAAAAGATAAACTATAGTCTGTGTTTTTTGTTTTTTTTTTAACAAAGTCACATTACTGTGTGTCTAGGAATATCTGTCCTTTCGCATCTGTCTCAGACCATGCAGTTTTGGAGGTGGAGAGTTAAAAGCTAATATTCAGCAACTGGATGAACTTGTGGTTAGAGATGTTTAGTGGACAATATAAAATTTAACATATTTTTCTTAAAAAGAAGTTTTATATAGACCATCAAAGTAGCTTTGAGCTTATATTATCTGTTTATGAATTTTAGAATGGTTCAGGATAAAAGATCTCAAGTATTAATAATATTTACTAAAATAATTAAAGTTTGCCTTAATTTTTTGTGAATTACAGTAAGACGTGCCTGTTTACCTTAAAGCAAGGTATCCTCCTGCTTACAAGTGTTACATGAATGAGCATATAACCACTCATTAGTTCTCTTCAACACCTCTTGCAAATAGACCAGGTATTTGCGGTCCTCTTGCAAGTCAGCATTCCATACTAACATGATGTGGAAGGGCCTGGGGTGTGAAGGGGAAGGCCTGCAAAGACACTTCCTTTCCTTTTTGATTTCAGTTAAGAATGCAAATTGCACATCAGACTTTGAGGAATACTTTGCCAAAAGAAAACTGGAGGAACGCGATGGCCATGCAGTCAGCATCGAGGAGTACCTTCAGCGCAGTGACACAGCCATTATTTACCCAGAAGCCCCTGAGGAGCTGTCTCGCCTTGGCACGCCAGAGGCCAATGGGCAAGAGGAAAACGGTGAGGCTGTAACTCATTTTTAGCCACGACGCTGTGACCTCTGCAGCTGTTACAATCACAAGTGCACCACATGCCTGGGTGTTTACCTGAAAATTTGAAGAACAGCTGCAGAGCCAGGGAATTTCATGAGCAAAGATTAGAACTGTAATTTTAGGGTATTGTGAATTTTTTTTGTCAGCAAATTTGTGTCACTTGTACATCCAATAAACAACAAGAACAATTAGAGCCCATTTCTAAGCGATAAAAATATCTAAATGTATTCCCATCTTCCTGAAATATTTTACTCTTGAGGGGAAAAACGTTTAGAAACCCTGACCCTAACCTTTTCGTACATCTCTACACACACCTGAAAGTCTCCTTCTCCTCCTAAGTTCCTGAGCAACACGTGAGGAAAGGTTTCGTCGGAGCTGTTAGGCACCTAAAGAGAACTCCTCATTTAACAGCTGTTTAACTCCCCTAAAAAAAAAAAAAAAAAAAAAAAAAAAAAAAAAAAAAAAAAAAAAAAAAAAAAAAAAAAAAAAAAAAAAAGCTCAAGTCATTAATTAATTTTCAAGCTCGGGGTGAGCTGATTCCGGCAGGTCTGTCCTGGGTGTGCAAGGGGACTGGTGTGCGAGGAGGCTGGTGCAATGGTGGCACTCGGTGGAGCAGATTGCGGTGATTCCTGTCATACCATCCCGGGCAGTCAGCCCATTAGCTGCCATTGATTTACTGACCTTTTGGCCCGCGTCTTTCTCTCTCGTCTCTCGGCTACAGACCTGCCACCTGGAACTCCAGATGCTTTTGCCCAACTGCTGACCTGCCCCTACTGCGACCGGGGCTACAAGCGCTTGACATCACTGAAGGAGCACATCAAGTACCGCCACGAGAAGAATGAGGAGAACTTTTCCTGCCCTCTCTGTAGCTACACGTTTGCCTACCGCACCCAGCTCGAGCGGCATATGGTGACGCACAAGCCAGGGACAGATCAGGTGGGGGGTTGGTTTTAAGTGATTTCTTTCTATAATAACCCCTTAGAGAAACGATATTGCTTTGATTGGCAATCATTATTAATTTTTCATGGCATTTTGAAGATGCAGATCTTTTAATGGTAATAGCTTTAATTGAGGTCTAAATGATTTTTTGATGGTCTCTTCTAATATGATTTAATAGTCTTATGTTCACGATCGAATGAGTGTGTTAATTTCTAATTTAGAAATTTTATTTGCACTTTAACTTGACTTTAGTTTCATTTTTATGTTCCACAAAAAGTGAGTGAAAGTGTAGCATTTTAATTATACATTATTAAAGATCTCAGCAATTTTCATTCCATTTTTCACCTAGTTTTACTTAGAAAAAAATTATATAGAATTTGAGCCATAGAAAAAGAGGTATGGTTTCCCTTCATCTGTCATGTAACACTTAGAGTGTTTTTGTAAGCTGCTGCTAGTTTATAAAATCCAATTATTTTAAACAAAGTAAAAGCATATATAATAAATTATGTATATTTATGTATATATATATATAATAAATTGGATTAATACTAAGGCTTTGGATGTACTTGAAAAAATAATCCATCTTGATATGCCTGTTGGTAGTTAAATGCTAAAATTCCTCTGCTTTGTTTGGCTTACTTGTCTTAAAAATAAGAACTCTGTCTTGAGCAGGTAGACACAGCTTCTTAAATCCTTAAAACGATTGAACAGGATTGATTCACAGTGTCCTTTAAATGTTTCAGCAAAACTGCTCTTTCTGCCCTCCTGGGAGAATTGACTCCGCAAATTGATATTATGATGTGTCTGAATGGCCACAGCAATGGTGTGCCATAAGTCACAATAACTGGCCCTACAGATCTGGAATAGCCCTATATAAACTATGATCCTAGATCTGTTTTTAAAATGATTAAACGAGATAGTGTACGTAGAATTCTTTTCTTTTCCTTGTATTCCTTTTATTATTTTCTTTGAATAAGGAAAACAGAAATAAGTAAATGCAAACACCAATGGTCATATTATTTCATGGGATTTTAATATTTTTAAGAGAATGGCTTGTGTAAATCATTCTGTTTATTTCTGATTGGGCTTGTCATCTGAATATTTTCCAAAGATCAGATTTTTAAAAAAACTGTTTGCATCATGATATTTATGTACAGTTTAGTTCCCCATGTCTTTACACAGAAAAACTTTAGGAGGAAAGAAAAAGGGGGAGTCTAGATATTTATCTAGCATAACTGCTTTAAATTTCACATGCAAAACGTGATTGTGTTGGCGCATTATGAATGGTAGCTTTGGTGTTGAAAAGTCCCCTCATTTGCTCATGGCATTTACAATTAGTAAATTAAAATGATTGTATCATATTAACAGTGGCACAACTAAAGTTTATAGTAGTCCTCTGAGGGCTGTGGGGGGGCCAAAGCAGCTGTTGCTGTTTGTTTATGCAACTCAGCAACATATGAGCGCTGGTCCCTCAATGGCGCTCGGCGGGCTGGGCTCCGCTTGATCTTTGAAGGTTGCTGCTGTTTGAACAAACCTCCCTGTGTCCCATGTAACACCATCTGTCTCACCAGGAATGTGGGAAGATTCAGCACACCCTAGCAGTTGTCATACCGTTTCTGTGCTGTCTTTTTTGCAAAAGGCTTTTGTGTCATTGCTGCTTGAAAAAGGCTGACCTCCTACCTTGAGCATCCATAGTGGATGACTGTTTTTTTTTTTTTTTTTTTCAGATTCTAAGTCACATTGCTTTTCCCTCCTGTTCAAAAAGGTCAACTGCATTTGAGTATATCTTTGTTGCTTTTAATTTGTCTTTTCAGCAACCTTTTTTTCTTTTGGATTCCTACTCCCTTGTACACTACTAAAAAGGAAAATAAAAAGTCGTTGAAATCTTTCCTACTGGCCTGTGATAAAACTGCTCAAGCAGCTATAACCCAAGATGTTGTTCCTTATATTTCATAATGAACCAAATCTGGCAGGCGAGACCTCAGGGTAACAGGGTCTACATGTGCCAGTAGCTCAGCGAATTGAATATTTAAACGTACTAACTGTGTGACAAAATATTTGTAGTCAAGAAATTTTTTGTTGTTTCTGAGAGAGGTTTTTTTGAGGGGGTTGGAATGATTTTTTATTTTTACTCTTTAAATTTTAGATGGGTTCAGTATAAGATATAATTTAACCCTGATAGGGAAAAGTTGGCAAAAATTGTCTTAAGCATGCAGCTTTATTTAGACTATTTAGAATTTTCAGGAAACTGTTTATGTCTTTGATAAAATAATTGTGTTCTAATAGAGAATCTTTAGATTTTAGATCTTGCCATAAACACAAAGAACCGCAAACATCTTTACTAGTATACACTCTCATCTCCAAAGGGTCAAAGAAACATTTTGGAAAAGAGACAACAGAAATAATTGTAAAGCGAATGTTGGATGCGCACGTGAAAGCACTTTTTTATTTGTTCCAATTTTATTACCAACATTAGCACTTTTATTGCAACTCTGAAAGACTGGGCAGAAAAATACGCATGCACTCAAACCTTTGGGCCTGTCTGAAAAAAACAGAGGCCTTTTAAAAATATTTGTAACAAATTTTCATTGTTCCTCCTGCACAACACTGATGTCAGCCTTTCTTCCTTTATAGCACCAAATGCTAACCCAAGGAGCAGGTAATCGCAAGTTCAAATGCACAGAGTGCGGCAAGGCCTTCAAATATAAACACCATCTGAAAGAGCACCTGCGAATTCACAGTGGTGAGTAGCAGAAGGGCTGGCACTCACATTTATATTTTTGTTTACTTAGAGAAGTTTTTAAAGATTATGGAACATTTACACAACCAATGTGTGGCTTTGGGAAACTACCCATTGATTTCATAAACTTGCGATACCTTCACGAGACATGTGGTGCTGCCAACAGCACTGTCGTGTTTACCCCTCCAAAAATTATGAAAGCTTTGATTAGTTACCAAATCTACAGGTTCCTTAAAAAAAACCCTTTCTTCTGATTAAATATTTTATACATGAAGAAACTCACCTAGCAAATTTTGAAGGATATTCATTTCAATAACTAAACATAAAAGAAAAAAGTTGAAATTTTTTGAATAAAAGCTTGGCATGACAAATATTTCTTGATTCCTGAAAGCTGTGTATCACAGAACAGCATCCTACCACTGAGATTTCTCCTTCATAACTAGTTTGATGGCTCTGCCAAGCATTTTATTACCAAATTGGATGCTATTCAAAGAACTAGTTTGATTGGTAGAATCAATGGAATCTCCACAGAGTTGATTGAAGCCATGGCTACACTTCCCTTTAAATACTGTGACATCTTTATTGTGCTATTGACCACACATTAATCTGACACTCTGTTTAAATAGGAGGCTGCCGATGGCAAGACAAGATTTGGGATCTTAGCTGAAAAAAGCGTAGATAGCTTTCACCCTCCACTGCTAACATCTTGAATTATGTCCTCCTAGGGTAGATAAAGCCCAGAAACAGTTATGGTCACATAATTCTAATCTAAGCACCTAGAATGCAGAGGTCCCCCATTGTGTTCCTTTCATTTAGTGTCACAGATTCTTGTCTAGGCAGGCACCTGCTTTGTTACCCAATCAAGATAGGTAATGTTAATCTTGATTGTCATTTTAGGTGAAAAACCTTACGAGTGCCCAAACTGCAAGAAACGCTTCTCTCATTCTGGTTCCTACAGTTCGCACATCAGCAGCAAGAAGTGCATTGGTTTAATCTCGGTAAATGGCCGAATGAGAAACAATATCAAGACGGGTTCCTCCCCTAATTCTGTTTCTTCTTCTCCTACTAATTCAGCCATTACGCAGTTAAGAAACAAGTTGGAAAATGGAAAACCACTTAGTATGTCTGAACAAACAGGCTTACTTAAAATTAAAACAGAACCACTAGACTTCAATGACTATAAAGTTCTTATGGCCACGCATGGGTTCAGTGGCGCTAGTCCCTTTATGAATGGTGGTCTTGGAGCCACCAGCCCCTTAGGAGTTCATCCATCTGCGCAGAGTCCAATGCAGCACTTAGGTGTAGGGATGGAAGCACCTTTACTTGGATTTCCCCCAATGAACAGTAATTTAAGTGAGGTACAAAAGGTTCTGCAGATTGTGGACAATACGGTTTCCAGGCAAAAAATGGACTGCAAAGCTGAAGAAATTTCAAAGTTGAAAGGTTATCACATGAAAGATCCATGCTCTCAACCTGAGGAACAAGGAGTTACTTCTCCCAGTATTCCACAGGTCGGTCTTCCAGTCGTGAGTCACAACGGTGCCACTAAAAGTATTATTGACTATACATTAGAAAAAGTCAATGAAGCCAAAGCTTGCCTCCAGAGCTTGACTACTGACTCAAGGAGACAGATCAGTAACATAAAGAAAGAGAAGCTACGTACATTAATAGATCTGGTCACCGATGATAAAATGATAGAGAACCACAACATATCCACTCCATTTTCATGCCAGTTCTGTAAAGAAAGCTTTCCTGGCCCCATCCCCTTGCATCAGCATGAACGTTACCTTTGTAAGATGAATGAAGAGATCAAGGCAGTCCTGCAACCTCATGAAAATATAGTCCCCAACAAAGCTGGAGTTTTTGTGGATAATAAAGCCCTCCTCTTGTCATCTGTACTTTCTGAGAAAGGACTGGCAAGCCCTATCAACCCATACAAGGACCACATGTCTGTACTCAAAGCATACTATGCTATGAACATGGAGCCCAACTCTGATGAACTGCTGAAAATTTCCATTGCTGTTGGACTTCCTCAGGAATTTGTGAAGGAATGGTTTGAACAACGAAAAGTCTACCAGTATTCAAATTCCAGGTCACCATCACTGGAAAGGAACTCCAAGCCGTTAGCTCCCAACAGTAACCCTCCCACGAAAGACTCTTTATTACCCAGGTCTCCTGTAAAACCTATGGACTCCATCACATCACCATCTATAGCAGAACTCCACAATAGTGTTACAAATTGTGATCCTCCTCTCAGGCTAACAAAATCTTCCCATTTTACCAATATTAAACCAGTTGAAAAATTGGACCACTCAAGGAGTAACACTCCTTCTCCCTTAAATCTTTCCTCCACATCTTCTAAAAACTCCCACAGTAGTTCATACACTCCAAACAGCTTCTCCTCTGAGGAGCTCCAGGCTGAGCCTTTGGACTTGTCGTTACCAAAACAAATGAAAGAACCCAAAAGTATTATAGCCACAAAGAGTAAAACAAAAGCTAGTAGCATAAATTTAGACCATAACAGTGTTTCTTCGTCATCTGAAAACTCAGATGAACCTCTGAACTTGACTTTTATCAAGAAAGAGTTTTCAAATTCTAATAATCTGGACAACAAAAGCACTAATCCAGTGTTCGGCATGAACCCATTTAGTGCCAAACCTTTGTACACAGCTCTTCCACCACAAAGCGCATTTCCCCCTGCCACTTTCATGCCACCAGTCCAGACCAGCATACCTGGGCTACGACCATACCCAGGACTGGATCAGATGAGCTTCCTACCACATATGGCCTATACCTACCCAACTGGAGCAGCTACCTTTGCTGACATGCAGCAAAGGAGAAAGTACCAGCGGAAACAAGGATTTCAGGTACCAAGACTTATCCTCTTGCTCTAAAAGGAGGAGATGAAAATTATATACTTGCATTAGAGGGTTAGCTTGGTGATGAAAAAACTTATCTAGCAAGTGCAAGGCCCTTCAATCAATCCCACACAAAACACACACACACACACGAAAATCATATACATGTGAGCAAAAGATCTCTGAAAATTATCAGTAGGCATAGATCTTTTTTTTTAAATGCAAAACTAGTACTGTGAGTGGATTAGAAAAACAGATGAAATATGGAACGATGTATTCTGCAAGCACATTTGCTTTAAAAAAATAAAGAAGAAATTAATATTTGTTTCTGAGATATATTTAGATCAACTCACCTGATTGTAGAATTATGCACTGGTAAAAATAATTGATAAGTATTATCTAGGTGCTAAAGGTTAAAACATGTCTTATGTCTTAAAAATGTTTGCAACTTGAGAGTAAAATGTAAAAAAAATGTTATATGTACTTTGTTTTACAATGAATCGTATTTGTGAAGAATGCTAAAAATATTTTGTAAGTCACACAGAATTCTTACCTAATCTTCAAAATAGTAAATAATTTATGGTTTTTCAAATATGAAAGGAGGTATGTGTTAGCATTACATGGGTAATCCCTGTTTGCAAAATAGGAGGACAAGTAGCAATGCACCTCTGTAACAGCTGTTCCAGTATTTCAATTTACAGTACATCTGCCCTCTTTGTAAATGTATTTAAGCCTATTTAATCTTCTCTAATATTAATTAGTGCAAATGTAGTTTAAGAAAACTGAACTGTGGGCTAGCAAATCGAAGTGTATGTTATCGTGCAAGTTTGCATTTCTTTGGATCAAGACAAAATAAATATCAAGAAATTTAATAATTTACTGATCCACATTCATTATTGCTCAATGCTGAAGGCTGTTTTAACACAGATAGAACATTGATTAAAAAGTGTTATTAATATTCCCTATTTCAAATTAGAAAATTAAATATAAAAACATAGCTTCAGGCTTTTAGTTGGTAGACATACATTTAAATAGATTGCATAATAATAACATTTTGTACCTAAATATAAAATTCAATTAAAATGGGGTTTCTACAGCTACAGATCATGTCTAAAGTAAAGCATACTGGAAAATACACAATGTTTAATGTTCACTCAGATTTTTCTTTCATAAAAATATGAAAAATTTATTTTTCCTACCTTCAGAATGACTATTTTTCTGTCCTTGTGAAACAGAAAGTGATACCGACTAGAACAGAGGTTATATTTTTGTTGAGATGCGAGATGTCATATGTTGTTCCGAGAAACTTGTTTAAATTATAAAGTAGACCAGCTGATAGCAAGTACTTTTTGCGGTTCTCCAAATGCCAGCCTATGCAAAGTTGTTTGGTATAAACACAAAGAGATGAGACTAAGTTGAACTATGTGATTGTATCCCAGGGAGAATTGCTTGATGGAGCACAAGACTACATGTCAGGCCTAGATGACATGACAGACTCCGACTCCTGTCTCTCTCGAAAGAAGATCAAGAAGACAGAGAGTGGCATGTATGCATGTGACTTATGTGACAAGACATTCCAGAAAAGCAGTTCCCTCCTGCGACACAAATACGAACACACAGGTATGAGTGACTTTGACTAGAGAGTTAGAGCTTCCTGGCCTGCTGCACCTTTCATAATATTTAATGGGTACACTTGTGCGACTAAGATGTAACATATGCTGATACCTTCAACAAGGAAGAAATAATGCTTTTGCCTAGATCACTAGGACTTCTGTTGCTTGTTTATTAGATCTTTCATGTGTTTATGAGTATAAGTGTACATTTCTTTCAAGTGAATCTGTAAGACAAATTCACAAACTATATCAAAGGAATATTTAAATGGTCAGGGCAATGAAATGGCATGACACAGCTAGTTGTTGAAAATATCTTCAAATTCTTAAGCTGTGATGAACTTGTATTTAATGAATCTGTATTTAATAATAAACTGATCAGTTATGTGCTAATTTCATCATCCAAACACCAAGTGAGCCATGATTTGTTTTTTTGTAAGTGGCCATATTTTGAATCAACTAAGAGGGTTGTTACATCATAAGAGAAAAGTAATAGGCTAAGTGAGCTACTAAATCTGCCTATATTTAGAAGATTAAAAACTTTTTGAATTGAATTTGTTTATTTTTAATTCATGCATCAGAATCAGAAACAATTACAAGGAGTTGATAAGACAAAGGCCTAACTTTTTCATATTAGTAAAGAGACTGTGAATTAATTTTTAAAAGGAAAAGGGAAATACCATGATGCGAAGCAGTATTATTTCTCCCCATTAAGGTCTTATTTGTGCTCTGTGGTAGAGTTCCATTTCGATTTTCTCCGTCCCTCCTCTTCTTCCCTTCCTGAACAATAAGGTAGCTCAGCCTCCCCTCTTTCCTGACCTCATCTGCGGATCTTTTCCACTAGAAGGTTGTCATACAGAGCTGGCCTTGGAAAAGAAAGAGCATAGAGTCTCAACAAAGATATTTGAGAGGGAAACATGAGGGGAGAAATGTAGAGAAACATCTTTCTTTGTACCAGGAAGTATATCATCAAATATTTTAATGAAGAAAAAATTAGCCTGACATTAATCCTTTCTGGGGGAAAGGGATGAGACAAAAAGGACCAAAAACTGTCACTCCTTCCTGTTGTGTTTCCATTTCCTGTGTTCATGGTGCTACTTCAGAGATTGGTTGGCACTTACGGTTATCACTAGCCTGTATTCCTCATTGGCCATGTGCTGTGGTCAGCAAAAGTGACCAGAATGAGGCTGAGCTGGAGAAAGTTGGGCAAGTTCTGTCAATTGAATGTAGGCATTGACAAATAACAATGTTCTTACTCCAACCAATCCACTTTTCTTTTCCTCTGACCATCTGGTGTTTTTTTTTTTTATTATTTTAAATGATCAACTAGTGATACTTTGAAAAAAATCCAAATTGAGTGTCAAATCCAAGTAACTTTATACTTGTGTAAAATGTTGAAACATCAAATTTTTCCTAAATTTTGTCTGGTATTTTCTTAAGTACCAAGTCCTATTTAAGCATTTTCAGAGCAGAGATTCTCCTACCCAAATTCACTTCACTATTTTAACCAACAACTAATATATTCTGTGTTATACTATTCATCTATAATAGGCACATCATTGCAGACATTTTTCCTTCTCTGATTAGTTTCATACAACCACATGCAAACTCTGACATTTACTGTATGATTAGTATAAAACTCTTATTTTAGTGAGGGCTATCATACATCCTGACATCCAGTATATATATTTATTCTCAACAAGTTACATAGTTGATAGGCTCATGGGTATATAGATAGTTGAGAGACCCGAAAGTTGACAAACATAATTTGCATAATCAATTTGAAAATAAACTCTATTTGAAAACATACAAGTAAAATGTTCTGCTTTTCACAATGTGAGATCTGCTGCCTAGAAACATTGCCTGGCAACAGAATGATAACCATCCAATGGTTTGTCTAAACTTGTGGTTAATTATCCTCTTGTTGGTTTCCCAGCTTGTCAGGTTGCCAGTGTGTTAACTTGTTGGTCTCTTGACCAAGCATCTCACGATATTACTGTTGTCAATGTATTAGGTTCCATCCAAGTGAAGTTCTTCGTGAATTTGCTATCATTGTGATGTATGTGGGAATTTCGTCTATTTTCTTACACTAATTGGGCCCCATAAGCCTTTAATTTGTTTATATTAATCACAAACAATATTTTGAGAATGAGTTAATATGAATATCTTAAGTGAAAATTGCTTTGGTGTTGATTACTTCTAAGGTTGGGACATGAACTCAAATTGTCATTTTATTGTTATGTGTTGATTATGACTGTATTGTTGATAAAGTATGTTTGTAATATCTGTCTACAATTTAACGTATAGAATAGTTTATATTCAGAAAGAAGTTATGAACTACGTGTTCTTGGAATCCTGTGCTCTTTTGCCACAACCTATTTTAATTTATTTTTTAGGCAAATACCAAAGTAATAATGCTTAATTTTTCTTATTAATGGTTTATTGCTTTGCTTCTTTTCTTGGGACCCCAGACTGGGATAGAGGAAGAAAATATTATGTAAATGTTGGCTTTGATTGGGTTAATTGTCACAAACGAAGACTATGGAATAAAAAAATGTGAAACTGCTGTTAGGCACTGTTAAGAACTCATTTGTATTCCACTTAAGTTAAAATCTGACACTTATTGAGTGCTTTCTCTTTTGAGACATTGTGATAGGTGTTTTTAAACCCACCTTATTTAGAAAAGTAATAAAAATATTTCTACTTCTGAGTAGATAAAGTCTAACAAATTACCAGTCAGTTTTGTTCTTGATTATATGACAATTTTTTCATACTAAAATTTTTCCATTGATGAGTAACTTGTGTTATCACTTTAGCTGTCAGATGAATCATGAACCTAGATATTAGAGAAAGAAATTACCCTGAAAATATTTTATTTAGTCAATGTCAATATGGGTGTTTTTCTGGATTTTGTTCATGGGAAAATTTAACTCAAAGACCTCTAGATTTAAATCAGGTAAACCAATTAAATGAATTTTCAAAAAGATAATGTCCAAGTCATTTTCTCTTTAAATCAATCTTGTTAAATCTACCTTGTCAAAACTTCTGGATGTTAGTGTAATATTTACTGTAAGGTAAAGACAGATTATAGAGGTAGGTAGATAGATGGATAGATAGATAGATAACAAAACTTTCACTAGTTCTTAAATTCAATATTTTCCATGGCTTCAGAGCTGAATATTTTATTCTTTCAAGTTGTCAGTTTAAAATGCAGAATTAATTTGTTTCTATTTTGAGATGTTCATGTTGCGTGAATTATCTGAAAATGAATTGTTTGTAATCATGAAATAGTGACATGAAAGACTGTTTGGTGAACATCTTCAGGGCATTTCTTTTCTTTCCCCCATTTTATTGATATGTATAAATGCAAAATTTAAGGTTTACAATGAACTTTAGCATTTTGTCCATACATATCTTGTCAAGGTGACAAGGCGTTTCTAACAGGCCTTGAAGCCTGCACCGGGGAATGCTTGCTCTTTCCTAGGACACTTGTCTCTGTTTTCTTTTTTTTTTTTTTTGAAAAAAAACAGAACCTTATCAATTGTAAGGTTCTTTCAAAATTATTCATACACTGTCTCCACGAACTGACCTACCTGGTTGCCCTTTCTGTGCTTCTGAGCTGATGAAACGTTAGTATCCCAAAGAAGTCGCAGGCCAGTTTTGCCCATGCACGCTGTCAAAACAAAAGGACCAAGAAAATTTTCACATGCGATTACTTTTCTCTCATTTAGATTAAGTTCTTTTGTGTACCCTGGTCCTGATGCATGCATCTGCTTAAACTTGGGAAATTATTAAATATGTATTAATGAATAAGAATAAAATGATCTAACATTAATTGAGTGCTTATTATGAAATCCTTCTACTAAACATTTTGCATTTATCATCTCCCTTACTGTTCACACTCAGTCCATAAGTTAGGCCCCAAGGATAACTGCAAGGACCCCGATTCTCAGAGAGATTAACACACCTAAGATTTCAACACAACCAAATGTAAGAGGCATATTTGAACCCAGCCAATCAGACTGCAAAACCCATCTCCTTTGTTGATCACTGTGCTGTACTAACACTATGAATGGATTGTTGCTGCTACAAAGGTCTTCTGCATTCTCCCAGTAGCATCATTTCCCTAAAAATACAAGTTTGTACAAGTGAAATCAAAGTCATACACAGAAATTTGAAGTTTACTGAAAAACCTCTTTCTAAACATTTCTGCTTCCTGTTAAATTACCTTCCCCCTAAGGTAGTCTGGTCAAACAGAAAAGCACTCTTTCTCCCAAGTCCCGACATACCACTGGATCTTAGTTTACCTCATGCAAGACATCTTTTCCAGAAGTTAAAAAATGGCTCTTATGGGGATTCAATTAGGCTTGTTATCTTCAGACTAGTAACTAACTAACATACAGTAGGTTAGAACAGTTTTCTTTATTTCCATTACAACTTCTAGTCAAAAACAAACATCCTTCTAATTTCTTCTTTTTCAGCTAAATAACTTCTTCCTACTTAAATATTATACCTCACCACTTCAATCAGCACTAAATTTACATTGGATCTTCCAGGAAAATAAGGACTGTTAATGAACTACCATATAGCAGTCTGGAGCATTCTCTAAATAGTGGCATGCCCTAGAGACATTCAATAACATTATTAAAGATATTTGATTACTAATTGAAATTATATATCACTCCATAACTGAATACCTGAAGTGTGTAGAATGGGTTTCTAATCTTATAATGTGACACTTAGCAAATGAAAATGGGGTTAGATCTACTACAGCTGGCTTTTTATTTAATTTGCTGAAATGCAAGTTCTCTATTAGGAAACAGAAGCACACCACTTCATGTATGTTATGCTGATAACAACAGTGCTTTACATGACACACTTCTGGCTTTAAGTCTGCAGCATCATGCTGATAAAAAGTTTTTGTCAGTTCTATTTTGGAAATAAACTTTTAAGTATGGCAGCTATGGAAGGTGTTGAAGGCATGCCAGTGCTATTTGTGGCCTGGAATCAGCCAGATGTGTTTAGGCTTGGCGCTGGTCTCAAGTTCCAAACACTGGTTAGAAACTGCCTGGAATTCCAAAGGAAATACAGCATGCTGTAGCTGAGGAGGATTTGACACTCAACAAGTGGCTGACATCTCATGGAAAACTTTGGAGGGAAAACACTATTTGGGATTAGTTCAGCCGCTATGGCGTACATCTTTCTACTTTGGATGTTCAGGTGGTTTCTTCTCAAATGTTTATTCTTAGACTCAGATGGCCGCTCAGGCATTCTTAACATCTTCTTTCCTCTATCTCTTTTGGTGGTTTGCTGGTTAAGACCTAAAGCCCATTTGCAAAGCGACTACCTCGTGATGTAACAATCAGAGGATGTGAAGGCCAACGCCAGCCACGAGGAGGCCAATCAACCCTACCACTGGTGTACAGGTCCCCGGTTTAAAAGTGTGAGGAAGAGGACCACCCGGTGACAATATGTGCTAGCACACCAGAAATGCCATGTTTCGCGGGACATTGTTCGCAATGCTTAATGGGACAGGTAGCAATTACAAGCTTCCCTTCTGAGAGTTTTCCTCCAGCAGCTTTGTTAGGTTCTAGTGTGTTAACGGCCCTGCAATCCGCAGGCATTAGAAAACCAAATTATGAGATGAAAACGCATCGCCTAACCCTCTTTGGATTAGCCTGTGGTGTGTTGATCTTTCAGACCCAAGTCCCCACGCGTATGCCTGGGTCTGGACACAATGACAGAATTCTTGGAAAGAGGCTTCATGCAAAGACACTAATCACCCTGTCATCTTGTTCTCTCTCCCAGGCAAAAGACCACATCAGTGTCAGATTTGTAAGAAAG
>PVKB01001365.1:210241-237741 GCA_004027205.1 Ctenodactylus gundi | reverse complement strand
TTGGTGAACCATGAGGCTGTATATGCCTCTCTTAAGTCAGTACTGACCTGATCTAATATACTAAAATGGGAAGGGGCTTTTAGTCACTGAAATATGCATTGTGTAACAAAGATACAGAAAATACATGGCTTGTGCCCATCATAAAAAGATTCAGACTGAAGGCTTAGCTTTGGTTTTTATTCAATTCAATTGTTGAACTGTGCACAGTGAATTTTTTTTTAGAACTTGAGACATTTGTGATGTTGGCTGTTTAAATCTTTGTTACCTTCGCTGTGAACTGAAATTGTACATATTTAGTAAATCATGCAGACAAAACAAACTTTTTAGACAATATTTTTATTGAAGAGTTTTCTTTTCCTGTATCCATGTTAAAAAAAGACCTCCTTTCCCAAAATAAAAATGTCAATACTAAATTTAAAGAGGTATAAAGGAATGATTGCTTCCTTTAGAGCAAAATATTTAAATAAAAGTGGAGACAATTGGCAACATGTTCTTTTGGGGCTAGTAGGCCGTGTCCAATTTTTTTGGTCTGATGCTTGAGAGGGCCTCTGTTTCAGGAATGAAGATAATATATTAATTTCTGAATTAAACAAATGCTACAAAGTAACAGAAATAAATTCCTCACTCTTCATTCGTATATGAAATGTGGGATAAGAGAAATCACATTGAGATTATATGACGATGGGCATGTAACAAGCTAGAACTTCTCTTATTAGAACAATCACCTACCATCTACCCCTGCCATCTAGAATAGAAAAGGATCACCTCGCATTTGGCTTTGAGAAGACTGTGACAAAGATCCTAATAAGATGAGTCAAAGAAAATGATGGGTAAAAATATGTGAAGATTAAAGTGGCGACAAATGTTCTTTTAAGTATTATAATTGGTCTTTCTCATTCATAGCTTTGATTCCACATAAATTTCAAATCCCAATGATCTTGATTTGTAAGTGCACCCAGTCAGCTTTCTCTTTCACTTCACAAAATATGCCTGTTACATTTGGAATGAAGGATAAGCCCCGAAAATGTTAAAAATAAACTGGCAAGAAATTTAGCATTGGCAAGCACAGAACTCAGAAGGAACAATCTAACATAAGGAAACACTCAGAGAAAGATGTGTGTATTATGATCTTGTTCTGACCATCTTCAGTTATGTCAAAGGGAAGCAAAATGTATGGGTGAATGTGTTTGCGTGTGAGTGAGTGAGTGAGTGTGTGTGTGTGTGGATTTGGTAAGCTTATTTGTATACATTTGCATAGTTAGCATTAAAAAGAACAATACTCAAGAGATGGAAAGAGTCTGAGATGCTTTTGAGATGTTTCCTATTTTGTTATCTTACATAGATTCAAAACGTTGACATGGGAAAAAGGAAGTCCTGAAGACAGCTTCACAAAACAATTCTGATATAATTTAGAAAATATACCAACATTCAAGTAGAGCAAATATTAAAACAATTTTCCTTTATAGAAAATTTAGAGTTCAGCTGATGACCTTTCTTTAATTAAGAAAATAAAATCACTTTTTACCATTCCTAAAACAGTCTTTTTACAAGGCAAAGTATTGTAATTATAACCCACTCTAGGTTTGTTTTAGGAAAAGAGAAATACAGCCTTCAAATTACCTGAAAAAATATGGGTGAATAAAAGAATATAAATTTAGACAGGAAACTCAAGAGCATCCCTGTGCTCATAGAAGATCTTACAGTATATTTAGTGACCACAAGCAAGCTAAACCTTGGTTTTTACATCTCGTTTGAAGGACATCGCTTCCAACACAAACATTTCGCAACCCTGCAGTGCAGCCCCAGTTTAGTGCAAAAATCAAGAGAACACACCAGTTACTGCATAACCACTTCCTGCAGTCCTAAAATATTCCATGGAGGTCTACCACTTCATTATTGGACATGCTTAGAAAGTGTGAGCTCATAGGTTTCCAGTTGAAGGTACATCTAAGCAAGAGGAGAAAAAAGAGAAGTACAAACCATCCTGTCCAACTCAACTTAACTATTGAAAAGCTATTACTACAGTGAGTCAGCTTAGAAAAATCAACCTAACATCACCATAGATACTTTTCTGCAATATAAAATGCTTCCAAGTTATCAAAGATAATTCTGAGAAAAGGGATATTTCACTCACTTTCGAATACATTGTAGGAAGATCTCAAGTTCAGGCCCAGACTGAGCAACTTAGCTACTTAGTAAGACTCTATCTCAAAATTTAATAAAAGAAAAAATTTAAAGGCTAGGGAGGTAGCTCAGTGCAAAGGCCCTAGGTTCAAGCCCTTGTGCAACAAAATAAACATAAAAACTTAAAAAATGATTATGATAGGTGAACATACACACTTGAAATCCCAGATGTTCAAGAGGCTAAAACATAAACATCACAAGTTTGAGGATATCCACTGCAGCCTAGCAAGACATTGTCTCAAAATTCTTAAAAATAAAAATAAATTACTCTGGGGATATAATGTCTTAGTGGTAGATCATTTGCCTAGCATGTGAGAAGCATGGACTGAATACCAAACATTACAAAATAAGTAAAATAAATGGTGATGGAACAGTCAACAAAATCTTTGAACAAGAAGAACTGTAACCACAAGAACTGTCTGACAGTTCCACAATGATCTGGAAACCAGGAGCAGCCTGCAGAATCAGTCTCCTGAAACACTGCTAGGTAATCTTTCCCACATACTACAGCAATAGAGTTCTTCATGTGGAGATGGAAACATCAAAAGGCTTTAGTCAGTTCCTCTACTTCCTGCAAGAAGTTTGTTCTGGTCTATAAGAACTCTTCCATGCAGGAATTGAATGAAAATAGTCTAGCTTGGAAAACTGCATTCCCATAAAATATCATCTCATCTGAGGGCTGTTAAACCAACCACTTACAGAGTCATCTTTAAATGAGAGCCAGAGACATTCTTAACTTTGAGAATTCTTCTCAAAAAATACCAGCTTACTCACTAGTTTTCTCAAAGGATCTTGACAGTGCTTATATCTGCTGAGACACTTTCATTCCCCCCAACCTCTCTGCCCAGACTTGGGCGCTGGATCCCACTTTCCAAACCCTCAGTGCCTTTCAGTCTCTAGTTACGACTTTTCTGAATCTCGTGAGCACTGAATGACCTGGATGTAATTGGAGGAGGAAACTGGGTAGCAGATATAGACACAGAATAACAGGAGCAATGACAGATTCTCAAATATGCCATAGGGAAACTGGGATAGATACCAAAAGCCCAAAAGTTAGACTAGAAAGGAATCTTAGATACCCTCTCATCCAAGTCTTAGGTCTTCTCATTTTGGGGCTGAGAGGAAAGAACACCCCCAAAGTTATGAGCAGAACTGGAACCCAGAGCCATCCAGGTCTTCACTTATAGAGCAGCTGTTTTTATTGCTTCTGTTGATGTTTTTATTACTTCCATGATGCTTTTATTCTATTACATTTCATTGTCTTAAAATAATCTTCATAAATAACAACAGTTGCAACATAAAGAATGGTGTGGCTTACAGGGTGCATACTATGTGTAAGGCACAACAAAGGGTTCTAAGACCGACAAAGGTGAGGCAGATAGGACTACTGACCTCAGGTTCCTTCCACCTGGCCAAAGGACATACACAAATAAGGATAATAATGAGTTCCAGTTGGCTTAGGGACTGTACCCACACAGAAACCCCAAGTATGCTTCTTTATCATGGTCCTTTCTCTATTTAAATGCAAAATTACATCATTCCCTCAGTGATGTGTGTACTGCTGAGTCCTATGACACGGAATCACAGCATTGTTCTATGTTCTTCAGTGGATACAGAGGTGAATAAATACACAACATGACTTCAGAAATGTACACTCAAGCAAAACACAAAGCAATTACTGATCCCAGCAGACAGTGCTATTTTGTTGAAAAAAAAGATTCAATGATGTAAAAGTGAATGAGACACAAGTGAGAGACAGGTAATCTTTAGGTGATGGTGTTGGGAAAAGCCTCTTGAGACCGTG
Source organism: Ctenodactylus gundi (assembly GCA_004027205.1). Lineage (NCBI taxonomy): Eukaryota > Metazoa > Chordata > Mammalia > Rodentia > Ctenodactylidae > Ctenodactylus > Ctenodactylus gundi. The sequence continues at coordinate 233,753 of PVKB01001365.1, read as the reverse complement.
GGGTTTGAGTTGGGCCTGAAGGATGAGACGTGAGCCATAGAAAGATTTGGAGCGAGAGTGTTCATGAAGGACAGCACTGCGGCTGCCCGAGGCAGGAATGTGGCTGGCCTTCTGGCCATCTAACAGAGCACAACAGAAGAGAGATGACTGTGAGCGATGAAGTCAAGAAGGTGGACAGTTCAGGGAGTTTTAAAGAACAGCACTTCTCAGGGCCTTTGGTCTCAAGTTATATTTTCAAAGCTGAGAAAAGTAAGTTTATTAATCTTTGAGTTTCACACTGTGGAAGGCTGAGGTTCAGGGATTATTTCTAGTGACCTGTTCATGGCCTGATCATGATATCCTTTCCTCTAAACAGACAGTAACGTGATATTTTATGCCCCTCCGATTTTAGAATAAGAGAAACCTCATTTCTCAGACACTTGTAAGACCACCTGCCTGGTGTCTGGTCACAGGCAGATCTGTCAGACTGGAAAGCAGAAATTGTTTGGCCCAAAGAAAGTTTGTATTTTGGAAACTAAAGCACTAGATACAGCAAACAGGATGCCGCGGGGGCATGTTACCGAGGAAGTACCTTCCCCAACCAGCATGTCCCAGTGCAATCGCCACAGTTGCCAGTTTGCTCAAAACAGCTGTGCTAGAATCAGGCATGAGCAAGGGCCTCAGCCATTTCCCCTTCCTCTGAACTTCTAAAAAATACAAAAACTCACAGAGCTGAGAGAGAAGCCAATAAGAAGTAAGGAACATGCAGCAGGTGGTACCATCTGTGCCCGGCTAATTCCAGCCAAAACAATCTGCTCCCTAGAGTTCCCAGTTGTGGAGAAGGGAAGAGAATCTGACAGCGGCGCAGCCAGGGGAGGGGGGTGGAGGAGGGCAAGTAGCTGAGGTTATTATTCCTACGTTCAGCCAGTTGGAGGAAGTAGATTATTGATGCCAGTGAACTATTATCGCTCTCCTTTTCTCTTTTAACCACTGTGGGAGACTCCTCTAAAGTCTCGCTAAGCTGGCAAGTAGATCCCACACCTGTGAGGCAGACAGGCAGACATCACTGTGAGTCTGTCACCACTGAAACAGGAGGGACAGGCATTCCCCAGCAAGATTGGCAAGCACAGCTCACCCCAAAGTGAAAAAACAAGTGGAGGAGGGGAGATTATGTTTATTTTATTCTATTTTTTTTTAGCAAACAAATTCCCTTTCTCTCACGTGTTCATTCTTTGAAAATTACCCATAGTCTAAAATGGATTTATACTCTTCACATTTCATCCCCAGGCTGGCATTTTCTAAAACAAAATTCTTTCACTTGATGGACTTTCCTCATGAGGAACGAATCTCCCTTGGCACATTTATAATCATAGGATGAATAAATGCAACCAACTCAAAGATAAATCAAATTGTCTTCCATAACGTTCCCTTCAGAGTCACAGACAGACAGGGCCCAAGCCTCCCACAGACGCAGACGGAGGAGACAGAGATAATTTGAGAGCCCCAGAAAGAAGAATTTACTAAAAAAGAAATTTTTGCCCGTTACAGAATCGCCTCCTGCACCTTTTGGGTAAGGCATTGGCTCCAGATAGTGGTTGATGAGTGCAATCCCCAGGAGGGATGATATTTGCCTGTTGCCACCTATCACCACCTTCCCATGCTGTAGCTGAGAGCGGGGCCCCCCAGGAAGAGAACAGAGGCAAGGATGCTTGTACTGGGTAACTAGAAGTAAATGGATTGATTTCAAAATAGATTTTAAAGCCCTAACCACTAGTACCTGTGAATATGACTTCATTTGGAAAAAAAAGTCTCAGCAGATCTAACCAAGGAAGATGAGATCATTAAATAAGCTAATCCAATATGGCAGATAACTTCAAGAAGAGGGAAATTTGGACAATGTGTAGGGAGATAGCTATACGAAGACAGGGGTAGAAATTGAAGTAATATGCCTACAAGCCAAGGAATGCCAATGTTTGCCAACCATCCCCACAAACTAGGAAAAAAAAACCAACTTATTTACTCTTTTTCATTTAGAGCCTTTTAGAGGAACTAACCTCCGCAACACCTTAATTTTGGACTTTTAGCCTTCTGAACTGTGACAGACTACATCTGTGATGTTTTCAACCACCCAGTTTGTGATACTTTGCTATTACCCTGGCAAACCAGTACACCCTCGAAAGGAAGCTCTCTGGGCTGGGTCAAACATTGAAAACCAGTCTCTGACAGCAGAGCTCTCTTGGTGCCTGGGCTTTACCACCAAACAAAGATTCGCACAAATATCCTGTTCGGTATGGAGATGCATGTCATCAAGAAAAAGACAAGCTGCTTACTCTTTTTCTTCCCAAATGTCTTCTACAAGGTAATCTGTTTAATTAGGATAATTAAATTCTTTTTTTAACAGGGCACTAAAGTGCAAGCATTATTGTCTGATTTCCTGTAAAGAGTATTTTTCCTGCCTCCCATTTCACAGGGTGTCCATTAACAGGAGAAGCACCGAATGAGTCAGACATCATGGTTACAGGTTTGTGGCTCATGTCAGTGCTCAAGCAAGGGAAATGAGGAAGGAAAATATAAAGTGGGAAAGAGTGTCAGAGGGCAGGCCAAGATAATGGCAGGACCAGGAGGCAGAGGGAAGCGTGTTGTGTGGGAACCAAAACCTGACTTCAGGTAGGAAATATCAGAGAAGAATAGAGTGATACTTCCAAATTACGGAATAGATTTTTTTCTAGACTTCACTGCAGTAACAGGAGTGAAGTGTGCCCATCCCCCAGATTCATTACTTTGTTATGAATGTTACTGTTCCCAGCTCCTGATATGTTGTAAAATTGGCTAGCCATTCCTGCAGTCTATTTAGGTCACCAAGATTTTGGGAAGGATTTTGGGAGCTTGTGGGTGGATCAAACTGGAAGTGACTCAACTAGTGTGTGTTTTGATATATTGCCTTAGTAGCCAGTGACCTAAAGCGAGGAACCAGTGGGACCAGGTACTAGGATGTGTTCTCAGACCGGCTCGTGAACTCTGTTCTGCCCCATTACTCCATGACTGCCAATGCCTACCCACCCGTGAGTGGGACGTAAAAGGCCCAGGTAAGAAAGCAAGGAGAGAGTTCACTGCACTAGAAAAACAAACTCAGCCCGTTTTCTTCACAGATAGCTAGCATGCTATCCTTTACATTTTTTTCCCCTAGAAGATGGTATATCATCTTGAAAGCCCAGTTTAATGTGTTTTTCTCTAAGCTTTGTGGTATTTTTTTTATGTGCCATTAGTCAGTTATTGCATGTTTCTAGCAATAAGAGTCCCACCTAATGTATTTAATTTGTTTTGAAAATCATAGCACATCTTTATACATAGAAAAGGCAGCTTTTAATCCCATTGATGACTTCCTCCTCAAAAGTATTCTTTTAACTCCCTAACCACATTCTTCTTGGTTTTCCTCCTACCCACTGACCAAGGTCTGTTCTTTTTTTTTTTTTCTTTTTCTTTTTTTCTTTTTTCATTCAACCTTAACTGCTAGCATCTCCCAGGGCCTTTCTGGGGCCGTCTGCTCTCCTAATTCCCATCTCTGTGCCTCTGTGACTTTCCAGCGCCCAAGGGTTCAATTCCTACTTATGTACCAAGACTCAAAAATGTATTGGGCTTCCTCCTTCCTTGAGACTTACCCACCTAAATGAAATCTAAGCATCACCCCCGATGATGTCAAAGACAACTCAGATGATACATCCAAATGGACATCTCAAGCACCCCCCCGTGCCCCACCCCCAAAGCTTAGTGCATGTCACTGGTCACTCAGGTGAAAATCTCGAGTCTTCCTGCTAGATCTCTAACAGTACCAGGTCTTATGAGTCACGGTCCCCTAATTCTTCTTCCTGTTCCTCTTTCTCCAGCACCATCTTCTTTCCATTTATGTTAAGTGTGCATGAAGTCTCAGCAGACCCCTGGTGGGTCACATTGGCTTCCGTCTCATCTGAGGCCCTGCTAGTTCTAACGCTGCAGGAATAAAGTAGTCACTGATTATCATTGCAGGCTGACAGACTGAAGGATGACACCTTTTATATTCTCCAAAGATATGCCTTGATACTCATCTACATAACATTATTTCATCACAATCTTAATTCTCATACAGATATTTTTCTTACAGAAGTGTTGAAAACAATAAGAACAAGAGAAACAGATGAACTCATCCCCTTATTACCACACCTTTAACTATTCTTGTAGTTTGTCACTAATATATCTTACATGCTTACATTCATCAAAAATATTATTTTTCTTCTTTTGTTTTCCTATCTCTCTTTTCTTACCTAAATTTTTTAAACTTCTAAAGGAACAATGTCACCCTTGTAGACCCATATCTGTGAGTCATTACCCATAAGGAGATATTCAATAAGTGTTCACTGAATTAGCTAGCTTGATCATGCTGAAACCCTACTTTTTTAGGGAGGGTGGGTACTGGGGATTGAACATAAGGAGAGTTCTACCAATGAGCTACATATCAAGGATTTTTTTTTTTTTTTATCTTGAGACAAAGGATGGCTAAATTGCTTCCTGGGTCTTCAACTTGCAATCTTCTTGTCTCAGCCTCCCTCAGTGCTGAGATTTCAAGTGTGCAGCCTAGGTCTGGCTCACAGCTTTGCCTCATCAGCTGCTGATTTATTCACAGGTTGTTTTCCAACAACAATGTGTCCTTTAAGGGGACAGACTGAGAACATTTTGATTCCTGAGCCCAGCACAAAGTCTAAACCCAGTGATAACTAACAAAATGTAAGCATTCTTGAAAAGAGGCTGTTGGAAACGTATAGTCTCCCCAAAACCTCCAGTATGTGCTTAAATAGAAGACCAATTCTGCAACAGGACAGGATAGAAAAAAAGATCGATGAAAAAATAAGGACCTGTGAAAAGACCCTGATACAAACCAGAAATTTGCAATTGAGTACACCTGAAGATGCCTGATAATTGTTCACAAAGGTTGTATCAGGGCACAAATTTTATCCACAAGGCTGAACAGTTTCATTTCTTGAATAACCACTAACTATGCAGAGCAACATCCACCTCCATTACTGAGATCCAGGTATTGATTAAATTGTAAATTAGCGAGGCAATACTCACCACAAACCAAGTGAAGTACGTTAAGGGAAACATGAATAAACAAGACCTCTATCAGCCCTGAAGTCAAGCTCAGCCTTCACGCTGTTTCAGTAGTGACCCAGATAAGGAACATGAACCATATGAAAGAGGAGGAAGTCTGAAATAATCCGGGATGCATTTTCTTCAACTTCTCTTGAGTTTTCAATTACCTCAGTTTCCTGACAAATCTTTGCTGATGTCAATAACTTACGGTAACCATCAGCAAGATAAGGGAAGGTTTGTGTGGGACAGAGGTAAATTTGAGTCTGATGTGACTAATATATCCTGCAGTGAAGGGCAGTGGGGGCCTGAGAAAAGGTACAATTTCTATTTGCAATTTTTGAATAGAACGAAAGCCACACACATATACCACAGAGCCAGGGAATATGCCATCTTCCTGTTCTTTCCCGGGGAAAGGTAACTGTTTCCTCCAAGAGTCCTGATTTTTTTTTTTTTTTTGAGACAGGGTCTCACTTTGTGGTCCAGGCTGGTCCTGAACTCATTTCAGAGCCCCGGCTGGCCTTGGATTCACGGCAATCCTCCTGTTTCAGCCTCCCAAGTGCCGGGATTCCAGGCATATGCCACCATGCCCACCTTATGTGGTGCTGGGAAATTGAACTCAGGTACTTAGGGCTTGCTAGGCAAGCGCTTTAACCACTGAGCCATTCCTCCAGTCCCTGAAAGTCATTATAAGGACTCATCCACAAGTGTTACATGAGTTCTGCCAAAGAGGAAAACCTAGAAAACATAGTGTGTTTGCACCTGAAATTTTTGCAGTTTTTATTTTCTGTTTTTGATGCTGGGAATTGAAGCCAGGGCCTGGTGCATGCTGAGAACATGTTCTACCAAGGAGCTATACCTCTAAGTCTCTATCTGAATTATTTATTTTACAATAGGAGTACACTCTATGTTTGTAAGACTGGGGTAATTACAAAAGCAGCAAATATATTCTTGCATTAGACAATGTACTTTTCTTTTTAGGTCTGAGGATAGAGCATTGAACTTCTTGCATGCTGGTCAAGCACTCTATAACTGAGTAAAATGGTGTACGATTATTTCAATAAAGTTCAGACAAACTTAAGATTACAAAGGTCATAGAAACAAACACAAGAATCTTCTGGAAACTAAGATATACAACTGAACTGAATTCCTTGTATTACAAACTCGATTTATAAAACTGCTCCCCCACCCCCCCCCCCACCCCCCCAGCCATTGTGATAGTACCTGGTAAATTTTATCAGTCCACTTTGGCCCACAACATGAAGTACATAGGTATATAGGAGTTCCTGAGCTCCAGGCCACGGACTTTTATGGTCTGAGGCTGAGGCGTGGAAGGCCGGCCAAGGAAAGACCTACAACAAGCTGGAAGTATGCAGTGAGCGAAGCCCTGCCCCATCATCACGCCCCAATCAGGTTGCAATGCTGCCGGCGATATGACAGGAAGTAGAGCTTTGCTCGCTTCTGATCCCCTCCTTCCGCTGCTGCTGCCTATTCTAAAACTGTCCTCCAACAACCTATGTGTACCAAGTGCCACCGCCCCCAACCCGCCAGACACACCCCTGGCCTTGGAAGAATGTTCTTCAACTAAATGGGCCCCTGGTGTCACATCACAAGGTCGGACAGTACCGGTGCACGACCACAAAAGCCTCAGACTGGGTCAGCCAGCGCTTCCCAGTCCCTCAGGACCAGCCTAGCAAGCTAGGCTCTGCTCGTACAGCGCTGAGTGCGAACAACCACGGGGCCTCGCTGAAGCTCCTTCTCTCGGTTGTGTTCCTTAATCTGTCAACACAGGTGTTCTCTCAGGAGTTTGCTTTTTTTCTCCTAAAGCTAAGCATGGCAAGTCAAAACGTCAAACTTGGGTTTGAGAGTCCTTTCCTCCTCAACAAAATGAGAATTTGGAAAGGATTTTTAGACGTCTTACTTAAAGGTCTAGGGCACTGGCAGGTTGTGGTGAAGGCAGTGCTCCTTGCTTAACACAGAAAGTTTTAAGATGTGGCTGAGAGCTTAGACTTTCTCCTAGGGTTTCGATCCCGCTATGTCCCTCCCTTGTTGTGTGACCTTGCCCAGGTTGTATCACTAAACCTATTATTTATTTATCCTTAAAATAGGAACAGTATCAAAGACAATTGTGAGAGATGGTTGTGAAAATTATATGAGAAAATATCTGCGCAAATAGTTTGCAAATGGTCTCCATCATGGACACTGACAGTGCATCTAGAGTTATTTATTTTGCTAACTCTCCTTTTGATTTTCTTTTAAAGTTGTCTTTTCTTTCTGCCTGGGTTTAAAGAAAGCTTTCCTTTGCTAACCTATTCATACAGCTGGTCCACAGAGAGTTCTCTAAAAGTAACACAATCATTTTAGTACTCAGAAATTTCCCAGTATGTGATTTTTAGGGGATCAGGACACTCTCAACATCCATCCTCAAAGAGACCCTTTGTTTCCCGGTGGGTGTTAGCCTTGGATTGCTCAAAGGGAAAGGAATGCTCGACAATTATCAGTCTGCAGAGAGGCCTTGGCACATGAGAAACGAGGTTGTCCTGTGTAGTTCCAGATACGCAATGCCTCCAGTGCTGTAAATAGATAATCTAGGGTAATAGTGGAGTAGACACAGGGTGAATTTTTGTGAGAAGGCTGCTGAGGCATTGCTTACAATTTGAACTTTCCCATTGGCCGTTATACATATTTTAAAAAGAGATTTTAAACTTATTAAGTTGCCTTGCTTGTCCGATTAATTTGCCCATATGAAGATCCTCTTGCATAAGTCAAAAGTCTCAGAAAGGGAAGTTGTTAAAGAGGAAAGCTGATGATCTCAAGAGCAGGACAAGACTTTTATTGCATGATTATCATTATTTTCAGTTAATTTTAATTCTGAGGAATACTACATTTTCTTTGGCACTTTTTTGTTCCTCTAACCATTTTTCCAAGTTACATTGTTCAGCCAAGTATTTCACAATTCTCTCTTAAAAAAAGATAGGCCATGTTAACAAACATTTCCATGAAAATTGGCTAGAATAGATAGATAGATAGATAGATAGATAGATGGCAATAAAAATTCCTATTGTAGAAATGAAAAGATGTGGTTGACAGACAGGTAGCAGATAGATGAACAGGTAGTATACTAAAACTTAATACTATTTAGCTGGATTATAATTACATTAATTTTTATCATCCCTGTAGTCACTTTTTATTTCTCTAAGAATCTAAATAGGTGGTATGTCTTGATATATTCTGCCCCTCAGGTGCAAGGCTACCTCTCCAGTTAAACTGTTTATAGAAAGGTCATTTGTAAACAGTATCCACTACCTGACAATAAATGCTAGTTATAGTGCTAGACACCAGGCATAGATGTAGAATAGTATGTCAAAGCTCTCATGCAAAGAGATTATTACTCAGGGAAAGAAGAAAGAGGATAGCAAGGTGTTTAGTATTGTTCTTTGAGCTCTTCTACCTAGAAAACCCAGAGAAGTCTTCTGAGTAGAGACACCATTTGAGTTTGGTGTGGAGAACTTGAGTCTACATTTCATCAGGTTGGAAGGAGACAGCAATCCACGTGGCAAGGCAAGGTAAGAGTGTGGCATGTTAAAAATATTGAGTTCCTGACTTTCCCTGAGCTTTCAGGTATTACAGTCCTTCAAATGGGAACAAAACTAGGCTGTTTAAACCAAACAATAAATTAAAATTTTCATGATAATACATTAAATCGCATCCATTCTCGTCGGTGCTCTCTCCCCATTTAAAAAAATTTAGCTAAGAATTAAAATCAAGTAGCAATATATGGGCATGACCCATGTAACCAATGAGCAATTTCCTGGCATTATGGCAGGAAGAAGGAAGAAAACCACATCAAATTCCCCCTGCTCAATATTGCTTCAATATCATAGTGGTAAAGAGAGTGCTGGATTATAGGTGGGCCTTCCACCTGAAAGAGCACCTTCTAGCAACTTCCAGATGTGAATGCTTGGTCATTAGTAAGCAGTTAAAATTGGAACCTTATTTCCCATAAGTTATCAATAAATGGATGACTTATAAGACCATGATCTCATAATTACAAACATCATGAGAGACACTTGAGGAAATAATTTGAGCATTCTAATGAAGTTCTTGTTCCAGGTTCCTTTTCTGAAAGTGGGATTTCAAAGTCAGCCTTTCTAACAGAAAATAGAATAGCTGACAAAAGGAACCACAGCTCTATCTACACAGGCAGCATATTTGTGTGGTGTGGAGTGATACATATGCTCACCACCCTTTACTGGTTAAACTGTATTTCGTTATCATTTCTTTATTTCCACTTCTAATTCCAGCAGAGCTACTTCCTATAAACAGGTCAACTCCCTAGCAGTTTGGAGCATTAAGAGTTCTTTTTAAATCCCTAATCCAGCTTTATTAAGTAGTGTTTCCCTCATTCTTAATTGCAACCCCTCAGGCACACATTTAACAAGTCTATTGTCATACATGGAGAGAAAAATAAATTTGCCACAAATTTCAGCTGCATAGTGTATATGAATATATTGTGCCAACTGAGGTTGAAAGAACTGGTTAGATTAGGAATATATATTATATATTATCATAGTATAATGAATCTACAGTGTTCAATTATAATTCCATGATATATGAGAAATCAAACTTTAAAAAATCAAATTAATATTGAGTTATTTTAAGATTAAATTCTTTTTATTTAAAAATTGCTATAATTTATATAATTTAAAAAGATATTTTCATTTTCTATGTTACTTTGCATTGTTTTTGCATAGTCTCTGTGGGAAGATACCAGTCCCTGTTACTGGTTCAGACTCACTGAGTCTCTGTCAATGGAGTGATAGTTCATGCTGCTGAATCATGGGATGTGGATACTGAGTAATTCTAGATAATGGCCGCCAGTGACTGTGGCATTAATCAGGAAGCCATACCGTCGTGCCTCCCACAGGTCCAAAGCCAAAGAGAAAGCATTACATTGTCATCTGTTGCTTCTTCTCCTTCTTCTCTTTCTAACTTCTCATCCTCCTCCTCCTCTTCCTCCTCCTCCTCCTCCTCTGTTTTCTGCTTATTCTTCTTTAGTATGGCCTAAAAATGCCCTGCTTTTCAGGCAATATTCATTTGCATCTGAAAATGTCAGCTAGCATAAAGTAGCCAAGATACTCTGATGGGACAAAGCAGTCTCCTGTGAAGGATTTTTTGAGAAAACCAAGCTTTGTTCTTAAGAAACCAAGCATTCCTTTGTAAGAGCTGTTACCCAACTATAAGTTTTGGCCTCTCAAATTTAACAATAAATCTGACCAGAAAGTGGAGGTAAGTAGGGTATGAATTCATACACTAGGAATTCTATTCCATTTTAAGATTGGCTTAAAATGTAACAACAAGCTTAGGCAAAGTTTTTGGTTAAAAAGATCTACCTTTAATTTAGAAATAATTATTTTTTACTAATCTCCTTCCAAATTAATGTGTAAATACTACATTAGCTTTTTACTTAGAATGTGGTGCAGTAAAGAGAAATTGACGTTATTACAGGTGTTAGAATTAATGTTTTGAGGGAAAAAATTAAGAGCAAAGTTTGGAGATATCCTCCCAGTTTTCTTTTGGAACCAGACTTTTAGACCAAGACGAGTTCAAAGGATAAAGAGAGAGATATTTTATTTTATTTTTTTTGAGACAGGGTCTCACTCTGTGGTCCAGGCTGGTCTTGAACTCACTTTGGAGCCCAAGATGGCCTTGAACTCAAGGCAATCCTCCTGTCTCAGCCTCCTTAGTGCTGGGATTACAGGCGTGCACCACCACGCCCAGTTTATGTGGTTCTGGGGGAATCGAACTAGGGTATTTAGCGCTTGCTAGGCAAGCACTTTAACCGCTGAGCCATTCCTCCAGCCCAAGATATTTTAATGCTTATTTAACTTGTATATAGAGAAAGCATAGTGGGGGCCACAAGATTCGGAAAGTTTTCAGGTGACTTCCTCCTTGTAGATTACGTACCTAAGTTGACACAGCTAGAAAAAAAAGAATGTTAGTGATCTGAAATCAGTGATCCAAACCAGCTTGTCAGATGGCAAGCAAAGCTCAAATCTTTTCTACTGTATTAAAATTTGAACAAAATACATGCAAACAGAATTTATACAAAACTTAGAATTTTGAATGTTTTATATTTACTTAATGGTTTTAATAGTCATACACATAAAATGACTGCATTATAATCTCAGTTGGATAAACTTGTCAAGGTGCTAAATTTAAGCAAGTGAAAGAATGGAATGTACCGATAAGCTTTAGTCAGCCATGATTCACTTCCTAGATCTAAGAGTGGGGTCCATTATACTTAAACCGAATGGCAGGGAACAGAAGTGACATGTTTTGAAGTAGAAATTTGGACTACTGCAAAGAAAACAAGGAAAGGATTCAAGAGAGGCAGGCACAGATTCATACTGCTGTACATATGATAGAGGAGGTTTCCACATTAGCCCATTCCAGAAAATAATTAGAATATCTAATGCCCCAGCCTCCAGAAGAGCAGCTACAAACTGAAAGAAGGCTCTTTGCAAAATTGTGATGCCCAGAGTACATTTATGGTAGCTAGTAGATCTAGACACTCTTCTTCTCAGGGCGTATGTGTTACAGAGTTTCTGTGTGAGAACCATGTTCAAAACACTCACCCGATAAGTTAGGCTGCAGTTAACATGAGATTTCTGTCATTCTTCTCTGACCTAAGGCTTGGCTTTATACTACAAAGTGAGTGAAATTGAGAATTTGTTTCCTTAATTTATTTTGAAAGAGTACTGCCAAATTTTAATGTTCAACTCTTACAGGAAACAGATACTTACACCATACCTCACAATGGATTGAAGCCGGACCGGACAGAAGGCTTTGCTCCTGAGATTAAAAACTGCTGATCCAGGGCAAAACTCTCCAGATCTGAACAGGTTGTGCAATTCTAAAATACTCTTTATTCATCATGGAGCATCAAGAACTTATTAAGGATTCACTTAAGAGTAAAAGCATTTCAGCTGTAAAGAGATTCTCTCTCAAAGCATGGAGAAAAAGCATAGCCTTTATGGTTAGGAGGACACTGATTGAAATCTAAAAGTTACTACTAGCTTATGTACAAATGTAAGTGATTTGGGGTCTTGTTAAGCCTAGTGTCCACATCTGTAAGTTGATAAATTGGAAAATATACTTATTTCTAGGCAGATAGTACAAATATAAAATTAAATAATGTAAGATATAATAGTCACACAATAAATGAATATGAGTCTCTATCCTCTTTTGGGGACCTAAGTATTTCTCAAACTAGCTCAAAACTCTGGCAGAAACTGCTTGTGACTCACTATTTTATATGGCAAATGACAGATACTGCTGTTTTCTTTCCCAGTAGCTAGTTCTCATTTCTCCCTATGACCAGAATCCTGATGTTGTTTAAGTAGGAAACAGCAGGGAGGTAACTTCAAAGTACTTTTAAAAAGTAGAACCCCTCTCTGTTTCAAGTAGTTGACAGGTCTGAGTCAATCACAGAGCACGGTAATGTTGTTCCTCAGATGCGATTGGTGGAGGGGTGAGTCTGAGACCCTTTCTAACCAATGAGAGGAAAGGTGGAGTATGGGAAGGGCCTTCTTAGAAAAATTTACTCGGTGGTAAAAGAGAAAAATCATTAAAGATGGTTTCCTTAACTTTCTTTTTTTCTGACCTTTGAAAGAAGTTCTAGGAAGCCTAGGTGTGTGGACAAGAAGCATCTGCCTGGTGACCATGAAGTGCTCCACAAGAGAAAAAGAACAACGTTGACATTGTGTACCACATTACATTTGAAACTAACTTTCCTGTTATCTAACTTCGTTCCTAAAGCCACTTCCAGTTGGTTATTTGAAGCCAAATACATACATCTTAAATTGCCGATTTTGAGCTAAATATATCCATTCACTCGGACTGCCAGAAAAGTTTGGAACTGGGGAGGCTGGGAGTCTGCTTTCTTTTATGTTGGGCACACACACATATAAAATCTCTGTACCTTTACCATCCTTATTTATTTGCATAGATATTTAATAAGCATCTATTGAAAGGCCTCCAATGTTTAAGACACTAGAATAATAGACATCTTGGAGGGAAAGGCAGGAGAGAGAGAAGGTGGGGAGAGACAGGAAGACAAGGAAGAGAGGAGAGGCAAGGAAAGAAGAGGGAAGAGAGGAGAGGGAAGAGTGAAGAGAAAGAGAAAGGCTGCAAAGATGAATGAGACTTGGATCTTATACTAAAGGAAACTTACAGCTCACTTGGATAGATAAGAGACAATAAAACAAAAGCAATATCCATAGTTTTGGCCTTAAAAGGAAGTTGAAATCCATGTCTGTAAATCATTAAAATCGTGCACCTATCACATTTTACATTTTATTTTTATATGCCCAGAAACTTGAGCTAAAAGTAGAACAAAGAGAAAAGAATGAGGTTGTAGAATGAAACCGGAAACAGTTAAACAAGAGGGGCTGAATCACACTCAACTACTCAAGCTGAAATATAAGAGCAAATGTGATTGATGTCCTCGCTTGGAGCCTCTGGAAAAAAGACAATGAGAAAGGCAGTTTGCTCTACCTGGCTTCCTTTCAGCTCAGGAGTTGGAAAGCCAACTGAACTGGATTTCTAGGTTTGCTGGCTTTAGTACAATATAATAAATAAGACTCTGGCAATTTGTGTTAGATTCTTGCACTGGGTCAGCAATTACTATGTGTGAGAATGCTTTGAAACAACAGTCTTCCATACAGCACTCCAAATAGCTTTTCAAACGTATAAAAATGATGTATGCTGCTCTTTGGTGTTTAAGGCTTAACTAGAAAGAAATGACTCTTCATCATCTATAAAATAGCTAGAGCAAGCCCATGAGAGCTGCCCAAAGTAGAAGGAAACCTAGCATCAAAACAGTTAGGGTATATGGGTAAAGGCTACCGGCGTGGGAGCATGAGAAACCCCAGTGCAAATCCCGGTTTTACTACGTTTGATCACGTGATTATGGCAACCCTGAGGCCCAGTTTCTTTATTTGTGAAATGGGGCCACAGCTCCTCTTTCATTGCAGAGGTGAAATGATTGAGGCCCACAACCATGCATGGTTCTTGTCATGTATTCACAAATAATGTGATTCTCCTTTCCTCTATCTGGGTTTTGATCTTGGGTATATTTTAGATTTTTAATAGTATAGGCAACTCATAACAAGAGAGTAGCCATAGCAATGATATACGAAGTGGCATATAATCACAGAGTACCTATTTTTTAAAATTTGTAATTATAATCTAGAATTACATCTGGTTAGGGATAATTTTAAGAGAATTCACAAGATTTCAAAAATATCATATAAATCAATTTGGAACTAGTTTTTAAATACTTCATTTTCTCTCTTTTTGGAGAATAATATTCAACAACCAATATGAAATGGATATCTACCATGTTTTGATGTTTTCAAATGGGGGGAAAAAGCATGAGAAGGGATTCTTTAAAAATGAAAAAAAAAAGAAAAGAAAAAAAAACTGGGTCTTCCTAGAAGGACTAGTAAAATCTGAACTCTCTGAAAGGGAGTAAGAGAGAAGTGGGGGGAAAGGGAAAGGGGGGTGGGGAGGGTAACTGTGAAGATGGAGGTGTTTTACAATGCATGTCTGAATAGGTCAAAAGCAAACCCACTATTCTGTATAACTATTATGAACTAATAAAAGGTTTTAAATTGAACTCTCCCTCTTCTCTCCTCTTTCTTGTCTTGTAGCTTGTGATTAACATTCCTCCAAAAGGGAACTTTAAGTTTGTGGGATTTGGAGAAGAACATGGTGATTTTTGTCCTTCAGATTCCTGTGATGTTGTACTCTGGAACATTCAACAGGTCAGCTAATTGTATATAACGGGTAAGATGCTATTCAGTAGAATTTCAAGGGGAGGAAGGAACGCAGATTCTCATATGGGAAAAGTCAGAGACTAGAAATCTCCTGCCTGTAAGTCAAGGAGGCCTGGCCCACCTGGAGAGGATGGTACTTGAGGACGCAGCGTGGGAGGAGGGGCAGTCCTAAGATAGCAACGCAGTAGGAGTACTGCCCGGGGAGTAGGCAAGACATAGTCCAGCAGGCAAAATTTTAAGGAAAAATGGAGAAGCCTGCAGGATTTGCAGACTCTTTCTGTGTAATACATGATGTGAAATCCGTGTTTCACCCCTCAGCTTTTAGTAGATGACTTCATTGTTCATTAAATCTAATAGTCAGACTGGAGTTTTCCTGAATACTATAGTACACAGAAACCATGACATGTTACCACCATAGTCAGATAAATAGGAACAATATATAAGAAAAGACAGTAGGAGTAGCTAAGGCCCCAGTCCCCATCCTCTGGTCTTCTTGCCTGTATCCTATTTGAATCTTAACCATTGCTTCCACGAATATCAATGAAAAAATAAATAGAGCTTTTAGAGAAATGCTGGATGCAGAAGTACAGGAAAGACTTTTTTTTAAAAAAGTGTAGTAAAAGTGAAAAAAAAATATAAAAGAAATGTAGTGGCACAGACCTAGCTATTGGCTAACACTGTAAAAGGCGTCGTGTGCCAGTTGGTGTTTTTCTCCTTTCTTATCCTAGTATGGAATAGATGGCCAGAAAACAGGACAAGAGGAAAGAAGAAAGGAAAGATGAAAAAAGGAAGAAGAGAAAGGGGAAGAAAAAATGGAAAGGAGGAAAGAAGGAACAACGGAAAGAGGAAGACACCTTGTACAAAGTGTTCTGGAAAAGCAAGGGGCTCTTTTGCACCCATTTGTACATGTATGAATCAGACAAATCAGACATCTGTCTTGGTGGCTTGATGTTTCAGCCTCCCTATTTCCCCACCAAGTGACCTGACTTCTGTTTCAACATTCTTCCTTGGTAACTCTTGCTCTTAGGCATCAGTATGTTTTGAAAAAAAAATGTACAAGTTTGCTAGACACATATTATGTAGGCCTGATATCCCCCAAATCTCAATTTCATAGGTCTGAGGCAGGGTGTAGGAGTGTGCAACATACTTTTCATGGATTCCAGATGACTTTAATTTCCAATATTTCTCAGTATTCTTTAAGGAACAATAGAGTATACTATCAGGAGGCAGCTGATTTATCAGTTTTGACAACACGGATGTCTCTGAGGAGGTAGATTGTGCATAGGAGCCCCACTACTAACAAACGCTGGATTGGCCTTATTCAGAATGGCAACTCAACAAATTCTGCAAAGATTTTCTTTTTCTTGTGTGGGCTTCGGAAAATGTGACTACTGCTTTACTGTGTTGGGATCAGGGCTGAAGGTAGTGCTCTTTTTTTTTTTTTTTTTTAATCATGTATACAGCTATACGTTTCTTCCCTAGTCTCACTCACCACCCAAAGAAAAGTGTTGGTTCAGGTAGCTTGTCTTGAAATTAACTGAAGAGTTACCAAAACCACAGTATACCAGGCATTCCAAAGGTACTATACACAGCAGTTACTAATAAATTATTTCTGAAGTGGTTCTCAGCAAGTATATCACAGCATTTTTTTGATTGTATGATTATCAAACTCAGTTTAGTGGATGATTTTATTTTTGCTACAACATATGATGCTGAGTTTTTAATTATTATTATTTAGAAATAACAGTAAACCAAATAGGTTTCATATTGCAATACAGAGCACTAGAGAAGCAACAGAGATCAAAAGTAACATGAAGACAACATGGAATCTCTTAAAATTGCACATTTTATTAAGCAGTCAAAGATTTTTGCCTTTAAGATGCTTAAGAGAATCCTGAAAGAAAAGATGAAAGTTCTCGAACCTAGTAACATAATAATGATAGGCTACGGGATGTCATAATTATGGATACAAAGAAATCCCTCTGAAGGGCTGGGTACATAGCTAAATGGTTAAAGTGCTTGGCTAGCATGCCCAAAACTCTGAGTTTGTGGTGGTGCACACTTACAATCCCAACACTTGGAAGTCTGAGGCAAGAGGCTTTCTGTGTGCATTTGAGTCCAGCCTGGGCTACATCAGGAGTCCAGGTCCAGCCTGGACTAAAGAGCAAGACCTTGCTGAAAGAAAGGAAGAAAGGAAGGAAGAAAGGAAGAAAGAGAAAAAAGGAAAGAAAGAAAGAAGGAAAGGAAGAAACGAGGAAAGAAACAAGCCCTGTGAGTGAGCACTAAATATTCTATTGATAGAATCCAAAAGTATCTACAATCACAAAAATTCTGAGATCCACTGCACTAGGGTGGGATTTGGTGTTAGGTTAAAATCATGCTTCAGCATGTATTAACATACTCAGCTTTCAGGCAGCAGAACTTGAGGAGTGGGCTAGGACAAAGGAGAATAAGGAGTGAGCAGAGCTAGGGCCAAGAGGACCAGGTTCTGGGATGAAGGGTTAACTGCCTCTAGACTTTCTCTTAATCCAGAATGACTCATGCTTTGGATTGGGGTGGGTGGAGCCAAATCTTAAAA
Organism: Ctenodactylus gundi; assembly: GCA_004027205.1. Lineage (NCBI taxonomy): Eukaryota > Metazoa > Chordata > Mammalia > Rodentia > Ctenodactylidae > Ctenodactylus > Ctenodactylus gundi. The sequence continues at coordinate 216,233 of PVKB01001365.1, read as the reverse complement.
GTTTCCAAGAAGAGCTATTACTCCTAATTAAGTAATTATGAATTTAAGGATGATTTTTTTTTTTTTTTTTTTTTTTTTTTTTTTTTTTTTTTTTTTTTTTTTTTTTTTTTTTTTTTTTTTTTTTTTTTTTTTTTTTTTTTTTTTTTTTTTTTTTTTTTTTTTTTTTTTTTTGTAGCTTGAGCTGGCTTCTCTGGAAAAAGACTCTGAGTATGAAAGTTGCCAGTGGAAGATTCACTGAGAAGTGGTCTCAAAACACAGACCTACATAGAACTGAGGTAGGAAAGATTAGGGAGAAGAAAAAACTGCTGCGCAATTTGATTACATTTGAGCTGGTCCTACAGGGGAAGGTGGGACGATCACTTAGAGTTGTCCCAGAATGAGGCAAAGAAACTGGCCTGGGGCTTGGCCTTCTTACAGGAAAGGACCAACATTGGGTAGGTCACAGCAGCAAGGGACACAGGTTGAGCCCTAGAGGCTGATTTTCTCAGCAGCAGGGGATAGTTACATCAACCTGAATGAGGGGATCTGGCTAAGAACCATAAACTCCACTTGAATAATGTTACTGTGGTGTCACTTCAGGCAGGTTGGAAACCTTTGGGCAGAGGTTTTGTGCAAGACTAGTGGGGAACGGTAACCTCAGAGAGAAAGTGACTGGCAGAGACTGCATAAACTCTAGAGAGGAACAGGATGGCTTTGGATGGGCTGCCATTCGTAGCACGAACCTGAAGATTTTTCAGGAATTGATACAGTGCCACTTTTAAAAGCTCTCTTTCAGAAAATGTCATTGATGTAACCATTCGAGAGAAAAGGTAGAAGTTCAACATCCATAGCATCAGCATGTGCAAGAGGAAAAATCTATCGCTGTCCAGATGCAAAGCCCAGACTAAGGAAAGCCATTCTAAATTCGTGGAGGTCTGGGTCTTCTATATAGTTAATGTACAACTACTTTGAAGCAGGGTATAATCCATAAGATGATGTGAAGCTACGGATCTCCCCTTCACCGATTAGAACATATGCTCACCTTCCTGTTCATTTTTTAATTTGAAAGCTATGGACCTGAGCCTTAAAAAAATGAATTACCAATTTACTTGGTATTTTATTACCCACGAGTAGAAGATAGTCCCAAACATTCATCTTCTGTTATTTGAAAAATTATTTTAGTCCTGTTACCATCACTACCCTTAAAACAGTCCATGTTTTGTTCCTGATTTTAACACTTATTAGTCTTACATATTTCCTATTTCCACCGGGAATGTACCTCTACTTCCCTTTCAGGTTCATTATGTGAATTCACTAGCATTTGAATTTTGGAGGCAAAGTGCAAGAGTGTACATCTTAGGTATACAATTCATTCTTATAGTCCTTGCTTGTCTCTCTTGAAAAAGTCATACTCATCAATGCCAATCCTAAGTCATCACATCGAGAATTTGTAATGCCAATTAACTCAAATTTCTATCATGTACGAAGATTTATGAATACTTCAGTGACGCCTTGATTTGTGAAAAAGCAAGCTGTAAGATTGATAACACAAGGTATGCCTTCGAGGATGAAAGAGTAACTTCAGGAAAATGACGTTAGCGCATCCTTTCCTGTGCTGATTACTTGAAAAGAAACCTCTTTCAACTGACATTCAATGTATGCATTCATTCCCCCTCATGTCATTTACATGATACATTTTACATCCTTGTTCTTTTATGACTTGTAAGTAGACATTCAAAGAAATTCTGGTATACAAGAGGTGAATGAGTACTATGGTGCATTTTTAATTAAAAATTTATTACAGTAAAAGATACCTTGCCAAGAAAAATGGGATAAATTGTTCAAATGAAGAGGCGTATTTTGAATATTTTAAGGGGGATTAATGGCATTGTCTTTTCTTGTAGAATATTTTTAAAGTTAAACATTCACTGTGTTTTGATCATTTTTATACACTGAAAATATTTTTACATCAATGTTCTGTTGTCTGGGAGGGATGGTTTAAGTTTTAAAATATTTTATACTTCATCAAAAAAGTTTAGATCTATTATTTATAATACAATTAATTTAATTATAAAATGTCTGAAAAGATTAAACATTATTTAAATTATATCTCATAAATATACAATTCTGAATGATCTGTGACCTAAATTTAATAATATGCCTTCATTTTACATGAAAATGAGACAGATAAACACTTTATTCTGGAAGAATGTTTTGAGGTACATTTACCTTGAACAAATTCTCCAAAAGACTAGGCATCAAAAGGAATAGGTAATTACCAAAAGAATGTAATTGTATCCCCATGTCTAAATTGTATAATGAAGCCAGGGAAAAATGACATTTCACCATGGAAAGGACTTTGTCATGATGTGATTCATCTCCATGTACTTTTTCCACTTCACTATTTTTAAGGCAGACAAATGATAATTTCTACATTTTGTAATGTACCTTGATTTTCCCCCAGTCTTCATCTGGGCCAAAATTCAGATCCTTGCATGGAGGCAAGGAGTGGTCAATGCCTCAAGATAAACGCTGAGAATAATCTCACTGCTAACATTTATGAGAAGTTATATTTATTAAGACAGTCCTATACTTAGTAATGCTCCAATGTGCCGTTCACTTATTTACAGAGGCAGTGTTTATATCCAAAACGCTGAGGATCTAAACTCCATTTTGTTCCAATGTCATCTCCTTTTTGCTGGGTGAAACATTTTTACCCTCTGTGTAGGGTGTGATGGTGAGATCTGAAATGTCAGTAAAGTACTCAATGTCAAAATTCAAGGATGTATAATCTAAAATGCTTTGTTTTTTCATTTTCTGTATGTCTGTTGCTTACATAAAACTGCCTACAGAGGGTTCTTTGCCTTCACCACAAATTAGGAAAAGATACAAAACTGTATTGTGTGACAAGAAATAGTCATCATTTGTTGGTACTGGTTTTCAGAGAAACCAAGACTAAACAAGCCATAACATTTAGACTCAAATTCAGTCAGTGCTAATAATGTTCAGCTTTATGTTGAAGTTCTTAAAGGGACTCAATTTCACAGCTTCCCAGTTCATTTCTCCCCGTAAGGACACCCAGTACTGACCATTATCTATGTGTAAGTGATGGTGCTAGACCAGGGCAAGCACACAACGTGGGGGCACTGTTGATGAATGACCGGGGCCTTGAACAAATGCCAACTTCATTGGAAACTCCCCTCTTAGCTGTACATTTTTAGGCTGTGGTCATCTTTGGGATTTCCCCCAAAAACTTCTCTGTCATGGCAGAAGTTTAAGAGCCTCGTTTCCAGAACCATACACAAACCAGCCGGTCAAAGTAAGTATGAAAAAGTTTGTTTTGCATCTTGATTTCTGTTTTTCTTAAATCTTTCCACATTTTAAAATATTTTAAGATTCACACATTTATTTTTCAATTCTTCTCTATTTACATATTGATGTCTTCTTGTAAATGTGTTTGCTTTTCTCCCAAAATGATACACTCAACATTTCCTCACAGTGTATGTCCCATAGAATTCTAGGTACTTTTGGTGTTTTATAACTGAGACTAAAGAGAAGGTTTTCAAATAGCATCTGACAGGCTTCTAAAGTAGTGAGAGTCAAAGAATAAATGCTTTGTCAGATACAATGATACAGTTCATATTTGTAAGCAAGTTTTTTTCTTGGTTAAAAATGTAGAATATATATGTATGCTTTTTTCTGAATACATATTTAGGTACATATAAACCATGCATAGTTAAATTTTTGGTAGAAGCAAAATGTGCCTAAATTTCATTGCTTTTTCAGAACAGTAAAACTTTGGGCCTTGGAAACAGTACCCAGAGTGAATCACACAGGGGTTGAGGATTTTACTGAGTTCCGTCTTCAACACACACACACACACAAATGAGAGACAAGCATGACAGAAATTGGCTTTGCTGGGGAAAAAAAAGAAAAAAGACCCTCAACTATCAAACTATCTAAATCAGAATGGTATCAGACTCTCTAAACTATTTTGTTTCATTTTGAAAACAGGATTGCTACTTCTAAGTATATCAGAGGACTAAAATTATATTCAGAAATTACTGGTTAAAAACTATCTGTGACCCAGATACTGTTTGGATTTGCATGAGACGTTTCCAAAGCACTCCGGGAAAGCCCACAAATTCAAAGCAGCCTCTTTATCCTCACCCTATTTCTGCTGAGTCCAAGAACCTTATTTCATTTCCTGCATGGTAGGCATTTTTTAGGGACTAGGTAAGCCATGACATCTGCCCTGCTTTCTGAGTCATTGTCGTGAAATGATACATGCTTGGGTGTAGTACAGCTACTTGGTTCCCAGAGAAAACAAACAAACAGAAGTCAGCGAGGAACTTGAGTTTGCTAAAAACAAAGACAACATACCATTCCAAAATTTTTATTTATTTATTTTAAAAGCTAGGCCTTTGGCTTTTAAACATACAAGTGATATTTTCTAACCCTGAGAAAATCTTTTGTATGGGAACTGTGCCTCACAGTACCTCATTTCAGGCCCATGCCATGGTTTGTGAAGAAAACAGGTCAGGCTCTTTTCAAACAGGTCTGTCCTGGGAAGACTATGATGTTGAGCTCTGGTTATGGTAGACTAGTGAGGTGAGTATTTACAGAAAAACCCCCTCACTCAGATAGCCTGGAAAATTATCTCACTATCTTTATATCTATAAAAGCATAAAATTATATTTATTCTATTCTCATACAGGACAGTGTGCTAGGTTCTCAACAGTTAGGTACAGAGATGAATAATACAGAGGTCTTACTTTACAGAAGTTAAGAGAGGTCTCAAGTGGAAATAAGGATAAGCCATGAAAACAGAAGTTGGTAAATTTAGTGCAGTATAGAATTATGAGTAGGCCATATAGGGGTTTTGGGGGCAGATTAAAAAACAAGCACGCTTCTGTAACAGACTTGGATCGAATCTGTCCTGTTGCACTGAGCAACATCATTCATTCATTCATTCATTCATTCATTTGTTCGTTTTTTAATTCATTTATAGACAAGATCTCAATAATTTGCTAAGTTGCCCAGACTGGGTTCAGATTTTTGATCCTTTTGCCTCAGCCTCTCTGAGTGCTGGGATAACAAGTATGTACCACCACACCCAGCTGAAAATGAGTTTAATCTAAGCTACAGAAAGAAGCTAAAAACTCTGGTGTCTGTCAAAGATGTTTTTAGGTACAGAGAAGGGGAATTTACAGGACATTATTAAAAGCAGTGACTACAGAAACAGAAAAACCAATGCATCGTTTTTGCAAGTTCAGAATTTGTGTTAAGCCAAACAGGTAGATAGAAGTAGGAGAGAGTGGAGTCAAGATGGCTACATTTTCTAATTTTCATGGATGAGAAAATGATGATGCTATAAAAATGTTTTAAAGTTTTGTTGCTCATATACATTAACTATGTGTCGTATTTCAATATGTAATCCAAGAGGATTTCCAGGTAAGCAGGTGTGTCCAACCATTGGGCCACAGGATGGGCAGGCCTGTGAGTCTACTTTAACAGTGGGAAATACAGAAGAAAATGGTTTCAGACAGGATATGTTTCTTTGACTTTGTATATTTTAAACTTGATTAAGTGTTCAAGGTTGAGCTACATATTGTTAATATAATGAAGAGAAGAAGAAAGAGCAGAAATACTAAAAAATGGTCACACATGGAGTGTTCACATGGCTGTGAGGGAAATAAGACTGACCTATAAGAAGCAAAGATGGGAATATGATGTTTAGACTTGGCCACTGACCTTCTTCTAATGAAAGTTGAGATTCAGGAAGCTAATTCTCCTTTTATTGGTAATGCTGAGGCCACATCCTCTGTTTTGGTGCTTTTCCTTTTTTTTTTTTTTTCAGTGTCTGGGATTCAACTGAACTGAGGATCTCTTGCACAAACTTCTCTGCCACTGAGTTCCAAAACCAGCTCTAAAAAAAAAAAAAAAAAAAAAAAAAAAAAAAAAAAAAAAAAAAAAAAAAAAAAAAAAAAAAAAAAAAAAAAAAAAAAAAAAA
>PVKB01001365.1:10098-210141 GCA_004027205.1 Ctenodactylus gundi | reverse complement strand
AGTAATGCCCTTACAAAGTCTTTGGCTGGGGAACTCAATGTCACCATTTCCAAACTGTTCTTTCCTCACTGAACAATAGCTCCTTCATCCCCACTGACCAGTAGTCCTTCACCACTGAGACATATCTTTGGACAGGTAGTCCTCAAAGCCAGAGAGAAAACGGAGGACAGACACATTGGAATAAGACTAGTGGCCTCAAAATACAAGCCACACACACACACACAAAAATCAAGATGGGGATATCTGACTGAGCCACATGTTGTAGACAGGAATTCTTGGGCCACTGCTCTACAGCCTCCTCACCATTATGAAGAGCTCTTTGTATTACCTTTTTTCTCTCCAGAGCTAAGATTCAGGTCATTATACTTTATTCTGCACTTACAACTATATAGTTTTTAAATGTGATATTTGTGTCAACCGGTAAATTAATTCTTTGCTTAATTAATTTGCAGCTCTGGGGACTGAACCCAGAGCCTCTCCCATACTAAGTGAGTGCTTTACTGCTGAGCTATATCCAGCCCTCTTACATTTCAATAAGTATTTTAAACCTTTCTATGCCTTCAGTTTTAAAACAATGAACAACAACAATACATTTGATTTTAAAACCTTGTTAGGAAAGTACACAAGAATGTAAAAGAAGCCTGAGACCAAATAGCTTGGGAACACCTGAGCTGCATCACTCACTCCACCTTTCCATCTTGCAAGTCAACTGCTGCCGTTTTTGCCTATCCTTTACCCTGAGTGTAATGCAGGATATTGCTGGTTTTACCTGGGCCACAGGCTTTCTCATTATCGAAAATGACAGAGCTCACTGGATTCTGCACACCATGTGCACATGGACCACACCATCTCACCATTTCTGGCTGGAGCCTTGGACGTGGTAGTTACTCAATATAAAAAATCTATACAAATAGGGAGTGATAGCTGGATATACTGACTTAAAATAAATTCAATTAACTTAATTTAGCTGAAGGAGAATCTCAAGTGATGATAATATTTCTAAAATAAGAAAAAGTTAAGATGACCTACTACCAATATTTTGAAAATCTATTAACAAAACAGTAGCAATGGACTTCAAGGGCTTTTTTCTTGCAATTGCTGAGCTAAGCACTTTACAGGCATTACCTCATACCTCATGTACTCCCGATGATAACTTCAGGGCCTAGGTGGGGGTTTTAATGAAGAAACTGATAGTTGCAGAGACTTCGCTCAAAGTCACATGCTGACATGGACACAGCTTGGACTCTAACTTTGTCAAAACAGACCCACAGAATGATAAGAGTGGTTTAGCAACTTTCCACTTTTAGTAATGTTTAATTCTCATAACAACTCAGACTGAAGTGAAAGGCTCAGGTAATTGTTCCTATTTACAAATGTGGGAACCACTGCCCCCAAAAATCCAAGAACACAACACCTGGCTCAGTGAAACCAATATACTGAAGATGAGTCCCGATGTGTGCCTTCCGGGTGGAAGTACACGCAAACTGTATCCCTCAACAAGCAACAGAGGCTTCGAGTGCACCTGCTTGATGGAGGAGACTGTATGCACCAAAAAAAAAAAAAAAAAAAAAAAAAGAAAAGAAAAGAATGTTAACTGTGTATAGCATGGAGAGAAAAAGAGAGATGATCTACAGTAGCGAAAATGGGGTGGGGCAACCTGGGAATAAGATATGGGAAGGCAAATATTTGTGCACACAATTCCACACCATGAAGAGAAGTTAACAAGAGAGCAAAAGATTGGGTTTGTGTTTCAGGCTTTTGACTGATGTTAACTGGACAGCTTCAGGTGAATCAGTTGCAGTCATGGCTGGAGATCAGCCTCGGCAGCTCTGCAACTTAGGGAAGCCCTGTCTCAAACCCCAAAATAAAAATGAACTGGAGATGTAGCTCAGTGTGAAGGTCCCAGGCTCACTCCTCAATACCAATACCAATAAAAATAAATAAATAAATAAATAACATTTCTGAATCCCACTTTTCTATCGATAAGTTGAGACGCTTGGACTCAATCAGTAATTTCCATGTCCTCTTTATAACATTTCCAGTTCCACTGATGAGAGATAAAATTCTGAATATACTATGTCTTTCCAAAAAATATTCAAAATATACACGGGCTACACACTACATGCCCACACATAACTGTATTTCTTTTCTTTTCTTTTCTTTTCTTTTCTTTTCTTTTCTTTTCTTTTTTTTCTTTTCTTTTCTCTTTTACAGAAATGGAGCTATGCTATACCTACTTTCCTACAGCATTTTTTCCCACTTAGTTATATATCTAGGGAACTTTCCAACAGCATGTATATACCTACATCTCTATCTACATATATGCATATACAGAGATTTACCTTTTTTAATTTACATAGCATACCTCTTTCCCCTTCTCACCCCCTCACCCTACTTCTCTCAAAAAAAAACCTACTTAACATTTAATTGTATAAAAGTCTCATAATTTATTTAGACAGGGCTCTCATGAAAGACAAGTTGTTTGTAACTTTTTGTTATTAGAAACATTATTGAGTGAGCCTCCTGTAGCCATTCGAATCTTCAATGCTTGGCAGAATATACATCATTCTTCGTGCAAGTCCCTAAGTATGCCATGAACCCCTGAAGTTCCAGGCAGCGCAGGTTGAACACCACTAGCAAGATGATCTCAAATTTCCTTTCCTCTCAATTAGATGAAACTCCTTTAACCTTTAATGTTTGTTTCTCTCATTACTTTGTAGTATTTCCCAGTAGATTTATGCGAATATATGTGTGTGTTCTCTCACACTAGACTATAATCATTTTGAGGATTCTTGTTGCTTAGCATCTTTTCTGCATACCTCAAAGACTAGCATGGCATTCAGTGGGGCCTGAGAAGTGTTCAGTACATATAATGGTGAAACAGAATACTTAGCTATACTTCTCTGTCAATTATAGCTGTTCAAAAAGGAGAGTGGGCACCTACAGTTAAACTTGATTTCGATACAGAGACCTTCAATGGGTCACAGGCACTTTGCGTCATCATTCAATAAAGGTGGAAAGACGAAATGAGTTATCATTCTTCCATGCACATGTTGCCTGTCCAGGATTGCCAACCATGCTGCCACTCTGGAAATACCATTTATGCTTCATTCCTCTACATGTTGTCTCTTAGAGTTGTACGTCAGGTGGCTAACACCACAAAGATACATCATGAATTGTGTCCCCATTGTGGGATGTGATGTTGGCAAAATGCATATGACTCATTACTTTATTCTCAGTAGCTTTGTCCTACCCATCATTGTCTCCATTACCTGAATCTGCTGTCCTGCCCGTTCTACTAACTCTTTCCATACAAAAATGCTATGTCTCTATCTTGATCACAGTAATAGCAGAGATAATGATGATGTTGGTGATGTTGGCAATCTCTTACCTATGCACAGGTCTCTGTCTTTCACAGGTGAAACTACTAAAGGAATATTATATACCCCTTGACTCATTTTACCAGGTGATTTTTCAGTCTTTATTTTACTTGATCTCTTTGTGGCATGAGTCACCATTTGTCACATCCTCCTTCTGGAAACTCAATCCTCCCTCTTCTTTTGTGGTACTGCTTTCCTCTGGGTTTTAACCAAGCATGCAGGCTCCTTTGGGAGCTCCTGTGTGTCTCTTATTTTCCTCTGGCTCTGTTATCCTTAGACTACTCTCTTCTGATCTATTGGATGTAAGGCAATCATTCCCCTAAATCTTGCTTGTCTTCCTAGATCCCATATTTTGCTAAATATCCAACCATCAACTCATGCACAAGCCTGAAAACTTGAAGTCATGTTTTCCCCCAATTTTTATCGATGTGTGTGTGTGTGTGTGTGTGTGTGTGTGTGTGTTTAACTACAATAGCTGCATACATGAGAATTTTGAGCACATATATATCACATTATGATAATTCCATCCCTTCCCCCCTTTTTGGTCATCTTGTCCACTCCCCCCCTCAATTTCCCAATGTCTCTCCCATTTTATTCTACAAATTGCCTGTATTCTGGTTTTCTCATAACAGAAAAGTCATGCAATGTTTACCCTTCTGAGTCTGACTCACTTCATCAAGCATAATGGTCCCAAGTTGCATCCATTTACCTACAAATGCCTCAAATCTACCTGTATTTATGGAAGAGTAGTATTCCATTGTGTATAGACATCACTTTTTTGTATACCTTGGTCTGCTGATGAATACTTTAGTGTCACCCATAATTTAGCTATTGTTAGTTGTACTGCTATAAACATGGGTGGATCTCTGTAATATGCTGCTTTTAACTCTTTTGAAAAGATACCTAGAAATATCACTGGTTTGAATGAGATACTAGCTTCAGCTTTTTGAGGAATCTCCATACTGCCTTCCATAGTGGTTGAACTAGTTTACAGTCCCACAAGCAATAAAAACATGCTCCTTTTCTCCACAGTCTCACCAGCATCTCTTGCTGTTTTATTTCCTGGTATAAGGCTTTCTCACTGCGGTTGACTTTTATTTCTTTCTCAGCCTTTAACACTCAATCAGTCATCTAATTTTTATATACACTAAAATGTGTATATGTGTCTTTTTGTCCCTCCAGCCACATTCCAAGCAAGACACTCTCTTTCTTGATTATTGTAGCAGCCTCCTAATTGGACAGGCTTTTTGCCTCTGATATAACCCTTTCCAATTCACTGTGTGTCAGCTGAACTCTGTAATATGTATATCCTCAGATATATAGAATTTCTGAAATTTTTGACCATTTCCTATAGCATTCAGAATCAATTTCAGATATCTCTGCTTAGTAGTACAAAAAACTTTTCTTAATTTTGTCCTGTTTCTCTCTGAGCATCATCTCCCATCATTTCCTCTAAGTTGTTTTCCAGTGCTTATAATTCAATTTTCCTTGAAATATCTACTTCACATTCCTCTGCTTTTCAACCTTCTTCATCATTTCAGCTTTCACCATGCTTATACACTCTCTCCATCACCATCTCCTTCATTCACCAGTGTGCAGTTCAAAATCACCAACTGATTCTCTCCTTCCACCAATTATAAGCCTGCTCATCTATTTTTCCACTTTATGTTTCAAACTAAACATAGAACAAATAGTACCTGAATGAATAAACTACATTTTGATGGGATTATTTTGAAGAAACATGACTACTTTTAAATCCCAGTACCCAAATCTTGAAAATTGGATAAATGAAATGATTACCATATAATTATACATTTAGGTATAATTAGCTTAAGGTATTTTAAAGCAAATAAAAAATAACGTTTAAAACATTCTTTCTTAGGCTGAGGCAGGATTGCTTTGAGTCCAAGGCTAGCCTGGGCTACATAATAAGTTCAGGACAAGCTTGGGCAACAGAGTAAGACCTATCTCAAAAAAAAAAAATCCTTCTTTTACTTAAACTCCTTGTTGTATAATTAGAACAAACATAGTAAATAAAATAACCTTTATTCTGATTTAGAAAAAAAGAAACTGACGACTATATTTGTGTTGACATTTTATAGCAGCACCAAATAACAGTCATTAAAAACTACATAAAAAATTTGGGAAAAGCAGATCTAGTGATACCGTTTTATTTATTTACATTTTTGGATGGTAAGGAAATACATGGTTATTATTAATTATTTAAATAGTTTTATTTTTGTGGGGCTGGCACATGCTGGGAGCACTCTGCCTCTGAACTCTATCTCTTCTCATTATTATTATTACTATACAAATGAATAAAGCACAGAGTAATAACTTGATATATAACATGGCATATAACCCCATTTCCTAAAATGAGAATGCCTGCCTTCTTGGTATTTACTTTAGTTATCCATACATCCCATCATCCTTGGTTTTCTATATTCCTTTTTCTTTCTTGAATTTAGCTCTTAATCTCTTCTCCTGAATATTCCTGTTTTATCTCTCACTCTGTTCTTTTCCTCCAGGTCTGTGACTCTGTCCACTTCCTGAGCCTGGCTCCCAGGCCTGCCTTGCCCCCTGACCCCGCCTTCCTCTGTAGGATTACATTTCCCTGCCTCTCCTTTGCCTCCCAGCAACCAAAGCAGAACAATGCTAGACGTGGAGCTGGCACTCTGACAAAAAGGATAGCAGTTGGAAAGAAAACTTTACTCATAAAGGAGACAAGCAGCTTAAAAATATCTGTGGGAAGGTGTTTGTTAAATCATCTGCTTCTTCAGATGTGGAACTTCCAACAATATGGTTTCCACTTTGGTGGAGGTGGGCAAGAAACACCTTCTTGGTCTAGATGACTGAGCAGATGTAAGGAATTACAGCCTTCCCTAAGTTGGCCTTGAATAAAAGTCAAGATTTTCCCCCTTTATTTGTGTTCTTTCTTTCTTTTTCTCCTGAAAGCTCTGTTGCAGGAATTCAAAGGGCCAAAATTCTGCCCTCAGCTGTGAGTCATGACTCCCTGAAGCCAAGGAGTTCATGAGTGTATATTCAGAGGAAGTATTGGGCCTTAGGGACTCAGGTTAAATAACAACAGGGCAGTCATTTGTTTGCTTATTTGCTTAAGCCTTTGTAAAAGAAGCACAAGCCCTGCTGTACCTGAATGCTTTTTTATATTCATTTTAAAAATACACTGTAGAATTTAAATTCCCACAGTAGATCTCCTACATTACAGCACACATAATAATAATCTACCTTACCCTGGGCCTTGGGTCCAGAAGCGAGCCATAGGAAGAGGTAGGAATAAATTTCTAAGGTAGTGCCAGCCTTTTACTGAGAAAGTTTTGTTTTTATCCCCAGGGGACTCAACACAAGGGAGTGAAATTCAGTGTTCCCTGTAAACTGCATGAAATATCTAAACAGCTTTTATTTTTCAGAGCTGGTTTGAAGGTAACAAGGCCTACTCTGCTCCTTAAGAAAAAACAAAGATGTACAAGCTGAATTTCCACCCCCAGACTTCTCCCCCAATGCCCTTCTCCACTGGTTCACATGCCCTTTCCTCCCAGTCTCTTAAGTTCTTCTCTTACAAAAAAAGACTCAAAATTCTATCCAATGTTCTTTCTCTCCTCTACCTTAGAAGATGTTCTCCATGTGTTTTATTTTGTCAAGATAACTATATCTGATTTTAAAAGATAATTTTTCTAACTTCTAAGCTATATAACAATTTTTAATTTTTAAACACTATAAACGTCTTGCCTTGCTGTATTTTCATTTTATAAAAGGTCTTATTTACATTTTTATTGGTATAAAAGCTTTAGAATGCCAACTGTTATAAAACAATGAAAATACAAAGGTAAATAAAACTAAAAGTGAGCTTTTCCCAGTGTTTTTCCCCAATTCCCCTAGTGTGTGTGTGTGTGTGTGTGTGTGTGTGTATAATTTTTTTTTATTACTGTAAAATGCAATATTAAAGAGGCTGTCTAGGTAGTGCACACTCTTGTTTCTCTTCCAGACAGTTTGCAGTTCCCTATTCCCCAGGGAGGATTTTAGGGGCAGACAGGAGTGTCTAGACACCTCTTTCTTTTTCTAATATCAGCCCTGGAATGTGGCACCTTCTCTACCCAAGTATAGATCTGCTTGCTGGCAAATTCCTTCCCTCTATTTGTCCTTATTTCTTGCTTTACTGCCTGAACACAATTGAAAATGTCTTTCCCCTCCTCTTAACTCCATCTACTCCCAAGATGCCCAAATGCCAAAGGTCAAAGTTTATTCCTATTTTCCAACCTTTGTTTTTTTCTCTTGGCCTAGCCCTTGACACTTTTTGTCATCTGGTAAAATTAGGTCTATGCTTGTTTTCACACATGAAGAACACTAAAGTAAATCAGCATTAAATAAGCAAATAAAGTTCATAACATTGACACTTATAGATACTAAAAAGGTAATTTAGCTTGTAGCTATTTCGTCATATATACGTAATGTTTATATTTACATTTTAAGGCATACATATCTGTATCATTCATTCATGCAACAGCAAAAGCTTATTGCCTAATAAATTTTAAATTTTGTTGTAAATACGATTTTATTACACAGGCCTTGCGTATTGTTTCGTAGGCTCAACCCCACCTCCATTCCAGCAACAAGTTCTTTCTTTTGAATGATGACTGCTTCAAATCTCTTTAACTCACTAGTCAGCAAAACTGCCATATTTTGTGTGACCTCTATACAATTCACCATGATTGATGGATCCTGGGACAGGCACCTAGATACAACCCAAGCCAAAAAGATTATTTTCTGGGAATTTTTTTTGAACAAAAAGCGACAGACTGTTTTGGGAATAAGATCAGAAGCCCAGGAACTACTGGTTAATCTGTCTGCCACCAAATGAAATAGATTTCTGTCCGAGTTGCACATTAGAATCACCTTGGGAACCTTTAAAACACTGCCCTGGCATCAACTCCCAAAATTTCTAATTGACTTGCTCTGGGATGCGACCCAGGTGTCAATATTTCTCTAAAACTCCCCCAGGTGATTCTAATGTGCAGCTAGTCGTAAGAGCTACTGAACCAGAAAAAAAGTTTATAATGAGAAAGAACAGTCATCAAGCAGAGGTGGCCAAAGCAGGCCCATGAAACAGGAGAAAGTGGCTATTGAGTCTAGTTGTAGGCATTCTGCAGGCTGAACTGCTTCACAGAACTTTTTCTCACCATTCTGTTGTTGAATTCTCTTTTCAATTACCTGAGATATTCTAGTGTTTTTCCGATAAATCTTCTTTTATCCTAAGCTAATTCATATTGCATTTACGTGATTTGCAACAGAAAAGTCCACACTGGATCTCTGTTTTTGTATGCTTGAGCTTAACTGATTCTTACACTTGTAGGATAGTTTTCCTATATTCTTTTCCTCATTCACTGATTCATTTATTAACCAAAGATCAGGTTTTCTGAGTTTTTTTATACAATTTTTATTAGTATGTTTTTGTGACATACAATACTTATATTGAACTCGAGAAAGGTGGGCACATACATGTCAGATCAGTTTCACATGCGCTTCCCCTCCTGCTTCCTGCCCTCTTGTCTTCTCCTGCCTCCCCTTTCCCTTCCCACAAATCCATCTCCCTGCTTTCTAACTCACTGGTCTCACTCTATTACTTATTCATACTTTGGGTTTCTCATATTAGGGAGATTATGTGATATTTAATCTTCTGAACTTAATCCACTTCTCTAAGCCTAGTGGTCTCAATTTATATCCATTTTCCTGGAAATGACTCAAATCTGTCTGTTTTTACGGCAGCAGAGTACTCCACCATGTACATGTACCATATTTTCTTTATCTATTGGTCTGTTGATGGATTTTTTGGCATCTTCCATGATTTAGCAATTGTTAGTTGTACTTCTATAAACATGTATGTATCTCTGTTATACAGTGCTTTTAACTCCTCAGAAAGATTCCCAAAAGAGATATCACTGGGTCAAATGGAACGTCTATTTTTAGTTTTTTGAGGAATCTCCGTACTGCTTTCCATAATGGTTGTATCATTTAACAGTCCCAACAGCAATGTAGAAGTGTGCCTTTTTCCCCATGTCCTTGCCAGCATCTGTTGCTTTTTGAGTTCTTGATAAAAGCCAGTCTCACTGGGGAAGATGGAATATAAGTGTTGTTTTGATTTACATTTCTGTAATAGCTAAAGATGTTGAATATTTCTACATGTGTTTATTGGCCCTTTGTATTTCTGAGAACTGTCTGTTCACTTCAATTGCTCATTTTTAATTGGATCTTTTCTTTTTTGGAGTTCTTTTCTTTTTCCATTTCTTTGTATATTCTAGTTATGAGCCACCAGTCTGAGCACTAGGTGGCAAAAAAAAAAAAAAAAAAAAAAAAAATTCCACTCCATCAGTTATGTGTTCACTCTGTTGACTGGTTACTTTCCTCTACAGAAGCTTTTTAACTTGATGGTAATCTTTGGGGTTATTTCTTTTGCACTGGGGCTGTAGCTCAATGATTAGAGTGCTTCCCAGCAAGTGCAAGACCCTGCATTTAAGTCCCCAGCCCAATAAGCCAGCACTCGGAGGCTGAGGCAGGAGGATTGCTGTGAGTTTGAGGCCACATCAGTGAGTGAAATCAGGAGCAGTCTGGACTATAGAGCAAAACACTGAGCAAGTCTTTGCCTATGTCCATGTCTTCAGGAGTTTTACTTATTTTGTTCTCCAGAAAGTTTAGTCTTTCCATTTTAATAACTAGGTCTTCGATCCACTTGATTGATTTTAGCACATGGTGAAAGGTATGGGTTGAGATTCATTCTTTGAGTGTGGTTAATAACTTCTCCCAGCATATTTATTAAAGAGGCTATCCCTTTCCATTGTATGTTTTGGGCCCCTTTTTTGAATTTCAGATGACTGAGATACATGATGTTGTCTCTGCAGCCTTTGTTCAATCCCATTGGACAATGTGTTTGTATGTCATTACCATACACATTTTAAAAATAATCATTGCTTTCTTTTTTTTTTTCTTTCCTATATTTGAGACAGGGTCTTGCTCTGTAGTTCAGTTTGGTCCTGAACTCACTGTGTAGCCCAGGCTGGCTGAGAACTCTAGACAATCCTTCTGCTTCATTTTCCTGATTGCTGGCATTGCAAGCGTGCACCTCCATGCCCACTATTACATGTTGCTGGGTGACTGAATTCCCAGCCTTGCACTTCCTAGAAAAGCATTCTAATTCTTAAGGTATGTCTGCAATCCTATGGTTGATTTGGAAGATTACTTGATGTCCAGAATTTTGATGCCACCTGCTTTGGTCTTGTTCAAGATTGCTTTGGTTATTCTAGGTCTCTTCAGTTCTATATGAATTTTATGATTTTTTCCTAGTTCTGTGAAAAAATGTTATTGGCATTTGGATAGGATTGCATTGAATCTGTATAACAGTTTTGACTGTATGGTCATTTTGACAATATTAGTTCTGCCTACTCAGGAACAGGGGGTATCTTTCCATTTTCTAATGTCCTCTTTAATTCTTTTTTCAGTGTAATATAGTTTTCATTGAATAGGGTCTTCACTTCCTTAGTTAGGACTATTCCTGGGGACTGCTGGCTGTTGAGAATGGGATTATTACTCTCATTTCTTTCTCAGTGAATTCATTATTAGTGAATGCTATTAAATTTTTAATGAATTTTTTATCCTATAACATGGCTGAACTTGTTAATTACTTCTCAGTGTCTTCTGGTGGAATTTTTGGGGTCTTTTGTATAGAGAATTACGGAATTTACAAGTAAGGATATTTTAACTTCTTCCTTTCCAACATGTACGGACTTTATTTCACTCTCTTGCTTGATTGCTCTGACAAGGTTTTAAAGTACTATACTGAATAAGAGTGGTGAGGGTAGAGACCACTGTCTTGTTCCTGCTTTCAGTTTTTCCCCATTTAGTATAGTGTTGGCAGTAGGTCTGGCATAAGTGGATTTCATCAGCCTGAAACAAGGCTCATCTACATTTATTTTATCAGAATTTTTATTATGAATGAATGTTAGAATTTGCCCTAGATTTCTGCATTTATTGAGACAATCATGTTATTACTGTCCTTTATTCAATGTGTGCATTCCTATCTCCAAATTTCCCTCTTAGTACTGCTTTTTTTGTATCCCATACACTCTTGCATAATGTGCTTTATTTGTTGTTTGACTTTAAAAAGTTTTTGATTTCTTTTCTGGTTTCTTCTGTGACCCACGGTTTGTTCAATAATATGTTATTTAATTTTCATGTATTTGTGTAGTTTCTTTTCCTATTGATTTCTAGTTTTATTCCACTATGATCTGAAAGTACATAAAGAATTATTTCAACTCCTTTGTATTTATTTAGACATGACTTATGGCTTATGATATGATCTATTTTAGAAAAAAGTCCCATGTGCTTCTGAGGAAAAGGTGTAGTCTATTGATATGAAATACTCTGTAAATATTACTTAATTCTAATTGTTCCATAGTTTCACACTAACTTTTTTGATTTTGTTGTTAAATTTTTGTCTCTTTGGCCAGTCTATTTGTGAAAGTGGGGTATTGAAGGTCTTTACAATTGTATTTGGGCCTCATTTTGTCCTTTCATGTCCAGCAGTTTTTGTTTTACAAAATTGGATGCCAGAATTTGGGTATACACACATTAATAACTGTGACTACTTCCTGTTGGATTGTTTCCTTAACCAGTATATGAGGTCTATCTTTGTCTTTTCTGGTATATTTTGGCTTGAAATCTACTGTGTCTAAGAAAAATATAACCACCCCTGTTTTTTTTTTTCCAGGTCCTGTTGTGTGAAGTACTAATTTCCATCTTTTTACTTTTGGTCAATATGTTTATTCATGGGTAAAGCAAGTTTCTTGCATCCAACAATTTTTTTTTTCTAATATACCGGTCTGGTCTTTTGATAAGAGAGTTGAGACCATTAACACTCGGTATTATTATAGGGGTATATTTGCTGCATCCTATCATCATTTTATTGCCTCAGTGATATTTGTTCTTCACTATTATTAGATCATTCTCCCCTTTTTGTTGTTTCATTTTTTTTCTGGTTCTTTTATGGTGTTAGAATTCTTAAGATTTCTTCACATATTTTATGCATTGTTGGTCCATTAGTCATAAAATTCTTTAGTTTTTCTTTATGGAAAAATTTTAACTTCTCCCTCAATTTGAAGGATAATTTTGCTAAGTATAACCATTTGAGTTAGTACTTATTTTCTTTCAGAGGTTGGATAATTTCATTCCATGATCTCCTGGTCTGTGAGCACTGTGCAGATAAACCTATAGTTACCTTGATGGGGCTGTCTTTGTGAGTTACTTTTTGGTTTTATTTTGTAGCTTTTAATATTCTTGTGTTGAGTCTCTCAGATTTTGATTATGATATGTCATGAAGCAGCTCTTTTTTGGTAAATGCTGTTTGGTGTTCTATATGCCCATATTATTTCAGTGTTAATTTGCTTTCCCAGGTTTGGAAAATTTACTGCTGTAATTTCATTGAATATGTTTTTTTTTTTAATCTCTTTTCCATTTTCTCTTTCACTCCTATAATTCTCAGGTTCTTTCTCACTGAGTCATCCATCTGCTATTGCACTGAGTCACTTTCTTGTCTTCTACTGTTTAGGTCATCACTGAACATATGCTTCAGTTCATCAAACATTGTCTTTAAGACTTAATACTCCCTTCATAATGCTCAACCAAGTTTCAGTGTTTTCAATTTTTTTTTTTTTTTTATATCCTGGAATTCTGCTTGGAGTCCTTCCAAACTTTCTACATCTCTGTTAAAATGTTCCTTCTTGTCTCACATTGGCTTGCTTATCTTTTTTTGTGTCTCTTCTATATAATCATTAAGCTTTTCATCAATTAAGACCACTGTATAGTTAAATCCTACTTGAATTCACTGAGCATTTCTTGCATTTGTTCATTCATGTCTTCTTTGAGTCAGTGGCCATGAGGCCCATTTGTTCTTCTGACTACCTGTTCTATGCACTGTACTACATCATGGCCCATGATATCAGCTACTGGGGAATTAGACATTTTTTGTGTATGATTTATTACCCTGTTTTTTCATAATTCTACTGCTATGGATTGTAGGTCAGGTAATATTGATAAGCTCTGTTTCTACTATGGAGATCTCTCCCTTTAAATTACGTCTTTTCTTTTTATTTCCTTGAGTTCTCTCTTCTGTCTTGCTGACCAAAATCCTGCTGAATTCCATTCCAGAAGTATACAGTAAAGGTGGCCCTTCAAGCCAAAGACCTTCAACTCCTCATCTTCACACTTCGCCTTCTGCACCAGCATTTCTATGTGGTCCTGCCTGTCTAATTTCTGTAATGCAGTTGAAAGGGTTAAAGAGAGAGGACTTCTGCTTTTTACAATCTGCTTCTGCAGGACACAAGTTTTTCTTAAGGTCTGTAGCTACTTCTTCCCTCTTTAGCTTTGCCTCCTGTGTGTTCTTCCTTTTTATCAAGAGTCCCAAAGTCCCTGGATTATGGTGCTGGTGGATTTCCTGTCCTGTACCACTAGCTCACAGCAGCCGGCCTAGCTCTGAGGCTTCAACAGGTAGTCAGGACGTGGGAAGGGGTTTGGAGGAGTTGATGCAGCAGTGCTCTCTGCCTGGCTGCTGTAGGCCTACCTCTGGCATCAGAAGGCAGTCATCTGGTGGACAGGACAGGCAACGTACATTCCATCTGGCTGCCACAGGCCTAGTTCTGAAATTCCAGCCAGCAGTCAGCTGGGAGTTGGGGACTGTAGTGGTCTCAGCCTGGCTGCCATGAACCTAGCTTTGATGCTCCAGTGGGCAAGTGGGAGCAGGGAGGGGCCCACTGGGCTCTTGGTCTAGAATGTGCTCTCACTGAATTGTTCTTCCGGTGTCCACAGCCTCAAGAGTCTACTTCCAGCCTTACTTCAGATCTGGGGTCTGATACTACCCTAAACCAAGCCAACAAGTAGACTTCTCCATTCTATTTAAAACTTTATAACCTTGAGTTCATGCAGAACTACATTCCTGGAGCTCCTACTCTGCTGCTATCTTCTGGGATCAGATTTTAACCAATTATTTCATTCACTACTTTAAACAATGCCCACAGTAGCCCAAGTTCTGCACTAGTTATCAAGAATACCAAAACAAGAAACTGGACAGTTCTCTTATTTGAGCAGCTCCCACTCTAATAAAAATTGGGAAAAAACTGGAATGAAAGCAGACAGGAATGGTAACATAATGAGTGTAATGACAGAAATATGGACTAGTTATTATGAGACCACTGTGTAGTCTGGTGAAACCATAAAAGCCTTCAAAGAGGTGACCTAGCATAAATTAGGATCACCTGGTAGACAAGAGGGAAGTACATCAGAAACTATGTGGCCAATGGACCAGAACTGCGCCTAGAGGAAGGTGTATTAGGGAAAATAGGGATGAGCTTTGAGTTTGTGCTAGATGTAGGAAAATAGAGAAAGAGATTACAGCATGGGCACTTGCTGCAGAAACTGAAATAGCTTAGCTGGAGTAGGGATATCAACAGATTTATATATTGGAAGGATTTCTCTGGAGAAATGACGGGTAATAACCCATTTGTTGGAAAAGAAGTGAGGAGGTCATTGTAATCGTCCAGAAAAGAAATAATGAATAAGATTTTGGTAATGAGAACTTAGTAACAAAAAGAAATGTGGATCATGCCCATGGATATGATAATGAAGAAGGTTAATTAAACAGAATGCATATGTGTGGAAAGAGCATGAAGATGGCTTATATATATTAGAACAGAATGTATGCAGATAGAGGAAAGATTACACATAAAAGAAGAGAAGTAGCCAGAGAACTGGGAAAACATGGTATTGTGAAAATTCCTATCTCCATTGACTAAGGTACTAGTCTTAAGTAGAAGGTAATTATCCACCAACTAAGGCTCTTTTTTATATCTCTTGCTTTCACTTTGAGACTAGTCAAGGGATAGAAGTAAACTGCTGTGGTTTTCCTCCTGCGTCTCCTCCCCTCATGCCTCAGTTATCTAAGCCCAACTTCATCCCTACTCTGTTACTCTGTTAAAGGAGAACTCTTGTGAGAAAAGGACAGTGGGCCTATGTGCAATAAGGTGTTTGCTATCAGCCCATTGAGGAATAAAGAAAGAGACTAGATATCCAGGATGGCTAGAGGCTCATTGGCAAGCTGATAAGTTGGAGGAAAGGCCTCTCTGAAGGGGTCTGGGGACTTCAGCAGGGAACAGCTGGAATACATAGAAGATAGCTTGCTTGAAGCTTTTGCATGTCGTTAAAATGTGGAATAGAAATATTTGGAAGATGAGATTATTTGTCTAATTTCTTGGACCTAATGTGGTATTTCTAACTTCATAATTTCCTTTACTCTTTCTAGGCCATTTACCTAGCAACTTGTTTTTACTTGGCTTTTTAACTCTTGACTAATATTTTGACTAATAAACCTTTTTCTTGCTATAAAAAGTATATATTATCTCATATTCATATATTAATAAAATATTACCATAGCTCTCATTCATCAGTATTATGGTTACTAAATAGTGTCACAGGAGATGGGGGCACTCTGGTGTGGGGTGTTTTCTTCTCCAAAAATTTTCTATCACTGATCCTCTTTACATTCAGTGTAAACTTAAAACCCAGACTGGAAGGCCTTATGTGTCCTGTCTCTGCCTCATCTTACGGCTCCTACATAATTCTTTTAAGTATTCTAAAATATCTTTATAATAGCTCAAAATTACTTTTAATAGTTAATCAAATAAAAGAAACTAGCTCACTTGGAAATGGAAATGATACATAAACAACTATACTTCCTTTTATCTGTAAACCTTATTTATAGCCTTTGGTCTCTAAGACAAAATGCCATATCTCTTAGACCTGTAGTCTCAGACCTCTTCCGTGATGTGGCAAATTTATGTAGTACTGATTTTCCCAAAGCCGTATTAAATTTCATAATAAACTGTAGGCCTTGGTGTTGCACCGGGTACTGACAAAAGTGGTGTGCAAATGTGATCTGAGAGTGGGTTGTGTATTTATGGAATGGATTGTTCTAGTAGGAAGGGAATAAAAACTGACCCAGGCTTTCAAATTAATATTAATATCAAAATAGCCAACTGGAAGGAATGTTGATAAATGAGCATAAGTGAGATCCACAAAGAAAATGGAGAATTGTAAATTACAGTGAATTCTTAACATCTATTCTTATCATCTTAAGAAAGAACACTCTATGCACAGAACTTAAAGGTGTGGACAGCTTGTATGTTTTAGGCATGTGGAAACTTATTTCTGACAAAGAATGGCAAGAAGAAAGGGGATTCAGTAAGAGAATAGTGTCCAAGAGTAAGTGCATATGTGTGGAAAGAAGAGCAAAGGCAGAGCCAGTAAAAAAGCTTGGGTTTTGCGGCCCATCCACAAGATGTATAGAATAAAGAGGTACTAATGAGAGAAAGGGCAAGTTTTTATATTCTCATCCTGCCCTGGGGTTGAATTTGCTTACCAGGCATATTTCCTTTCCTCTTTTGATGGCAACACCTGACCTCTGGGAAACCACCTGTGCCTCATTGTGTGTGGCCTTGGTGGGGCTGCCAATTGTTTTTTTTTTTTTTTTTTTGGTCTCTCTCTCTCTCTCTCTCTCTCTCTCTCTCTCTCTCTCTCTCTCTCTCTGTGTGTGTGTGTGTGTGTGTGTGTGTGTGTGTGTGTGTGTGTGTGTGTTGGTACTAGAGATTTGCCTCATGTCCTTCAAACTGAGCTACATCCCCAACCTGTGTTAAATTTTGAGATAGGGTCTTTCTAACTTGCTAATTTTCCCAGGCTGAGCTTGAACTTGCAATCCTCCTTCCTTAGCTTTCTAGAGTGCTAGGATTACAGGGCTGACAGTTTTAAGAAAATTTTCCATTCCCTGGACAAAAATGAGCACAGGACACAGACTGAGCAAGTGGAGTGGTACAAAGTTGAAAAACCGCATGCAGCAGACTCACCCCAATAGCCCTGGTCTGAGGACCTTACTCCCGAGTTGCTGCTTTGGAGAACTGTTTACAGAGCGTGCCTGAATCCTGTCCTTGTTCAAGCTAGAATTTAAATTTTCTTCCAGTTACTCAGTTTTTAATTTTCATGTATTTTTTTTTGTTTGTTTGTTTACTGGCTTTATTCAGCCAAAAGTTGGCTTTCTATATTTGCAATGGATCTCAGGAGAAATATTCTAGAAATTACCCAGTAGATTATTCAATGCCATTATAGCTACACCATGGATTCATTTCATGTTTTATAAATGATAGTATTTTTACATTCTACTAAACTTTGAAATTTGAGAAAAATTTAAACTTAATTTTGTTGTGTTATGCCAATGTAAAATTCAGAAGTGGTATTATAATTCTGAATAACTCTCCATGCCAATGGAAGGCCTAGGGAGAGTCCCAAGGAGTTGTTAAAAATAGTCTAAGATTGGGTGCAACAGCACAGGCCTGAAGTTTTAATTATTTGGGGAGGCTAAGGCAGAAAGATTACTTCAGTCTAGGAGTTTCCATCCTGGAATTTGAGACTAACTTGAGTAAGGTAGCAAGAACCTATCTCAAAAAAAGAAAAAAAAAAAAAAAGGCTAGGGGTGTGGCTAGATGGTAGCTGGTAGTGTGCAGCATGTATGCTTAACATGCTTGACGTCCCGAATTCAGTTCCAAACTCATTTCTGCTCCCAAAATATAAGATTTCTTTTGCTAATATAGAATATGTGTATAAAGGAGGAATGGGTATGGTAAAAATAAAAATCAAACAAAGATAGCCATTATCAATCACTTAAAAGTTATAAAAGTAGACATTTTAAACATGTATAGAACTACATCATAATTACATAAACTGCTCTTTTATTTATACTATTGTATGTAGGGTTGAAATAATGTCACATAAGGATTTTCTTTAAAATTATTTCTTCAATAAAAATATCAAAGTTATTAAATTGAAAACAAGTGTATCAAGCATGTTGGTGGCTTCATGGGGACCTTTTGGTAGCAACAATCTTTTTACTATTGTGTATATTGGAAATTTTAATAATAAGAATTTAAAATTATCAAGCAAACCCCATTTAAGAATCAAAGTCTTCTGCATATGGGTAGTCTTGCACTGATATTTAGATCCTTTCATTATCTTAAAAAAATTCCCTGGAAGGGGATGAGAAGGGAAAATAATGCGATATTTAAGTTTAAAATGTCTTAAAAGGAAAACCTTGAAAATTGCATCTTTTGGCAGTTATTTTCAACTACCTTTTATAATCTAGTCTGTCTGGTGATTTATTTGACATTTGCTTATTAGCTGTCAATAAAAATTGCTTTATTACTTACTTCTCTGAAATATATCCCTTGCCAAAACATGCCCATCTATACCCAAAAGAAAACCAAGTGGCAAGAATACAAAATGAAATAAGAAAAGCCAGTGATTACCTAAGTTGATTTTTTTCCTCAATCTTAAAATTCTGAAATGATATGCCTCCAAAAGATATATTAATAAATATTCTTCAGAAAACAACATTACTTTCCAAACATTCAAATCTACTGTAATGATAAAGGTATCTGATTATCAAGCACTAGTAGCCTTTCACTTTACTCTTGATGTTCAAATATTTTTAAAAACCCAAAGCTAGACTGGTAAAATTGTATTTTATTTTTATTGCTTCTACTTCCTAGTGGCAGCCCCTCCTGAGGAATGAAGAACAAAACATGTCATTACGCAAACTATGAGAATGCTGGTGCGAACAATCAGTATGCACAAATTAGACCACCCTACTTCATGCTCTGGCTTGAGGATGGCTAATATTGTCTGTAATATAATCTGTCCTCTTGATTTTTTCAGTGTTTGTACAATAATGAACAATTTGGTTAATCTTGCTATAAAAATTGATTTTGTTTGTCCTTCAATATTTTGTACTAATAAGAATTTCCCTTTAAAACATAGCTGGTTCTGCCTCATCAACCTCAGGCTTTCTTTTTAGAGTGAATCTTCTAATTACAAAGATAGCCAATGACAGTCTGGATGAATTTGGCATTCTGGTCAGCACTTACCACAAAAGAACACGGATGCCCGAGTTTATATCAGTGCCTTCCCTATCTCCCCTCCCAGGACCCCCCACCCCCCACCCCTCACCAACGAACATGGGGAAACACATTAGTTACAGCTTCCTTTTATCTACAACATTTCACACTGTGTTATCATTTCAATATGTGAAGATACATGTAGGTGCTAACTATTCAACTCAGGATATAATACTAAATATCTATCAAAGAGTGTTAGTTTTATGCAAGTTGATTTTCAAAAGCAATTGGATTTTGAAAAGTTTAGATGATAGGCAACACTAACTGGCATTTTCTCAAATATTTGGCTAAAAGAAAAGAGGGAAGTTGATAATATCAAGATCAGCTTCCCTTTTGTAAAGCTTTCTGAAATCATAATTTCTTTTCTATAGGACAAAAGCAGTTTCAAAATGGGGATGAATAAATACCAAATGGAAATTAATAAGACTTCAATGTGTCTCTTTCATATGATTCTTCTGCTTAACTTCAGGAATGTTTGTGGATGGGTTCAGTGAATTATTGAAAAAGCAACAGGAATAAGAAAACACGACATGGTTTTTCCCTTTTGGTCTATGAATTAAGGGAAAGAGTGGGTGAAAACATAAGAAGTGTTATTAACTGAGGTCTTCTCACGACAGAAGCAAACTGTAGCTCGCTCATGGTCTGCTTATTTTCTCCTGCTTTACAAAAATATTTGAGGCAGCTACAATATTGGCTAGCATAGGCATAGTTCCTAACTAACTTCTCTGCAGGGCTTGGGAACTTATGAGACGAAGAGTTTTTCTGTCCTCTCTTTGCACACCAAGGTAGCATCCAGTGATATGAACTAGTTCAGTAGCACAAACTCAACTTATCCTGTCAGAGAGAATACTTAGGAAACAGTATAGATCAGAAACTTCTGCCAAACACTTAGCCTTTATGTAAGTTGTTCTTCCACCACTCAATCCTTCCATCATAGCTGTATGATTCATCCTTCTCATACACTGAGTGTCCAAGTATGTAACAGCAGAGCCAAACATGCAGGGAAGAAACTCTCTCTCTCTTTGTCTCTCTCTCTGCATTGCTCACATTCATACAGTGATAGATTAGCAACATAAGAAGCTAAAGACATAGATTATTTAGTTGATACACCTAAAGAATGGCCTTTGAGTAGCAAATACAAACAGGACAGGTAATCCATGTACTTCTGACTGGTTTTAAATACTGGGACCACCTTCATCTGAGAATCTGGAAAGTAGATACTACAGGTAAATGACCAGGGCAGGCAAAGGATCTAGGCATTGCAAGGGCAAAGATTTTTTGCCGTAGGTATAGTAGGCTAAAGATTTTACTTTTTTTTTAATTGAAGGGAAGATTAGAAGAAAACTCACAATTGAACCACATAGTAAGCATTTTTTTCACCGTACAGCATACTATTTATGATTTCTCTTATCTATTTGTACTTGTATGATCTATTTAGTAAATTTCACATTGTTTACCTCATGATTCCTCTGCTGCCTGTTTAAATGTCAATGTTAAAAATTGTTTTTCCATTGTGAAAGAGGAATGCCTAAATCAGATTGTATTTGCCAGGATAGACTACACAATGGTAGCATAGTTAACATCACTAGACAGCTCAACTGTTAAACTTCTAAAAGTTTTTTTATTCATCAGAGGCTTCATGAGCATTTAGTTTTTGTTCAAACCAGCTTCTAGGGATATGGGGTTGCTTCCTCCTTACAGCGGTAATGTCTGGAAAATGGGACTTTTAGGACCATGCGGGGTCCCTGTGGGAGAGTGGCTCTTAATAATTGAGGGCCACATATGACAAAATTTCTTTCTCCTGAGTTTCATTTGTCAGTACTAGTTATGTGGCCCCAACTCAATTACATGAGAGGGTGAAAATTGTAAGAAAGGCACAGTGTATGATGAACACCACACCATCTCTACCATGCTGGCTTGCTGCAAGCAGGATCTGGGTTAAGAACAGCTATGTGAGGTAATACCTCTTTGAAAAGTCTTTCTCAGACTTCAATAAATGGAAAAGCGTAGAAGAGCTTCATGAAAAGGCAAATTTCCAGGTCCATATGTGAAGTTTTGGCCTAGTAAGGAGTGTTTCACTCAGGTTTATTCAACTAAGATTTGTGTGCTACATGATATACATTCAAAAGAAAATTCTGCCTTAAGGTACAATTAAAAATTTACTTCAGGAGACGGGAATGTAAATGAAATGGAACAAAAACAAGTCATGGAGTTGGGGATACAGCTCAGTGTCAGTCATTGTGAGATGGTCAGTGTCTTGGGTCTTTTTTCCCCCACTAGTACTGGAGATTAAATTCAGGCTTCACATTGAGCTACAGCCCCTTTATATATATATATATTTGAGACAGGGTCTCGATCTGCAGCCCAGGCTGGTCCTGAATTCACTGTGGAGCCCAGGCTGGCTTTGGGCTCACAGAAATCCTCCTGACTCAGCTTCCTGAGTGCTGGGAATACTGGCGCGCCACCACACCCAGTTTACGTGGTGCTGGGGAATCAAACTTGGGTACTTAGTGCTTGACTTAGCACTTGCTAGGCAAGCGCTTTAACAGCTGAGCCATTCCTCCAGCTTCCTTTTTTTTTTTTTAATTTTGAGAAAAGGTCTTGCTACTTTGTTAGGTTTCCCAGTCTGTGTTCAAATTTGCAATCCTGCCTCAGCCTTCTAGGATGCTGGGATTACAGTTGTGAGCCACTATGCCAGAGTCATCCTTTCTATTCCTCGAGAGTCCATTGTGCCTACAAGAGGTAATAACAGAATATTGGACCCAAACTCCACCAACTCTTAGTGGTGTGACTGCAATGCTGCTAAAACCTTTTCCTTTTAGATTGTTACTTAGGTATTTTGCTCATTAGTAGTTATTTTTTAAAGAGAAAATGAGAAGAAAAAGATTAGATGATAATATGGGCAATTTTAACTTGTACACATGCACTAAAACTTCTTAAAAAGCAGGTTATGGTATGTTCTTATTTTAGACTTGCCCCTGTTAATATCTTTTCAGTAAGCAGGTGTGTATACTCCCCCAGGCTGTCATGCTGTTTATTCAGCTTGAATGCTTCAGAATATATTGACGGATGATACCCTGCCAGCTTGAAGTTTGACATTCAGGAACCAGAGCCTTGAAGTTTTAATGGGACTTTCTTAAAGTACCTTACAAGGAGTTTGTCAGAGTAGGAATATCTCTTTCAATGCTAGCATAGAGTATCACATTTGTATGTTAATTTTAGTTCAACAAATAGGAAAAAAAATGATTATGAGTAATAGCTCTCAGCTTTCAGATAGTTCTTTTCATGTTCAAAGTGCTTGACAAACATTAATTAACTCACTGGTAGTCAAATTAGATAAATATGTTCTCTGTATGTGCATGGCTGTACCTTCCATACGCACACTCTTCTAAATCACATCACTTCAGATCAAACATTTTTTTTTTTCCTTATTGCCATCTGAACTTGGTCGGCTGACACTGATTTCAAGCAACAGATTATTACTGGAAGGGCTAATCACGAGGAGAGATTATGTAAGCTTTCTTTGTTTTTAAACAAAAACATGGATTTATTCTTGATAAAAGATATAGGCTAAACCATAGTACAAAATGCTCCTGACTCTAGTCCAGAAGGTAACAATGATAAAGCAAATTCCTTTGCTTATAGTGTTGAAATAGCTAAGCCCTAATTTAAAGAGATCATTTCATCAGCAGAGAGTACATTCTATGCCTCCTGGGCTACTTATGTTTTTGGCCTCTTTCAGCACCACCAACAAGAAGGCTCTTAAGGCTAAATATGGTGTTGATTTCAGCAATATGGTAATTGTTCATTAATTCTAGGAATCCCTGGTCACTACTGACTTGAGAAGCATTTGGCCCAGCAAATTAAACATAGTAAATTTCATGATTATTTTTAGGATAACTTATATTTTTCCTTCATTGAATTTAATAAAGCTTTCCAAACCATCCCAGGAGATAAGTACTCCCACTGGACCTCAAATGAAATATATTCAAAATTAAATAGAGTGTTAATAGCATTCCATCTTCCAATAGCACCTAACAAACAAACACATTCTATGTACTAATCTCTCTCATGTGATCTGGAGAAGGTGTACACACGACTATGATCACATGAGAGATCACTTTCTTCAAGAAGCTCAAGCTGCCTTGCTGCAAGTAGAAGGACCTCAGGTTTCTCCTTCTACCCTGTCTGCCAAAATAGCTTAATATGTTTCAGGGTGGGGGAAGGGGAGAAATGCCTTAATCTTGTCTTGCGATTTGCTGAACAAAAGAACATCGAGTTCAGCCAAACTGTCTTCTTCCAGACTGGAAAGATACCACTGGAACTCATGATAGCTGTTTGTATGCATTTCAGAGCAGTGATGGCTTCTCTTTTTTTCAGAAGTCCTAGCCTGTGTCTCTATATGTTTCAGATTTTAGTGATCCATTTTTTATTTTTCAATAATGAAAATTTAGGTAAGTTCTGTGGAAACATAGGATTTGTTCAAAGTTGTGGTGTAGGGTTCCTGTCCAGTGACTCCTGTGCTCAATTTCTCTACTGTTCTTATACACAAAGCTTGGCACTCTGTGTAGGGCTTTGGCTTATCAATAGCTATTCACTCATTCTCTCCCAGCCATGGCAGCCTGATGTCTCCAGCACCAATGTAACAACTTTGCTGGCCTGGCTGTTGGCAAACTGATAAGGACAACCCTGACCCCCAGCAGGAACCTGTCACCCTTAATCTGGAGTCTACCTACCTGCTGTCCCAACCTATGGGATGACTGTGCTTTGTCCTCTTCTGCCCAATCTCCAACCCACGTACCAGCTAAACAACAATCTCTGACCTTCATGCTGACTGATCCACCCACACTACGTAAAAGCTCTGTTCACCCCATAATCACCCTTTTTTCTTTTTTAGATCCCCTTGTGCCTTTCTGTGCTTATATTTTACCCTCCATTCCTTTCTTATGTGCTTTATCCCTAATGTCTTACAGCTAGCCTCATGCCTGGTCCTGCTAGCCAGGCATAGGATCCTAGGGGCCTTATGCCTGGACTTGCTACCTTGGTATGGAGTCACCAGTGCAATAAACTTCTTGGTTTTGACAAGGTCTTACTTTGACCTAACACATGCCTACTGTCCACATGGTCCAACCCTCACAGATGGTAATAATGGAACTATATCTGTCAGAGTACTGTAACAATCTTAGTGTTTCAGCTGTTAGGATCTTGCCAGATTCCAGGAGTAAGAGTGACATTACTGTGATTACATATACACAAGAGAGTCGTCGATATGACTAATTTTTGACCCAGGAAAACATAGCAGGTATATCTTAAAGTTGTAAGCTTATTCTCCCTTCAATATGGAGACAAACATTTTTAAATATATGGCGATGCCTAAGTGACCCCAAAAATAAATAGTTAAAATTATTTTGTATTGGTATATATTTGCGATACATAATAATTACATTAAACTTGAGAAGCTGGTACATATACATATTGCATCCTGATTAGTTTTACTTCCCTCCCCTCTTCCTGCCCTCTTGCCTCCCTCCACATCCCATTTCCTCCACAAAATCTATCTCCCTATTTCCTACTGTCACTTTTTATTTTGTTCATTTATTTATTTATACTTTGGCTTTCTCATATTAGAAAAACCATGCAATGAAATGATTCATTTCACTAGGCAACTTGGTCTCAAGGTACATCCATTTTCCTGTAAATGACTCAAATTCATCTTTCTTTATGGCAGTGTGATATTTTCTTTATCCATTCATGTATTGATGGACATATCAGCTATTTCTAAATGGCCTTGAAGGGTAAATATAATACACATTTGTACATTTTGAGTTGTACTGATTCATGCAATTGTTATTCAGTGCCTCAATTCCTTACTTCTCAGCCCCCCACTCTATAGAGACCTTTCTCTTGGAGGTCACACAGCATCTTTGTTGTTAACCAGATTAGCCTTTCTTAAAGCTTATCTCCTTGACCTTTCTGCTGCACTTGACACTGTAGATTCTCTCCAACCAACACCACCTACCACTCCTCAACACCAAATACATGGTCTTTTTGACATTTTCATCTTCCTTGCCAATCTTGTCAACAAAGTTGCTAACACACATTACCTCCTACCTGTTCAAACATGCAGTAGTAGTTTGAACATGCAGTAGGACTGCTGAGTACTTTTCCAGGGC
This sequence comes from Ctenodactylus gundi, assembly GCA_004027205.1. NCBI lineage: Eukaryota > Metazoa > Chordata > Mammalia > Rodentia > Ctenodactylidae > Ctenodactylus > Ctenodactylus gundi. The sequence continues at coordinate 184,533 of PVKB01001365.1, read as the reverse complement.
CCAGTTTTTTCTTGTCAGGACCAGAATGCCAGAGTGACTAGTCTTCCAAGTATCCACACAGCACTTTAATCTGACCTTATGGGCCCTTCTACTTGTGACCTTTCTTCCTCCTCTGCTTCACTGCCTTTACTTTCCTCTTTCCTACTTGCATTCTGGACACACTGGCCTTTCTTATGGTGTCAAACACATGAAATTTGACTCTTAGGGCTGAATGAGAGCACAATTTTTTTTTTAATTGCTTTAGCTCCAGTATCTAGAACAGCACTTAAAGATTTATGAAGATTTGTTGAATGACTAACCATGTAGGTCATATCATTTCCATTCCCTGCTATTTGTTTTGTTATAAACACACTGTACAGTCCACAGAGATTGTTTTCACTGGCTATGGGATTTGTTTTTATTTTGTTTGGCAGATTAACATTTGTTTGCTCCTTTCCAACCAGAGGCCCTAATTACATGTATTGGTCCTCTACACCTAGCAGAGTTCTGAGCAGTATTTGGTATGTATGTAACACACTGTCTTAGTTACTTTTTCATTGTTGTGACTCAATACCTGACATCCACAAATTTAGAGGAGGAAAAGTTTATTTTCACTCACAGTTTCAGAGGGTCACAGTCCATTAAGGCGTGGCCAGCAACAGTGGAAGTACATGGCAGAGGCAGAGGGGAAGGCAGCTCCTCGACATTACAAACAGGAAGCCAAGTCAGGGCAAGTTGAGTCTGGTCCTACAAGGAAGGCAGGAAGCAGCTTATGCATCCTTCTAGGTCTCATCCCAGTGATCAGCCCCTCCTGGATCCAGGTAAGTAAGGTATAGCAAACCCCCACTACACACCTATAATCAACTTACATGCCTGTAATCCAATTTACATGCCTCTAATACACCCCTCCTGACTAGGCCCCAATCTCCCAACAGCATATGGCTCCATAGATAATCTATAACATTCAAATACATGAGACTTTTAGGGGCCATTCCAGATCTAAACCACAATACAAGCTCTTAATGATTTCTTTCTTACTGTAACATATACTTCACTATGGAATATCTTTAAATCATTGGAGCTGAAACAGAAATAAAAATAGGTTGGCTAACAAAGCTGCAGCATAAGGCTCACGAACCTGAGCAGGGTGAGAGTTTTCTTTCTTACCTTCTAATTGTACTTGAGCCTCAAACTATCGTTTTTTGAGGATATGGTGAGGAAGACCTCCCTTGGGAAGATGTCTTGCTTCTTTCTCTGTGAATTTAGAGGCTGTCCCTGTGAATATTGATTATGCCCTGCCACCTGTTCTCCCATACTAAGGTGCTAGGGACCATGTATACAATTGCAAACTCTCGCTATTAGACTTCCTACTCTTCATTGATTCCTGTGTACACTCCTTGGATCTAGGTCTTTTCTTAAGTGGCATTTATGTCAGGCGGGCACTTCCTTTGATATTTTACCTGCTATTCAGAACCTGACACAGTAATGATCTTTTTGTCTTGCCCTTCCATTTAACCATGTTGTCATCTCCCACTATAATCCATCCAGAATGATTTGTTATTAAACTAAATTTCTTGGCTGGGGACGTATCTCATCCGTTAAAATACTTGCCTAGCAACTGTAATCTGGCCCTGGGTTCGATTACCCAGTAGCATATAAGCTGGGCACAATGGTGCATGCTAGTAATCCCAGTACTCGGAAGGTTGAGGCATTGCTGTGAGTTGGAGGTCAGCCTGGACTGCAGGGCCAGACCCTGTCTCAAAACAGATAAACAAACAATAAACTAAATTTCTCAGGCTCAAGTTCAGACCCTCTATTGATGGCTCTATTCTATCCTTTTATCTTAGTTTGCTATTGTCTCTCAAATAAATCTCCTTTTTAAGTTTGCTGATCTTCTCAATTTTTTCCATTCTTGAAATATTTTCTTCATAATACCTTTGTTGGTGTAATTTACCAATTCTTCCTGTACTTTGACCCAAGTAACAAATTATTATTATTATTATTATTATTATTATTATTTATTTGTTGCTGTTGTAGCTTTTAAGGAGTCTCAATTTATGTGGATGATTGTGGGGTGATATCTAAGATGGCACCTGGTGGAAATCCAGGGGGAGGCCACCTCAGGTGTTTACCAAGCGAGATGATTGGGCCAAGCCGTTTCTGCCCTCGTGGACCTCATGTGATCCCAATACTATTGCTGCGAGCACCTGGCGCCTGCCTGCATGGACATCTTGCTGATTGGCTTAACGTGTACTTACGTAGACACAACGTCAAATCGCCTGCTCTCCCCTCCTTACCATGATCTCCCTCTACCCTACAAAAACTACTGTACTTCCTGAATAAAGTGAGTTTCTGCTTCAACAGACTCCTGGCTGGGTCTGGTACTCTTGGGACGAGGGGGCCCAGCCACACGCTCACCTTTCCTCTCGCCCGGCCCTTGTGTGGTGGCGAAACCCCCACAGATGATTATCCAGTTTAACATTCAGAAATTCAATTGAATCCTTGACTGTTAGTGTTGAATTATCATTTTATGGTTCTTGTTTTACCTCCTCAACAATGTTGCAATTTTCTGGACCATAGAGATTTCATAATTCTTACACTCAGTCACAGCCCTTGGCACTCTGAGGATGAGTGTGTTTGGCTGAATCTGGGCTCCAAAGCCCTGGCCAGAATTGCTTGGATCATTCAGCTGACCCTTGACTGAGAGAGATGGAGGTTGTGCAAGAGGAATCCTTCAAAACAGTGGGACAAATGGGCTCTGACAGCAATACCTTTGTAACTATTGCCAAGTTCAATTTCACAGACTCACATATCTTGTAGGCAGAGCTGGAAAATCAACACATTCTGATGTCAAATAGCTTTATGTTCGTGTTAACTGTAAACTGAATGCTGGTAGGTAAGTATGTGAGACAGAAGGTCTGAGTTTGAATCTTCATTTTTGTTTCCAATCATGCTGGGTAATATTGGGCAGGCAACTTACCCTCTCTGGACTTCAGATCTTCGTCCGTAAAATGAAAAAATTAGACTCCAGTTGATTTTAAGAACTAGATAATTCAATTATAAAATTATATGATTCTATTTCCAAAGCTGTGAAATGGCAGCCATACATAGCCATTGGGGTTTTTTCAGATACTTTGTTGTGTGGAATAGAATTTACTACTTAGAAATTCTCACATAGAGTGTTTGGCATTTATTCTTTTCTGTTTCCCAATTTGCGTGAAAGTGGATGGACAGATGGTTTATTGGGCTTTCAAATGCTTGTAATACTGTTGTTCAATTCAACATTGGTTTTCAACTCTGAAGGTCCATGTAGAATGTGGGTTTTATTTGGAAGATCGTTTTAACGGTTCAATTTAAGTATAATAAGGTTTACTCACATAACTTAAACCAACTTATGGATACAACTCCAGAGGCCTAATCAGTTTCTTTTATTTTTGTATGCTTAACTCATTTTCCAATCACAGACTAACTCTTGCAAGTAGCAGTTGAAGTTTTAAAAATGAAGTTAGTAAGTAAGCTAGACACCCAGTTACAAGTGCATTTTTTCCGTTGCTTGAATCACTTAGCCCACAAACTCCTTACAGAATAAATTCTTTAATTCAGAAACGTAAAGGAAGATGAGATAAATTCTTCATTTTACCCATAAGAAAATAAGAGATCCATGAGTTCCTGCTGCTCTTTCTACTAACTACATTTTGTAAACAGGAGCTAAGGTGAGGTTACAGGGGAGGGGAGCATTCCAAATTTGTTAGTGGTAAGCTTCAACTTTAGAAAATTCATAGAAAAGTTTAAAATAGAAAATTCCACCTAAATTTTAAATTTGACCTGTCAATTGATCCAAAATATTATAAAAAAATCATAGATGGTACTATTTAGGTCAAATGACGATCATTATTGCCACAGCCTTACTTTGAGATTTGTAATTAATGTGCTTCTTCACATAAATGGGACTGAGAACATTCAGTTGTCGAACATTCAAACTTTCTGACAGGTGTGCAGCAGGGAGAATCAAAGGCTAAACAAAATGTAGGTAAGAGAAAAACACGAATCCGTTGGGATCCCAGAGGGTCCTCAGTGAGAAAAACTGGGACATACTGGCTAGAGGGGCGCCTAGGTCGTTCAAGACCCAGCAAGCAACACACGGGGCTTTGAAGCTCCAGCAGGCCACGACCAGTACGGGAAAAGGGGACCGCAGGAAAATGGCCAGGGGAAGCCCAGGCCATTCTCGGGCGCAGGGTGGGCCTTCCAGGCAGGCGAGAGAAGGCGCCAACGTGAACACTTACCAGGACCAGGGGTTTGGGGAAAGAGTACGGCAAGGCTGACGGGGCGGACGGGAGTGCTGACGTTAAAGGAAATGGTGCGCGGGGCGGTGGGAAGCGGAGCGCGGCCCGGGGCCGTAGGCAGGTGTGAGGAACCGGCCCGGCAGGGCGCCGCTCGAACGGATAGCGCGGGCGGGAGTAGCCTCTAAGTCGGTGACTCAGCGCCCGCCAAGTCCCGGCCGCGCCGGGGGCGGAGCCTGGAGCACGTGGGCGGGCCGGGGGCGGGGCCGGCGTCTGACGCGCCCGAGGCCGCGGCGGCCGCGGGCCGGGCGGGGCGGCGGCGTCGGTGGCAGCCGCGGGGGAGGGGCACGGCGTCAGCGCGTCGCCGGCTGGGCCGCGCCGGTGGCCAGGAGGGAGAGACGCGGAGGAGGAGGAGGAGGAGGAGGAGGAGGAGGTGAGTAGGCTCCAGGCTGGGCGCTGCGCGGGCCGGCGGGGAGGCGGGCGCGCGGCCCCTCCCCCCGCCCCGGCGCCCGCCTCGCGGGGCCGCGCGGCGCGGAGCTCCCAGGGGGCGCGGGGGCGGGGGGCGGGGCCGAGGCCGGGCCGCGCGCTTCCCGGGCGCACGCGCTGCGCTCCCTGCGCCTCCGCCGTTCCCGGCCGGCCGCGCTGCTCCCGCCCGCTGGCCGCCTTCTCCTTTGCTCTCCTGGGCGAGTGCGTTCGTGCGGGCCGACCCCCGCGGCCGGGAGCTCCGCGTCCTTCTCTCGGCCCCGCGAGCGGGGCCGCGGGGCCTGAGTCGGGGACCGGGCCTCCGTGGTGCCGCCGGGCTGCGGGGCCGTGGCCTCTGCACGCGCGACCCTCGGCTCTCGTGAGGGACCCCTTCCCGCTGGCCCGCTGTCACCGCCCGGGATCACTTCTCCCAGTCAGCAGGGACTGGGGACCTCGCCGCCCGCCCTCCATCTCTTCCCCATTTTCCTTGGGATTCAGATCGACTGAGGGACCTTTCGGGTAGAAAGGTTCTTTGAATCTAAATCTTGTCAATCCAGCAGTGTACTCAGCAAGGAAGTTACAGTAATACAGTGGTTTAAAATGACCTTCGGTCCCCAGGTAGTTTCTTTTTTCCCTGCAAATAAAACTTTGGAGTCTTCCTCAGAACTATGTTGCATTAGATTATCTTTGAGGTGATTTTCAGGTTAGCACCCTGAGGCCCTGTCATGGGAGGTTCAAAAAGGCTTTAGCCTTTTTCCTTCACCTGCATCACAGCTTGAAATGGAAAACGTGGGTTGAAGGTGATTTTCTACAGGAGGTGGATTTCAGTTTGTCGTCTTCGTTTGGACTTAACCTTTCTCGTTTGGTGCTAACCCCTGAAGTTGATTTTAGACTTTAACATAGTGATCAGGTAAAAGATTTGCTAAAAGAAGAAGTTCAGTGTAATTGAATATTGGATTCTATTAACCTGTTAAACCTTAAGCTTTAGCCATGGCAGTTTCATGTAGGAACCCACACACGAAGTGCAATATTGAATTCTAATTAGTGTGTTCTAGAACTGAGATGGAATAGGTTCTGCTCACCTTTCGTCACCTTACGCCTTTTCCTGAGTGCCTCAGTAGTGAATTGAACAGTTTTAGTATTGAAGGTTGGAATACCTTGGGAATCATGTCAAGTCCCTTGAGAAACTTGAAAGCAGCAGGTAGGTAACATCTGTAGCATGAAATTGAGGTAAGGTAGGAAACTGCATTTTATAGCATTAGGACTGAGAAGTTATGATGGTTTCTTTACTCCTATTTCAAAATTGTGTTGGCATTTTAATCTTATGAACTACAAAAGTGCAGAATTTTTGATTTGTGAGGGACTTTAGTAGTGTAATCCAACCCCCATTAATTTACAGAGAGATTAAGATTAAAGATTAATTTCTTGAAAAGATTTAGCAGGAGCTGAATAGCACTAGCTGTGTTAATTAACTAAATGCTTTACTAGGTGATTTTAGCTTCCTCAATGAATATTCTTCCAGGGAAGCTTCTCTTGATTGTATTTGCGGGTTTGTGGGGTGTGTGTGTGTGTGTGTGTGTGTGTGTGTGTGTGTGTGTGTGTGTGTTTATGTGTTCCTTTGGGATCCAGGGTCTCATCCAAGTAGGCAAGACCTCTAAACGCTCGCTATACCCCAGCCTCCTAGTTTATTCAGCATTACATAAGCCAAGAAATTACTGTATTTTGTCTTCTCCCACTATGCCTTGATACACCTCAATATACCTTCAGTTGTGATTTAGGCCACTTAGATAAAAATGACAATGATCTTTTATAGTTGGGAAATATTTAATCTATCTGTTGAAAGATAGCTTTTCAGTTTAGTTTTATTTAATAATGATTGTTTTTTGCTTCAAGAATCTTTATATTCTTGATTCATGTAATCTATGTATGTCACTCCCAGAAGACTGGTATTTCAAGAGTCTTACAGTTGTGATTATAACTTAAAGGTTCCGGTATGCATGTGGTAATTTAATTCCAGCATTTCCAACAACACTACTTGTTGATTTTTAAATGCAGGAGTCCTGGATTCCTTGCTGAGATGGTATTAACTTTTGCATCTCCCACAGTACAGTGTTTAATGTAGGCATTTAGTAAGTCATTGTTGCTTGTGTGCTGACAGGTGCTTCATGAACAATGGAAACCATATCTTACTGTGTATTATGTACAGTGTCAATTGTAGTGCATACTCTACACGCTGTTGTCTTTTTTGGTAGCAGAGTGCCTGGAAGTCTTGAAATTTGGTAGCGTAAACTTGAAAAAATACATTTTCTTTTTTGTGTTCATCTAGATACTTTGTTAGGCTGAATTCTAATATTAAAAGAAGAGATATCAAATATTTTAGGAAAGTTAGAGGAAGAGATAATAGTTTTGTTTTTTAACCTTGGTAGTCACTGTGACATTGGAGAAGAATGCCATGGTTCAAGTTTAGTGAATAACACTTCAATCACATGGGATAACTACAGACTTTGGAATGGACCAGAGTTTGATTAATCATGACCTGAATGATTCTTTGCACTGAGCTGCATCCTTGACACTTCTAGCCCTTTTTTGTTTTGAGACAGTCTCACTAAGTTGTTAGCTACCCAGGCTGGGCTTCAACTTGATTTTCTCCTGCCTCAGTCTCTCCGAGTGCAAGGATTACAGGCATGCACTACAATTTAAAACCTTGGTTTCATTTAATGAGGAGGTACTTTTGGGCATGCGAACTTTTGTAAGGAACGTGACTTTTGGCATTCAGACTGCTTGGGCAAGTTGTTTAGAAGTGATGAACAGTGTCAGTTCTGTTTTGATATGTTGTGCTTCATGTTGGTGATACTTAAAGCATGGTTCCCAATCTTCTTGACACCAAGGGCCAGTTAACTTGATGACCATATCCCAATGTGGAAATAGTACTTGCCAGTCTATAGGTTATTGTAGGATAGCTTTTAAATGGCAAGCACCAGCAGGAGAGGAGTAGGGACCAAAGCTCTACTCACTGTCAGATCTGTGTTGGCTTTAGAATGTAATAGGAGCTTTGCTTACCCTTCCATCTGTCACAGTGGCCAGGTCCTTCCAAGGCCACAGACTGGTACTGGTTCCTAGCCTGGCAGTTGGGGACCTCTGACCCCCTGACGTGAAGGATAACATAGTAGTTCTTTTATTCTGTTTGTTAGGCTTATTCTAATCTCTTCTTCTGTATGACCTACCTTTACTCTTTTATTTTGCTCTTCTTAAAGTATTTATTGTCAAAAGTAATCAGAGAAGCAGTTCCAGCCCTTTAGTAAATTTTGAGTAGTGTTTATAGATGTGTTTCTTTTGTGGTTCCCTTTTGAATTCAAGTTGCCTTGCAGAACTGGAACCTGTCTTAAGCCTGCTTTCGCCTTATGACAACAGCCTGGCCAGCTCTCTTCTCTGGTCCTTTTTTTTCCCCAACAGGAATTGTGATCTGTTCTTGTCCACAGTTAAATGCTATGTAAAGCGTCTTTCAGAACCAAGATACACTGTGGTACTGTCCTTTGAATTTACACCCAGTTGACTCCTTAAACTCAGGAACTGTGCTCTTTGGCTGTTAGCCAGTTGGATTTTTGAGTCTACTTTTCATTTGACTTAGAGACTCTAGTATACTTTGGATGCATTTAGTCATGAGAGAAAATCCTTTCCTAATGAGCCATATAGCCATTAGTTAGATTCTCTGCCACTTTCTTAGCAGACATGCCCTATGGATGATTTTTGTCCAGTTTTAGTAGTAATTATTTTAAATTGTTTGATTTTCTGCTCTTCTATTAATTTTAAGCTTTTGTTTGATCAAATATCTGTTATACATTCTTGTAGCATGGTTATTTCCTATCTTCTAGAATAGGACTGAGTCGGGTCTGATCTTCTTGGTGTCTATAGCTCTTTCATAATACATAGCAAGTATTACTTCATATGTAAGTATTGATTGGATATAAATTTATTCTCATAGTTATGTTCAGTGTGGGAAGCTAATGTTTATGGACAAACTCAGAATTCAACAAATTTCGACATTTCATTGCCATCAGTACTAGGGAGTCTGGGTATATAAAATTATAAGCATGGCCACAAAAGTTGGGCCTGGAGGTGCAGGCCTGTAATACCACCACTCTGAGAGGATGAGGCAGGAGGATCACAAGTTTACAAGTTTGAGTCCAGCCTAGGCAACTTAATGACTTAACAAGACCCTCTCTCAAGATTAAAAAAATAAAGCTTATTCATATAAAAATGGCTTACTTAGTGTTATGACAGGACATTTCTAAAGAAAATATATAAAAGTTTTCCTGTATTGTAAGACATTGCACATTTCAGTTTGATGCATATATACACTTTATTCTCTTACAAATAGAAGTTTTATGGTAATATAAAAAAAGTGAGTTTAGTGACCCTAACTTTATTCATTAGTAATTATATACTAAAGAGTAAATTCTCATTAAAAGGCCTTTAAATGCCTGCTCATAAAAAAGAGAGACCTCTTTGATTTTGTTCTCTGTATAATCCTAGTTACTGTATTGAGGCAAGACATCAAACTCTTCAGTAGTTTAAACCTTTAATTTGGCTTTAGAACAGTAGCCATGTATTGAACACCCAAATTACTATGTCTTTAGCAGCCAATACAGTGTGTATTAAAGAGGTAATGGCTATAACTTTTCTTGTAGAATTTTTCATACTAATTTTTTAAAGACAGTTTTTGAATTGAATTTCCTCTGAAGCCCAAAATCTCATGATAGTGGAATATGTATGTATAGAAGAGAATGTTTGATAATTTTTGTAGTGGTATTTTAAAGTGGATAACTTACTAATTATGTTGAAGTAAACACTTGACAGCTCTAAAAGGAAAACTTCAATTATCTGAATGAAATGAGGTACATGAAATTAATTCAGATAAGTGGGGGAATCTTCAGTGTAAATGATGCGTGTCAAGGGACATGACCGCAATCTTGTTTTTTTAATATAAATATATATCTGTCAGCTGCTTTTACATTACTAGATTGTGATTCTTTTTGGTCATGTTAAGAATCATTGACAAGAGGAAGTGAAGTTGCTTGCTCTATGTTCCCCCCTTTTCTACTGAAGTAAGGCTCCAGGGTGGCGTTCTGTGTGGAGTGTCTTTGCTCATCTCACCCCTGGACTGCCTGCTGTTTTAGGTGGTACACCACAGCCCTCCATTTTATCATCTTCCTGTCAAATGTGTGTGGGAACTCCTTGAGAACACTATTTGAAATTAAAACCATACTCATCTATTCATTATCAAGATGTGTATACTTTCTGAAGGTTGAGTATCAGTCTGTAGTCATGGTGAATTGAGCTAGATAAACCTTGATTCTTTCTTCATTAACCTTTTTAGAGTTTTATGTTAAGCAGCCATCTTGTTATATAAACCTTTAAAGTAAAAACAAACCTCAAGGCATGACCCCTGACTTTTGAAGGTGCTAATTTGATATGGAAATTTTATGTATTGGTTGGGATTTAGGAAAATTTCTGATATAGTTCATTTAGGTTTGCAGCATTCCATGGCTCATGGCATTAGCAAGCTGTTGTGAGCCTTGCGTAGCTGTGATGACATTGTTTTCTAGGCTTTTAAAAATTTTGTTTTGTAATAGACACAAGCTTGTCTCATCTCCTCCTAGGCATGTACAGATACTTTTATAAATGGGTTTACTTTTTTTTTTAAACATTGTATAGAGGTTCTTTACTTGAAGAACCTGAGAACATGTCCTATTTTTAGCATATAGAGCTTCCTTTTCACCTGTTGATTTTAAAGATGCATGATGATTCATATCTTAATTGCTTTGAGTATGGAGTGTGATACGGCGAGCTCTGTATCCAGACCTCATGAGCAATTAATTCCTGGGCCGTTGCCTGAGGCCTTCCTAAATATGCATGAAGATTTTGGGCTATAGGATTATTCAGACTGATTGTGATTCTACTCTTATAAAGCAGTGTGCCTTTGAAGGAAGTTAGGTACTTAACCTCTCTTGTGTTTCAGTTTCCTCATGTAATGGGGATAATATTACTTGGCAATGTTGCATGGTTTTTAAAAAAAAGTAATCTTAGATGTATTAAGTAGTTGTTATGTTCAGATAGTATGAATTAATGCCTTATATAACTCAGAGACTATTGTAAGTGGAAATAGGCTTTGTTCCATTTCAAGACAGAGGTGTTCAAGTCAGTAAAAATCTTTCCAAATACACATCTTGCTTTGACGACTTAAAAATTGCAGAAGACTCTTAAACATTATTCTGTTCATGCACAAGTAATATACTGATATGTGGTATAATTGGAAAATTTTTTTCCTCCCCATTTGAATACAGAGATGATCAAGTCAATAAAACTTTTTCCAATACCTTCTTACCATCGTTCTTTACAGGTACAAATGATACACTGAAGTGTGGCATACAGTAGCAGAATATGTATACAGTTGTTATAATTTGACTGTCGATGGGACTAGAATGCCAATGTTTTGAAGGCTTGGTCTCCAAAGAGATCTGTTAGGAGGTACTGTGGATCTTTAACCGCTTGGGCCTAGTGAGAGAGGTCTTGAGGTTACTGAGGAGCATATCTTCAGAATATTGTAGAATACTGATCTCATCTTTTATCTCTGTGCTTAGTTATACTAGCGTTTTGCCTTTTCTTTTTTAAAATGACATTTGCTGTGCTGCTCCAAAAGCAATGATGGATAAAACTGGGAAGTTCAGCAAAAATCAAATGGCAGTGGACGTTTTGGCACTGCAATCAATATATTCCTCCTGAATGTGCATTCACAATGTAAAGAAAAAAAAAATAGCTAATTTCACTTATGAAAGAATTTCTGGCCTGGTGCTTGCCTGTAGTCCCAGCTGCTTGGGAGGTTGAGGCAGGAGGATCTCAAGAGTGAAGCCTGTCTGAGCAAGTAAAGGCAATACTTTAAGAAAATAAAACATAAAATAAAAATAGGTTCAGGAGTTTAGTCTCCAGTACTACACAAAAAGTTTTTTTTTTTGAGGAAGTAGTAACAATTACGAATTTTTATTAAATTTCTACCCTGAGTAGTCTTTATGTATTTGATAGGAAATCTGCTGTGTGTCCAAAGTACATTGCTTATCTAGTGGAAAAACCCTTATGTGATGATTTTTTGAGTTGCCAGTGAAACTAGCCAGATTTTGCATGAAATATCACTTTAAGGAATGGATGCCAAATGATGATTATTTAGATGGTCCTTAGCAATCATGTTCTTGAAAATTAACAAAATGAGCCTATCACTTTAAGAAAAGCATTGACAGTGTGTTACCAGTGATAAAAATTTGAACTTTAAAGTGAAAATCGAAATTTTTAGAGAACTCTGTTACTTGCTATGCTTTTATCAGCTTCTCAGTGTTGAAAAGATTTTTCTGATGAGATAGATGATATTATTAATGAATAGAAGTTTTTATTGTTGTATAATGACTAGTAAGATTTGTATTACCTACATAACTCAGTGTTTTTGCTCAGTATTTTCAGTTGCCAGTTATAGCAAACATATGGGTAAAAGAGCCTTGCAAAGGTGTTCAGGATGGCACGAACCTCTCTATTTTGGAGACTGAGGGAGGAGGTTCTCAAGGTTCAGACACCTGGGTGTTAGAGAAACCCTGTTTCTAAAAGGGGAGGAGGCTGGGGATGAAGTGCAGTGGTAGAGCACCAGTCAGTCTTGTAGTTAGTAAGAAGTAGGGTGGGGCGCTCTCAAAAGAGCAAATGACAATACAAAAGTTTAGTGTGTATTATATTCCATATTATAACTAAGCTTCCTTGTCAGATATGGTGTAGTATCAGCAATGAATGTTCTGTTCATAACTGTCTGGACAATTATTAATATTAACAAATTATTTCTTCTCACAATCTGTTTGTGTGAGACCATTTTCTTTATATAGCTCAACCAACAACCTGTCACAACACATTGAATGTAGAAGTGGTTGTGAAATTCACCTGCCCTCTATTAATCGTTGAAATTTGAAAATTTTAATTTGAAAAACCATGGAAAAATATCATTTTTAAGCTTATTTTTCATTTTGGGAAGTAGTTTTTTATATAAAATATGAAATTTACTAAATATCTTAAGTTTTAAAAGCAAATTAACCATTTACATTTTTCTCATTTCAGTTTTAATATGATAAATGTTGATAATTATAGTGCACATAAGTGAAGCTCTTTGGAGTACTTAATAGATACAAGGACACAATGGAATCCTGATAATAAGAAACTTGATATCTGTGTCTTTAAGAAATGTTAGACTTATAAAATTAGTAGCATTCTGAAGATTCAGGCTTTTGAGAATTCCTTTGAAATATAGATTGCATGTCTCTAGTTTCCTTTTCCAATTGTAAGGATACGTAACTACTTTTGTGACATTTACCAAATATGTAGGCAGTTTCTCTATGTGTTTTTAAAGAAGACCTTTATTTTTAAGATTGTTGCTGCTAACATAATTCGTACTCAAAATTGAGATATAATCAGTGATCATCCCAGTCAGCCTCTTCATACTTGGCATCACCATTTTGGTAGTAAGGTGTAAGTGCAGTTTTTGGAGTTGTTCAGCATGACAAGCTACTTTATAGTTGTAATGGAATTCATTATTCACTAAGTAAGTTGCCATTTGCTCAGAAGTCCAAATATCAAGCTAATCTATTCTGACATTTCATAGCTATTTTCTACCATTAGCCCCCAGTTTAAGAATGTGAATTAGATATTTGTAACAATATAGTATGAATTACACATGGGTTCTGTGGTACTATTAATACTGTATTTTAGGTATTGTAATTTTTCTGTGAGGAATTATATTTTGACTCCTTAAAGATCTCGCTAAACATTTCCGTTGCAGTTCAATGGTAGCAGGAGAGCCTTCTTTGTCCCTCACAATAGAAGCAAGATTGTTAAAATTTTAATATAGCAGGAGAGGGATTCTTGAGTTATGGTCAAGAGATATAAGTAACTGGGCTTATAGTGTGGGTTGAGGGTTGTGCATACCACTCTTAAATCAGCAGTTATAGAAACTCTGGGCCAGCTACAATAGTCTAGGGGAAAAAAAAGAAGGGATTTTCAGGAGACTGCTTGGTGTGGTTTGGGTCAGATGCTGAAAAAGCAAGATGTTTTAAGTTTGGTATTCCTAGGTTGGGAAATTTATCATTATGTACAGAGTTTTGCTTTGTTATATTTTATGTTTGGTTATTCGGTTTGTATGTTCTGAGCACAAGCAACAAGATGACAAGCTATTTGGGGAAATTAAACTGAGCTTAGGCCAGAGGTTGAATGGTAAAAAGAAAGTGAAGAACTCCAAGGACATTCTAAACCCAGAAGAACAGTGGAGCCTAGTGTTGAAATAAATAGGCTGTGAAGGGGCCCAAACCAGATCCACATTACTGGATGTTCTTAGAGCAAGGGTAAGGATTGGTGATCAGCTGACACAGTTCAGTCAAAAAAATGCTATTGCTCAGCTCTTTGCCCTGTAGTGTCTGGAAGAAAATAGCCTTTTAAGACTTGTGTTCAGTAGAAAAGCCCATTATGTACAGAACAGTTGAGATACAGCAGAAATCCAGAGACAGGAGAGCTTGGGGAAATGGAAGAGGTCAGTGTTGGAGAGCTAGAATTTAACCTGTAGCTGAGCTTCTTATCTCTTCTTGTTCAAGGGCAATATTGATTCCTCAAATTGAGGTAAGCCTGAGCCAAAGAGGAGAGCTAGTGACAGTAGCTATCTTGCTTTTGAGGAACAGAGTTGGTCCAACAAATGCTTGTTAGTTGAATAGATGGACAAAAAGGCAGGAAATGATTGCTAGTTACAGTTTTTCTGCTCACTCAGGGCAGAAGACCCTAGTATCATACTACCCATCCACCACAAGGTCTGGTGGTGCTGGGATTGGCCAACTTTTTTCTTTCCAGGATCAGATAGTAAATATTTTAGGTTTTGTGAATCAGATGGTCCATACTGTACTTACTTAAAAGTCCATTTTTAGATCATAGTTATATAGGAACAGACAACAGGTTGGATTTTGGCCCTTAGGCTCTCATTTCCTGATTCCTGTTTTAGGAAATTATTGAGTTACTATGTTATGTTGTACAAAACTTAGTGGTACTGACATAGATGTTCTTTAAGACAGTGCTGTTAGTGACACTGTCTTGTGCTATAGGTGATGCTGATGCTAAAAATTCATTCCAGAATTTTGATGTGCCATATGCAGTAGGTTCAAATCTCTCAGCTATAAGACAAATTGAATACTCCATATGAATTGCTGTCTATTATGTACAAAGAGCCAAAAATCGTAACTAAAATTGTTTGGGTGAGCTGCCTGCTGGGTCCAGTGATGCACGGGTTGACAAAGAAGTGAAAGAGAAATCTGGCATATTCTGTGATGACGGGCAGAGTGTGACACTAATATGGCATGAAGCCATACTGTCATTCCAAGGATTTAATTACTAAATAAAATTAAAAGTGAAAAAACAAATTTTGGTATTAGAGGTTGGTGTGGTTGAAGTGAATATGATTTTACTTGGGAAAAGTGTGCAGCAGTATCATTCCATAGTGATCTATGGTAATTGCTTTGGTAATAGAACTTTAAAGATACTGTCTTTATTCATGAAACTTACTGAGTTATTACCTTTTAGAATTATGTTCTCTTACTCTAAGGGAAATGCAGTAAGGGTAACAGCTGTTTAGTAAATAGGTAATTTAAAGACTGTGATTTTCACATATAATTTTTTTGCTTAGGATTCCTGAAATTGTGCCATTATGTTGAGTATTTAAAATACACTTCTATTTGCAAAAACCTACACAGAATTTTCTAGGAAGATATCCTTTTGAGTGGACTTTTATACTTAACAGAAACTAACAGACACTTTACAAAGTTAGTGTACATAGAATAGTTGAATTTATAAATTTATATTTGAAGACCTATTAAGTAAATTCTTATAAAATGATTTGATAAGCAGGTATGATCTGGAAATAAACCCATGTATTTTCTAGAGTTATTGAATCATAGAGAAACTGGAGCATCAAAGCATTCTTTGGGCCAAATTGACATTTTATTTGGTTAAAAATTCCTGCTTTTGATATAAACCCTTTAATAGAGGATTTGAAAGCAGCACTGGTAAATGAGATAGATTCTCCTAAAGTAGAAGCCCTTTTTCCCCCTCATTAAATTGCCTTTTTTTTCATTTTAACATTCAGTAGGACTTACGACAGGCTAGGATATAAAACATAGATTACATTTTATATAAAGCATATAGCTCATCTAGAAAGAAAAAAACATTTCTCCATGACTTACATTGAAATCTTTATTTAAATCATGTGCTGTTCAGTTTTTATGTGCACCACTGCCATGACTCCTACATTTTGGATTAGAGGGCAGTGCAAGTAACATAACTGTACTGCAAGGAAAAGGAACTTCAGGTTGCTGGACAGTGGCTGTACACATCTAATTTACAAGTCATTTTGGTAATCAGAATCATGACAGCTTTAGGTGGAATTAGTTTTATGGTTTTAAAGCTATTTTCTTTATTATTGAAGCAATGCTTGTAATGGAAAGCCACGTATAGTATAGCATTTGAGTATTGTAAACTGTCTTGAATCCTGAAGGAGAGGGATATTCTTACAGATGCTTATATTCTGAAATTCAGGGATTATGAATCAGAACGTCCTGCCATTCATTTATTGCACATAATTGAATTATCTTATGGATTGTATTTGGAATTACTGTGATTGATATTTGGAGAACTTTGCTATTTTCAAGTGTGATTCACTTCAGGATGGGTCACAGTTGTGTGTATGCATGTATAAATAAAGCAGCAAGCAAGAAGATTTTTTAAGAGATGTGAATTTAATGTCAGTGATCCATACAAGTCAAGTAGTCTTCTGTGGTATTTTGGCAACCTTGTGTAGGGGCAAGGAACAAAAAATAGAGCACTGTTAAGTGTAGTTTTTTCCCCCCTTTTTATAGTAACTTCTTTTTAAAACATAATATGGAAGATTATATAAATACTTCTTGGTAGGTTATAGTTGTTTATGATTTATCTGTCCATGTTGAAGTTGAGAACCATCTCATAAAGGTATTTAAAAATAGTTCATTACAAAATAGTACTGTTTAAGAATATTGTGAAAAATCATTTGTGATAAGTCTTTGACTCCTTAATTGATTTGTTGTGTATAGTCAAGAGAATTAGAAAATTTAGGTATTTAAAACTAGTTTTGATCTGGGCTTGATGGTGCATATCTATAATCCCAGTTACTTGAGAGACTGAGGCAAGAGGGTTGCAAGTTTGGGACCAACTTGAGCAACTTAGACCTTGTCTCAAATAAGTAGCTCAGTGCTCTCAGGGGTCAGGTCTTAGGCCTGAAGAAACAAACTATTTTTTTTTTTAAATCAGCAATTAAAAAGGTAGGTAGTTTTATCCTCACCCACTATTTTATATGGTGAATTCTCACAAATGACTTTCTTCGATGACAAAATTTGGGGATTTATAGGATGTTAATAACTGGTCAGTTACTTCCTTTTTTTTCTACTACGCTCTTTTCACAAAGGACTTAGTTATGGACTTAAAGAAGGACTTGCTAACAATTAATGTAAAATCAGGTGTAGTAGGTATATGTTACTATTTTCACTTCAGTAGATTTAGTGAATTTAAATGAATTTTTCTCCCAGTTTTTTTACCCTGACTTCATAATCCCTGGATAAAACTGCTTTTCCTTAAGGAGAGAGAGTGGTTTTTTTTTTTCCCCACTGCCACCCGAGAGTGGTAATTTTTGAATGGAACTATTTTGAGACATTGAGAAATTAGTGGAATGTTAAAGGGAGTCTGAGATCAGAATTGATTGGTAATATGTTCCAAGGTATACTCTGTACATTGGGTTAAAAAGGATGCTAGGTAAGGATAGTAGTGAAGTACAGAAGTTTGTTACTATTTTTTTTTAAATAAATGAATGAACATACACATTTACATTTATGTTCTTATGTATGTATTTTCATTTGAAATCTTCCTTATTAGACGTTGATAGACATAAGATACTTTCTATAAGTTATTTCTACTTTTGTCTACAATCTTGAAAGCAGGTGGAATTATTCTAATTTCTTGGTGAGAATACTACAAGTTAGATGGTATAGCTGCAGTCTTCAAGTAAGATGTGAAATGAGAGTGTTACAGTTAGTGACTACTTTGTGTAGAGATCTTTTCTTTCTGGTGATTGTCTGATAAATGTAGAAGTAAAGTAATTTGAAAGGCCATGGTATACTATTAAGATTCAACATCTTTTAATAGGAATGGCTTCATGTTGTTACAGAGGACTTTGGAGCCCTCTTGAAAAGCAATATAATACACTGCACATTTGCAGATATTGTACATACTCAAGAACTTAACTATTTGAACTGTTTTCATTATAATAATACAGTATAGAATTATGTAGCTGCACTTTCAGGTATAAGTGATGCTGTGATAGAAAAACTCTTATGGTAAAAGGTGGGTGATAATGAGGGACCATAGAAATGTGTTTATATTCTAAGTTTGACTGTAAATGGAATCTGTAGAAAAGCACTTGAATTTTTTTGAAAAGTTATGAGAGGAAATTATGACTATATCCCTTTGGTTTAATCCATTTGATCAGTTTTCAAGTTTAATAGGCTATTAATTTAGTTGAGCAAAGCTTTATCAAGTAAGTATGCAGAATAGAGAATGTAAGGTACTGTGCTAGGCATTTTGAGGAAAGCACAGATGGCCATGACATTTGCTGTCTTCAGTGTCTTTAGTATAAATAAAGTTAATCCATGGCAGAATAAGACTCTAACCCAAACTGCTACATAGGTTCTCCACATATATGTAGCAGTGCTGTGAACTTGTGGGAAAGGATGATAAGTACTACTGGGGTTCGGGTAAGGCTTTATATAGGAGGCTGGGTTTGGGTGGGACCTGAAAGAAAGAGAAAGATATCAAATGAGAGAAAAGGTGTTTTATTCTAGCATAGGGGGCCTTAAAGGGACACATTAGGAATAAATAAGATGACCAGGAAACAGAAATGCTCATATGCAGTAGACACAAATACAAATTTAACTTCTTAGAAGAGAAGTATGCTTTAAGCATACTTATTTGTGTGATAATTCCAGGATAGGATTAGTATTTCTGTGTCTCATTTCTGCATTTGTGTAGTATCTTTGATGAAATACAGTGTGCATTATCAAGTTGGAAATGTTACTCACTTTAAAACCTGTATGGTTATAAGCATCAAATCCGAACTTCTGACTCTAATAACAAAGTCTATTACTTTCCTTGATTTAAAACAGTAAAATGTAGAGAAGGCAATGGTTTTTACATATGATCTGAGGAAGCATTTGGCAGTGCAATTAGTTTCATAGCAAGTGATTGTTTTCTAAAGCCTTCTTAGAATAAGAATGAGTATCTTGATGTTTAGCTCCAGGAATGTGTCTGTTCGTGTTATTATCTTAAATATATACCTTATCTGCCCATATTGCTGTATTTCAAATGTGAAAGTAAAAATAAAGGTGTGAAGTGCCTAGCAGACTTGTGTGGATTTATGTAAATCAGTAAACACACAATCCATTAGTCTTAGTGCCAAGGCCTTGTTGTATTAAATTCAGGAATAGAATATTTCAGCTGACTGTGGCAGCACATGAGTATAATTCCAACACACCCAGAGGCTGAGGCAGGAGGATCTTAAGTTTGAACTCACTTTTTTTCAGAATGAGAAATACAAGTAAAGGACTGGGATAGGTCTCAGTGTGAACCCCTTGATTCAGTCCCTACTATTGAAGAAGGAGGAAGAGGAGGGAATATTTCAGAAAGTTACACACACACACACACACACACACACACACACACACACACACGTCACACAAACACACTAAATACCTAATGGTTGACTTGATCAAAAACAAAAAATTCTTTGAACTTTAGAGATGTATTCAACTGTCTTATGACATCTCCATGTGATTATTTAGAAGCATATAAATCTCAGAGTGCTTAAAACTCAGCTAATCTTTTTACCTAATCTTGTTTCATCTTTGCCTTTTTTTCTTCTATCAAGTCCATCTGGGTTACTAAGACCAACATCTTGGAGTAATCTTAGATTCTTGGCTGAGGAAGAAGGATCTAAACTCAGGGCCATGGTGGCACACAGCTGTAATCCCAGCACTCTGGGAGGTTGAAACAAGAAGATTCCAAATTCAAGCCTAGCCTGGGCAACTTAGCAAGTTAAGAAGACTCTACCTAAACATAAAAAATGGAAACTGTGGCACTGTAAGAAGGTTGGGGGGAAAAGGGTAAGAAGCCAGAAGGAGAGAGGGAACTAAAGGAAAGCAAGAGCAGACAAGCACAATTAATGAAAGAAAAAGAAAATCCACTGACCAAGAGGAAATTTCTCCTATCCAGTTATAAAATCAATTCATCACCTAATGCCAAACAATATAATTTACATGAACAAAAGATTTGATCAGACATTTCGTAGGTGTACAAATGGCCAGTATGTAAATGAAAGCATGCACACACAAAGACTGGAGTTCAGTGACAGTTCCAAAAGAAAAAAGAAAATATCAGTAGCGCTGGTAATCAAGGAACTGCAAAATTAAAATGACAATTAGGTATTACTACTCACTCAAAGAAATTGGGTATTATGTACCTATTCAGAATGTCTAAACTGGAAAGAATTACGTCAAGTTCTAGACAGAACATAGATCAACTAAAATTTCTAGACACAGCTAGTGAATATGATAGAAGTACTTACATATAAGACAGTTCCAATCCCAGACAAGTAACCCAGGAACTACAGCCTATTTACATTGACTCATCTACAAACACGGTAGCAAAGGAAGTCTAATATATGTTGAAAATAATACATAATTATGAAACTCTAGAGCAAGCAAAAGTAATTTATAATGCCAAAAATCAGATTAATAGCCGCTAAAGATGAGCATAAGGCAGAAAAAAGTGACTATAAGGAGAGGTGAGAAAAGTGATGGAAATGTTCTATGTCTGCCAGTAATAGTTATACATTAGTGCACATCTGTCAAAATTCATTGACTTTTCTACTTAAAATAGGTATATAGTAATATGCAATTAGACCTATAAATATTATTTAAGATTTTAAAAGAAATAACTTGGAGACATTTAGAAATAAATATAATTCTCCAAAGAAGAACAAATGGAGTTTCATTAACGGTTCAACCCCTATAAAATAATAACTTTCTTACTGTCTTTTAGTCATTTAGTTGAGTAAGCATTTAGTAGCAACTATTATTATGGAAAGATTCTAAGTATGGTGATATAGTAATATGTAAAACAGGCGAATTCCTTACACTCATCAAGATTTAACTCTAACACAAAAACATCCCCCCCCCAAAAAAAAAAAAAAAGGTAAATGAAAAACAGTAAGTTGGTTGGAAATGTGATAAGAAGAAAAATAAAACAGTTGAAGTAGAGGGACATTTTAAGGAAGATAGCTAAGAAGAATCTCACTAGAGATTTAATGCCTCAACAAAAAACAAAAACAACAACAAAAATCAGGAAAGATTGCTGATAGAAAGGCATTCCAGTCAGAGAGAATAGCAAATGCAAAGGTCGGTAACTAGCTATTCAGCACACAATATAGTTAGGCAAGCAAAGATAATAAAAAATGAGGTGTAATTGGCAGTATCATAGACTTCCAGAAACTTTAGCTTTTACAGTAAGAAGGAAACAAGAGAAATTCTTAATGACAAGACTTAACTTTTGTTTTAGCATAATTATCTGGAAACTGATGACCTGGGTTTCAGATTCTGAGAAGCTGAGAGACCAGTCAAGAGGCTATTAAAATATTAGGTTAGTAGCTTGGACCAGGTGGTAGTGGAGACAGCAATAAGTGTCTACATTAAAATTTTAGATATATTCTGATAGTAGAGTCAACACTGATCCATGGGCTGTGGATATAGTTGTGTACCACCACACTGGACTTCTTTAATATTTTCTTGTAGCACATCTCTGTTGTTAAAAAATTCTCACCTTTTATTTGAACATTTTTTTTGTTTTTACTTTTCAATTGTATTTTGAGAATTCTTCCTCCCTTCCTTCCTTTCTTTCCTTTTCTTTGTTGTAGCTCTTACAAAAGTTGTCTTTTCCTTCTCTCCTCCTCTTTTTTTTTGAGAAGTTTGTAAAGTTTCTTTTTTAAATTAATTCTATGAATCTGATATTATAATGTGCTATTTTTCCTGGTGCTTTTTAGACTTTTTTTAATCACTACATCTTAGAATAGATTTTGTGTGTGTGTGTGTGTGTGTGTGTGTGTGTGTGTGTGTGTGTGTGTGTGTGTGTAATAGGTTTTCTCTGTGTTATATGTCAAAATTAAGAGACCACCAAAGGCCAGTTGGGGCAAGGTAAGGTTTCTTTTATTATGGCCAACATGTTGTTATGACCAGCGGCCAGATTGTCCCTGGACTCTAAGTGAGTCTTTAGGGAGAAGTTGCAGGCAAGCTTTACACAAAGATTATATGGAGGATTTTACATCATCACGTACATAGCCCCACATCTAGCCACTGTTCTTGGTGGGCTGTTCTGGCTCAGAAGTACGTGATTCTTGCGAAATGTGTGATTTTTGCGAAATACCTGATTCTCATGAAGTACTTGACTATTGGCAGGTTGCCATAGAGTAAAGGAACTGGGAAGAGGTTAAGCCTCTGTCCTTATCGTAAGACTCCAGAGGCATCCAGTGTACAGGCAAGGTTCCAAGGTGAGGTGGGTGGGACCTCAGAGGATGAATTTACAGCAAACTGACTTATAAACTAAATCCTAGCTTACACAGCAAAGTCTATCTCACACAGCAAACACATAACCTGAATAGCATAGTCACCACAAAATGGAGTCACCTTAGTATATTGGCAGTCTGAGTTATCTCATTTCACAACCTGGTTCCAGAAAATTAATGGGAGATTGATGGGGGATTACAGAAAATTATAAAATTACAAATGTATATCTAATAAATATTCATTACAATGTCACATATGTAGTCCAGGCTGGTCCTGAACTTACTATGTAGCCCAGGCTGGCCTAGAACTCCTGTCAATACTCCTGCCTTAGCCTCTTAAATCCTGAGGCTGTAGTCATGTGCTACCATATCAGCTAGTGTTTAGGCAGGTACTGTAATCATTGTACTATTTGCCTCCAACCCAACTTTGTATTCTTCTGTAGTGATATATCTTCATATATTTGTATTTCATTGTTGTTATTTCTTTTTGTTGTTCTCTTTGGTGTTCCAAAGAACTTATTGAGCCTGTAATTTTCCGATTTTCTTCACATTTGAAAATTACTTTAGGCTGTTATTAAAAAGATTTTTCCCTACTTGTTTCTGGGATTCTACTTATACATGTGATTGCTAACTTGGTATTAGTCCTTAAGTCTTTGAGGCTCAATTCTCACTGTCTCACCCTCTTTTCACTTTGCTAATATTTGGACTGTTCGTATTGTTTTGTGTTCAAGTTAAATGATGTCTTGTACATTGTCCAATGTGCTTTAAAAACTATCTGATGAAAATTTAAAAAGATAGTTCTACTTTAATAGCTTTCATTTATTTCATTATGTTATATTTAAAAATAATTTTTAAAATAAATTTTCAGGTGTTGTGTTCTTGATTTGCTGTTTAGTGTATTTGCTGGTCTGTCATATTAGTTCCATCATGTCTGCCATTTCTGAACCTGCTTTTTATTGACTGATTTTCATCTTGATAATGAGTCACATTATTATTTTTCATAGGTCTGATAAGTCACCATTGTGAATAATATACTGTTGATTGTCCTGATTTTACTTTTTCAGAGTGTTAATTTTGGGAGGCAGTTTTAAGTCCTTTTCAAATTAACTTGATTGTTGGCTAATTTTTAAATTTTATGAGGATTGTTCTTGAATAACCTTTACTCTAGAGATAAATTTGTTTTATTAGTAGTCCTGTGTGCTGTACTTTATGCCAGGCATATTCACTAAAATCTCTCTACTTTTATGTTCTGAAATTGGATCCATCTTTTAGACCTATGTGACCTTTGAGAAGTGTGCAGGAATTGCTTTCTTGTGTTTGTTCTTCGACTATTTCACATATAATGTCTTGCCACATTTCTTAGGAAATATATATATATATATATATATATATATATATATATATATATGCGCAGATCTCCTTTGTAGACATATGGATTTTTGTGTAGCTCCTATCTTTTATATATTGTATACTTAGAAGTTTGAACTATCTGCTACTACTTGAAACTCTTTTCCCTCAAGTCAGCTAGACCAAGGTACACTTTTTTAAAAAATCTCATAGCACCATGGTTAGTTCAGAGAGTACTTAAAAGTTCACCGTATTGCTTTCTCTTCTTTTGACGTTACTGCTATGTGCTACTGTGTTATTCAATGCTTGAAAGTACTTACTTTACATATTTTGTTCAGATTCTGGGTGATGTTGAGAGGTAGGCAAGTCTGATGTCAGTTACTGCATCAGAGCCAGCATTGGAAACACTCTCTTTTTAGTGTTCAAATTTGAGAAAAGAAAAACCCTTTTGTGAACATTGGAAATTATTTTTAGTCAGGTATATATCACCATAAAAAGTAGTAGCGAACATCAAACCCTTGTCTTGGTGACTTCATTTTAAATGTTAAGTGGAAATCTATAGCCTTAGACTACTGAAAATGTTCCTACTTTAGTATGTTGTTCATACTGAGATCAGCTTCATTTTTTTTTTTTTTTTTAATTTGAGACAGGGTCTCACTCTGTAGCCCAGGCTGGTTCTGAGCTCACTCTTTGACCCAGACTGGCCTTGAACTCACAACAATCCTTCTGCCTCATCCTTCCAAGTGCTAGGTTGCCAGCTGTGAGCCACTATACCTGGCTTATGTGGTGCTGGGGAATTGAACTTGGGTACTTAGGGTTTGCTAGCAAGTGCTTTAACCGCTGAGCTATTTTCCAGCCCCTAGTTTCAGTTTTCAGTGAAAAATACTTTTTTTTTTTGGTGATTCTTGTTATTTACAGAATGTTTTAATATTTAACCATAGCATTTTAAGGGCCTCTCAAATTCAGCGTTAGTCTGCTTTCTTCTAATCTCATTTTCTACCTCCTTATACTTAACACATTATATTCCAGTGTCACGGTCCTCATTTCTGTACTCTCCTCTTTTTCTTCGGTAATACTATTTCCTCTGCTCAAAGTCCTTTATCTCTGCCCAACAAAATCTTAATCATTCTTCAGTTACTTTTTTTTTCTCATGGTGCTTTTATTTGGATACTTTTAGTTATTTGAAAATTTGTCAGATTCTTCATATGAAATTGTAAACTCATTGAATGCTTGTCGAATGAATCTTTGGTTCTCCCATTGTGAATAACTAGCTTAGTTGATGAACTAAAAAGCCATAGACAATTTTCCAGATACATCCTTCTGCACCCTTTAAAGTACCTTAAAGTTGACCTTTAGTGTGCTTGGTTGAATAATAAACTTTGGCAAAGATATACTACACAATTAAGGTGTCCTTCTTGCCTATTAGACACCTTTCTGCATGGCTGTAGTATTATGGTAGGGAATTGTTAGAAATAAAGGGCTCACTGATTTGGTCAGTATAGTGCTCATCCAGTAAAGACACTGGGATTGCTATGGGCAGACTGAGATTGTATTCCACATATTCACTGATATAATCCATATCTTACCCTTTTCCTTTCAATTTTTTTGACTTCTATTTTAACCTGTCTTGACATTTTTTTTTTCTGTTTAATTAAGGATAGGCACTATTTCGGGTGACATGTGGTGAACAAATTAAGTAAGCTTTTAATGACTTGCATACAAATGGAAGACAGGCATTTTATTTAAAAAAGACATGTTCTTTAGTAGACAGATGGTCATGCATGTCCTGAATATGGAGATGGGTGTCATGCTAGTCAGCAGAGGAGGAGCCTATATTCAGGTATTAAACATGAGGGAGGGGTAAATATTTCATAACTCAGCTGTCAGTGACTGAGCTTTTTATTTCCAGGTAGTAATTTAGATAATGAAAGTTATCTTTGCTTAATGTTATGTGCTCTTCCACTAATTTATATCTATGGTCATTCATTGAGGTCATCTCTTCAATAAAACATTTTTTGAAGACTTAAGACATACCTGTGCTAGCAGGTATAAAAGAAAGATACCCTTACTAGAGGGATAGTAAAGGCTATCAGAGTTCTTGGTTATTGATTTGAGGCTAAAATTAAAGAACGTGCTAGTAATACTTGTTCTGAAAAGCATATGAACATTGTTAGTAGAGTTGCTTTTGAAAGCAGTCTAGGACTCCCTTTTGTGTCTGATCCTGTGTTTTGTAAGATAAGTAGATCAATTTCCTCTGCAAATTCAGGTTGTTGGCATTAGTATAATTGGAATTACTGTTCAGAACATAATTACTTACCATCATGTAAATTCATTGCTTGTTAATTTTCTCAAGATATATATTTTTGTTACACTAAATGGCTATAGTGCTTTGTTTAATGGTGACTGAATATAAAGTGATTTATTGCAAAGAGTTAATAGTCACATCAGTTATTTTTTTAAAAAGTAAAATATTGGCATCACATTTGGCTTTTTTTCAATGTACTATTTAATAAACAGATGGTCAGATTAAATGCTATACAAGTGTCAGTTCCTTAGAGCAGAAATTTATAGATATTTGGGAACAAAATACAGTTAATTCTTAAAATTTTGGGGGGTTTCTGCTCCAGAATTGCATTAATCATGTTCTCTAGCTGGTTACTGTCATCAGTAGTCTAGGTAAGACAATTTCCTTGTTTTGTGGCATTGTTTTATTCTTTAACCTCACCCGCCACCTTTTTCCAGTCCTACAGCACAAGTGTTCTGTAGGAGACCCTGACTGCACCTGCATATTTAATACAGTTCCATGGATTGTTGTGTATCTTCGGACATATTTGTGTATTATCTTATTCAAACCTTGAACTTTTTTTCTCTCTTTTTTTTTAAAGCATAATTTGATTGAGATCTCATTTATTCTAACAATGGACACTTCAATTGCATACAATACTAGTTAGAAAATATTGTAATAAGCATCACACAAGTTGATTGGTGTTATGTGTAAATTCGCTGGGAGTGTGTATCTAGGAATGGAATTACTGGGTTACAACACAGTGTGACTTGCATCAGCATTTTTTCCGTTAATTCATCTGCTTGTTTAGGTACAATTTTTATATCATTTGACCATTTATTTAATTGTAGGCAAATTTAAAAAGTTTTTATTGTAAAGTACACATAAAATTTAGCATTTTAAGGGTTTTTAAATGTGCAATTCAATGGCATGCAATATACTTTTTTGTAAAGCTGTCTTTGTCATCTATTTCCAGAATATTTTTATGTTCTCTAGCTGAATCTCTGTACTTATTAGGTATCCATTGCTCATTGCCCCTGCTGCCCAGCCCTGGGAAACGAGCATTCTACTTTCTTTCTTCGTATTTGATTACACGTTACCTTGTCTAAGTGAATCATACAGTATTTGTGCTGTTGTAGCCAGTTTATTTTATTAAGTATAATGTCTTGAAGTTTTAATGTTGTTACATATATCTATTTCTTTTTCATACTGAATACTATTCCATTGTGTGTTCGTTATTCTTTGATCTATCATAACAGTTGAGTTACTTCTATGTTTTAGCATAATTAACAATACTGCTGAAACTACTGATATACAAGTAATCTGTTCAATTTCTTGCTTTCTTTTGAAATTTATGCCTAGAAGTGGAATTACTAAATAATATGGTGATTTTATTTTATTTTTGGAGGAAGACTATACTTTTCTGTCAGGCAACTTCCGTTCTCACCAGTGGTGTGCCAGGTCTTCGATTTGTGTACATCTTCACCAACACTTGTTAAGGTAAGTTTAACAAATAGAACTAAGGTGTGTGCCCAAGTGCTGTTGTATAACCTTTACATATAAGAGACATTTAGTCCTTGAAACAGGTTTTCAACATATATATAAATACTGCACCTTAATAGTGTTCTTAGAATAACAGTTATAAACTGAAATTTTCAACTGAGGTACCAGTATTCAGCAGGTGCTTCTATATCCAGAAGATCTGCCAGACTGTAGAATTAAGGACAGCTAATTTTGTGTCCTTTGAACTCCTTCACTCACACAGAGGATACAAAAAGAGGTAGAAGATTTTGTCAGGTGAAGAATCCTGAAATCATTAGAGTGCTGTATGTTTTGCCCATTTCCTGCAAGTTATGGCGTCTGAATATTCTGTCAAGCCTATTGAGAAGAGTTTCAACTGATGCATAAATGTGTTCTACTATCATGGTAAAAAAAGAAATTGATGCTTATCTCATGTCTAGAAGAGATGAAGTGTTTTTTGGTACTATTTTTTGTTTAGATATAATTATGCCACTCTGCCCACATAGTATTATTTGAAAAAAAGATCCTGCCAAGAAAATTTACTGTCTGACCAAGCAGATTCCAGCAATAAAAGATCATGGGGTAAATACCCAGGGATCAAAAGCTAAGAAGGGATTTGGAGTGAGCTATTCACTGTGGGATAATAGTGCCCAGGGCAGCAGATTTGTAGCTGGAGGATCATGCACTTTGAAAGAATACATGTAAGCTGCCCAAGAGACAAAGAATCAGCTTTAAATAATTACCATATTCATATTGCAATTAAACATTTTACTAAAAGTAGTGTTAGATAAGAACTATCCCACATGCCTGCCCACTTCTCCTTTTTTCTGACCTAGACCATATTGGACTGAGAAAATAAGGAAGATGGTAAAGAGAAACTCCCAATTTTTAAAAAAGTTTGACACATGTGAGGGTCTCGGTTAAGTTTTTTCCCTATTCTGACATCTCCAAGTTAAATTTTGTTGCATTAAAGACTAATCATTCTTCCCTTTTCCCAGAGATTCACAAGTTTGTCATTTGTCTTTGAAGTGAAAGAGAAGTTGAGCCCAGGTTTGGCACTAATAATAATGAAAGTGACCTTATGAAAGTGTAGGTTTGGGTGAAAGTTCATGTTAGGTTTAAAATAAAATTAAAAGTTACAGAATCGAGTATGTGAGATTTCCATGAGGTGCAGTGCTGCTGTTGTGGCTTTAATTCAGGGTTATGAAATAATACAGAGTACTAAATAAGCTAGGAATGGGTAACTTATCAAACTAAAAAATAGTGCTAAAATACAGGACTGTTTAGCTTTATTCGAATATATTTTGGTGCTTCAAATATTTATTAGATCTAGCAACAAATTTGATAGGGCTTTTTTGTACTACTAATTTTTTAGGATAATTTCATTTTATTCCATTAATATTTTTCTCCATTTTTTGTTATGTATTTGTGATAAACAATGTTTACATTAAGCTTGAGAATTTTGTGCACATAAATATTGCAGCAACTTCACATTCCCTTCCCTGTCCCCTTTCTCATGTTCCCGCATCCTCCCTTATCCCTCATCTCTCCTGACTCCCAACATCTCACTCTATTATTTATTTACATTCTGGATTTCTCACATTAAAGAAATCATGCAATATTTAATCTTTTGAATCTGATTCACTTTACTAAGCATAAAGGTCTCAAGTTGTATCCATTTACCTACAAATGATTCATATCTATCTGTCTTTATGACAGAATGATACTCTTGTGTATATATACTGCATTTTTTGATGGACATTTTGGCATCCTCCATGATTTAGCTATTTTGAGTCGTGCTGCTATAAACACGGATATGCATATATCTTTGCTGTTAATCTGGTGCTTTTAACTCTTTTGGAAAGATACTCATAAGAGATATTGCTGTGTAAATAGAAATGTCTTTTTTCTTTTGTTTTTGAAATCTCCATCTTCTTTTCCGTAGTGGTTGCACCAGTTTTCTGTCCCACCAGCAATGTAGAATGGTTCCTTTTTCCCCCTCATCCTTGCATTCCTCTATTGCTTTTTGAGTTCATGACTCAAAAGCCATTCTCACTGGGGTAAGATGGTAACTTGTTTTGACTTGCGTTTCCTTAATGCCTAAGGATATGTAACATTTTTTTCCAAGTATTTTCTAGCCATTTGTACTTTTTCTGAGAATTGTTTATTTATTTTAGTTGCCCATTTTTAAATTGGGTCTTTGATTTTGAGGTGTCTGTTTTTCTTCAGTTCCTTGTATATTCTGGTCGTTAGCCTCCTGTCCAAGGTGTGTAGGTGGTAAATTGTTTTCCTATTCTATTGATTCTCTCTTTACTCTGTAAATTGTTTTCATTGCTGCACAGAAGCTTTTTTAATTTGATATAATCCCACTTGTTAATTTGGGGAGTCTTTTGCATCAGGTGTCATATTGAGAAAATCTTTCCATGGGTGCATCTTTAAGAATTTCACTTATTTTCTTCTCGAGGAGGTTCAGTGTTTCCATTTTAATAACTAAGTCTTTGATCCACTTGCTTTGATTTTAATACATGGTGAAAAATGTGAAAAGGGTTGACATTCATTCTTGTACATGTGAATAAGCAGTTATCCCAGCACCATTTATTGAAGATGGTATCTTTTCTCCAGTGTATGTTTTTGTCCCCTTTGTCCAAGATCAGATAGCTGAATGCACTGGAGGTTATTTCTGGATCTTCTGCTCTTTTGCATTGATCAACCTGTTTTTTAGCTAATACTGTATGCTTTCTATCAGTACTGCTTTGTGTTACAACTTGATGTCCAGAATTATAATACTACATTCTTGTGTCTTGTTGCTCAAGATTGCTGTGACTTTTCTGGGTCTCTTTGGTTCCACATAAATATTAGGTTTTTTTTTAAGTGCTGTGAAAAATGTTGTTAGTGGAATAAGAATTGCACTGAATCTATATATCAGTTTTTACAGTATAGCCATTTTGACAGTATTAGTTCTGCTTATCCAGAAATGGATGCCTTTCCATTTTCTCAAGTTTTCTTCAGTTTCTTTCTTCTTCATAATGTAGTTTTCATTGTAGAGATATGCACTTCCTTGGTTAAGTGTATTCCTAGGTGTTTAATTTTTGAGGAGCTACTGAGAATAGGATTTTTCTTCTCAGTTTTTAGTGAGTTCATTGTTAATGTAGAGGAATGCTTTTTTAAAAATTTTGTATCCTGCAACTTGGCTGAATTTGTTAATTAGTTTTAGGAGTCTCTTGGTGGAGTTTTTGTGTTTTCTATGTAGTGAATCATGTAATCTGCAAATATGGGTACTTTGTCTTCCTTTGCAATACGTATTCCCTTTATTTCATTCGCTTGCCTGACTACTGTGGCTAGAATTTCAAATAGTATATTGAATAGGAGTAGTGAGGGTGGACACCGTTTTCTTGTTCCTGATTTCAGGAGAAGTGCTTTCGATATTTTCCCATTTAGTATAATGTTGGTTGTAAGTTTTGTGTAAATGACTTCCAGAGGCATGAGGTAATGTCCCTTCCATACAAGGTTATTTAAAAAAATTTTTTCCCATCATGAATGGATGTAGAATTTTATCAAGGACTTTTTCATGTATTGATGTGATCGTGTGAGTTTTGTTCTTCCTTTTATGTGGCTATTGAATTAGCTGATTTACATATGTTGAACCAGCCTTGCATCCTTGGCATGAAGCCAACTTGATCATGGTGTATGATGTATGATGATTGTAATGATTTGTTTAGTTGTTTGCCAGTATCTTACCCAGATTTACTGTGTTTATGTTAATTAAGGAGATTGGTTTATAATTTTCTTTCCTAATTAAATTTTTGTTTAGTTTTGGTGTCAGGGTAATTCTAGCTTTCAGAAGCAAGCTACCTATTTCTTCTGCATTCTCCCATTTGTTGGAGTATAAGTTCTCAAAATAGTTTGTTATAATTCTTTTCATTTCAGCAGTGTCTGTTGTAATTACACCTTTTCCATTTCTAGTTACATTGAAAATGTTTTTTCTTCTTTAATTTAATTAAGCTAGAGGTTTACCAATTTTATTCTTTTAAAGAACAAAGTGTTTGATTTATTGATCTTTTTAAATTTTTAGTTTCAATTTTATTCATTTCTGCCCTGATTTTTATAATGTTTTTCTTCCACTACTGTTGAACTTAGATTGTTGTTGTTTTTCTAGGTCCTTGAGGTACATCATTAAATTATTTCTTCTGATATGTTTTGACTTGAAATCTGCTGTGTCTGAGAAGAGTACAGCTGTTCTTACTTATTTTCTGGTCCAGTTGCATGAAATATTGATTTCCATCCTTTTATTTTCAGTCTGTGTGTTTCATTTCTTCACGGGTAAAATATGTTTCTTGCATGCAACAAATTGTTTTTGTTTTGTCTTCCAGTCTCCATCTTTTGATGGAGTTGAAACCATTGACAGTGATCATTATATTGGTATATCATTATAGTGGTGTATTTGCTATATCCTGTCTTTTAGTCTGCAGTCTCCAAGCTCCAGGGCGTCACAGATCGAGCCTTCCACTGCTTTCACAGCACAACCCAAATAACTCAGCACTCTGGCATTTCTCAGCCAAAGACTGCTTTGGGATGCAGAGCCATGAAACTGACCAATGCTTCTAGACGCTGTTCTTGTTGCGATCCTTTCATGCACTTGCTTATAGTCCATGCCTGCTGCCCTCTGTGGCTCCATGCCCTGCCTGCCAGGCCTTCCCCTGGGCTCTCTCCTTGTCTGGGAGCCTATGCTCCCTTGCTGGTTGTTTTTACTGCTTTTCCTCTAGTCTTGTGGTCAGCATTGAGGTTGAGCAGATTCTCCGTCTTCTTAGGCTAGGCCATAGAGATAATTCTTTCACTAAATCTCTATCTTCCAGCTGGACCTTGCAGAGCTACTGATAAAACTGATCCTTCTCCATTTCCATCTTTAAATAATTTTGATAATTTAACATGAGTTTTAGAGGGAACTTTCAAATCATAGCACTTGTATTCTCTTTTGGCCTCCTTAGTAGGTCAGAATGCTTACTTCTTTAATGTACAAGCAGAAGATCAATATTTAAATAGGTTTTGTTGATTACTAAACAGCTTCCTCAATTACATTGTCTTTAGAATCCACCCCCCACCCCACCCCCGTACTCTGTCCTTACCTGCCCTTAGAGGACAGGGTAAGAAAAGCAGAACCCATCATCTTTTGTTATTTTTGCTGTACTGAAAGGTGATGTGATGTAGGGCAGAAGTGATCAAGTCACAGTTCTGCTACTTACTAGCTGTGTGATAAATCTTTAACTCCTCTGAATGTATACGAAGGGAGGATGATCATAATTTCCTTATATATATAGTTGGTATATAAAGCAGAGACTTTCTTAGTCTATTTTGTGTTCTAATATAAAATTTGCAAGACTGGGTATCTATACAGGAAAGAGGTTATTTAGCCCATAATTCTGGAGGCTTCAAATCCAAGAGCTGTTTAGCATCTGGTGAGGACCGTCTGGCTGTATCACAAGGTGTCCTCTGTGGAAGGACAAGAGGGGTCACATGGTGTCTTAGTCACTTTCCAGTGTTAGGGCATAGTAGTCCACACTAACAATTTAGAGGAGAACCACTTTCAGTGGTTCCATTCTATGTGTCCATGTTCAAGGCAGAAATAACAGTAGTGGAAGGGCATGGTCGGGGATATAGGCAGAACAAAGCTGTTTGTGGCATGGCAACCAGAAAGCAGAGAGAAGGGTGCAGGAAGGGAGGGAGGTATACCCTTCCAGGTATACCCCGCCCCTAGTGACCCATTCCTCCAACCAAGCCCAATTCTCAACTATATGTGAAATTATCAGTGGAGTAATCCATGGATGAGCATGGCACCCGCATGATCCAGTCACCTTACAATCACATGAAACTTTTGGAGGGCATTTTATATTAAAGCATGACACGTGACAACTTAGGAAGCAATAAACTGGTGGAGCCACTTTGCTTTTTTTTTTTTTTTATAATAACCCACACTTCTGGAAAGAATCCACTGCAGGAGATCTGACCCAGCATTAAGTCATTCAGGAGGTTGGAAGCCTCTTGGTCTGATTACCTTTTACCAGGCCCACCTCTTATTGGTATCATCACCTCCATACTAGTAAGCCACATTTATAGTTTATGAAACTAAGGGACAAGTTGTATTCAAATCATAGTGGAGATATCATCTGTAAAGAGAACAGCTCAGTGATTGAGAAGTCCTGTGATATCATTTGTTTCGCTAGGCAGGTTGAAGATGAAGATGATAAAGAATGCTAAATTTATTATAATTTAAAGCACCAAGAAACCATTTTGGGACATGTAGATAATTTGAAGATAGGATAGATGTAAGTGCTTGACTGGAATGAATTAGAATACAGGAAGTCCTAAGAAGTAATTATGGAAGAATACAAAGTATGACTAAAAATATACAGTGAGTATTTAAAGAAAAAATAATTACAATAAAAGACACACTGCCATTAGTCTTTCTCAAAATATCCCCCCTTTGCTTTTAACACATCATCATCATTCTTGCAACTCTCTAAAGCAATTTTGGAAGTTCCGTTTTGGGTCGTTAGCCGTGCTGTCATGACTGCTTTGGTATCCTGTATTGGCTCAAGATATTAACCTTTCATGGTCATTTTGATCTTGGGAAGCTTCCCAAGGGATGATAAATGAATATGGTAGATAAAGTGTCTCTGGCTTGTAATCCCTTTATTTTGGGAAGTTAGGCTGAGAAAGGAGGACCACAAGTTTGAACCCTTCCTGGGTAACTTGGCAACTGAGACCCTGTCTCAAAATCAAAAAACATAAATGGACAGTGGTTGTAGTTCAGTGTGAGGGACATGCTCTTAATCCTCAATACCACCAGAAAAAAGAAATAAAAAAAGAAAAAAAGGGGTAAAGGCATACCCATAATGTTTTAGCAAGCCTGTTTTTCCTCTGGATAGACCTCAGCGGCAGCATTCACTGCATTTTTTTTTTTTTTTTTTAAATCTCACATTGTAAAAATGCTTATGAAGGAGGACTTCCAGAACTGCTTCAGAACATGGATAAATGTGTTCACACTGAGAGGGAATATTTGGGGAGGGTTCAATGGCAATGTATCTTTCGCTGTAATAAATTGAAAAACAGATTACAAATTCATCAAATATTTTGGTCACACCTCATATGTCTCCACTTGGTAGAGCATATTACCTCTTCCCAGCTTCCAGGTGATTTGAGGCCCTTTGTATTAGTGTTTGTTTTGTTTTGTTTTGTTTTTGTTTTTGCTTGTTTTCTTTTTTAAACTGTCATAACCAAATACTGCAAACTGAGTGGCTTAAACTAAAATTTGTTTTCCCATGATTCTGGAGTTTGGAAGTCCAAGGTCAAGGTGTGGATAGGCTTCCTTATTTCTGAAGGCTCTATTCTTTGCAAATGTTCACCTTCTTCTTCATATGGACCGATCTGTGGTGTGTGACCAAATATCCCTGGTGTTTGTGTGTACACAAGGACGTCAGTCAGATTGGACTAGGATCACCCTAGTGGCCTTAACTTAGTCACTCCTTTAAAGACCTTTTTCTCTAATTGGGATTGGTGGCACATGCCTGTAATCCCAAGCATTGTTAGAGGCTGAAGCAGGAAGATTCCAACTTCCATCCGGCCTGGGTGACTTAATTACTTAGGAAAACTCTGTCTTAAACAGCAAAAAGCACGCTTTTTCTGCAAATTCAGTGATGCTACTTGGGCTCTTAGGACTGTATGGCTATGTTCATGGTTATGTTGCTTGACTGAATCAAAGGAGGTCAGTTATTGTGGGGAAAAAGGATTTATTCAAAGCCTGCTCTGAGGACATAGAGGGACCTATTTGTTTCAAATCCGTATTTCCAGGTGTACAAGTATGCAAGGACCTTTTATAGCATACATGGTGATAACAGACAAATCGAAGCTTCTGTCATCTCTTTTCATACCCGCTCCTCTACCTCCCTTGCCTAAAAAGTTGAAACTGGGACTTCATCCTCCTGATTCTAGTGTCGTCTGCATATTCTCTATTCATATTGCTGAAGGAGTGGTGGGGCTGGTGGTTTCCACCTTAGATTTACCCTGCTCTAGCTTTATACTCAGTGAAGTATGGAGAAGCTATTTTTCTGTAAAGGAAATATTGAATTTTTAAGGTTCCATATTGCCATGCTGGCTACAGTAACATTCTGTGGCACAGGAGGTTAAGGCTTCAACATACAATTTTACGGGAGCACAATCCAGACTGTAATACTACTTCTGTAAGTTCAGTACTTTAAAAAATATGTTCAGGACTTAATATACTTTCACTTACTAATGTGATTATATCTATGCTTATCTTTTATACCATTACTAGACATTTTTAGGTTATTGTGTGTTTTTTTTCACTGTAACAATGCTGCCAGATAGTATTGTTCGTTTCTTTAGTTCTAACTATATGTAATGAAGCAGAATTATTGGGTTATAGTGGATAGAATCTCTGTTTTTGGTGGCCAAATTACTCAACAGAATATTCAAATGTTTCAAGTTTTTCCAGGCAACATCGATACTGTTAGATTTAAAAAAAGTTGTGGTGTATGTGAATGAATCTCTTAGGGTTATATTGTGCCCTGTGTTACTTGTGTGGATACTGAACATCTTTTCTTGTATTTATTGATCATTTAAGGTTTCTCTTCTGTGAATTACTTTTTCATGTCTTTTGCCTTTCTCTTTTGTGTTATAGGTTGGCAAGGATTTTTTTTTTCCAATATTACCTTTGGCTGGTATGCATTGTTAATTATGTGTGGGAGAAATATATTTTACCAGTTAATAGACCACTTTGTTTTGTACTTCACTTATGACATCTTCTTTTGTGCAAAAGTTTAATTTTTTTTTGTTTGTTTTTAAATAAGATCCTGTTGTGTTGCCAGGATGTCCTTGATCTTGTGATACTCCTAATTTCCTGAGTAGATGGGATTTTAAGTTCTTGCTCTTTGGCGTGGTTAGAAATTTTAAATTTTCCATGGCTGGCCTGGGCTACATAGTGTCAGGACCAGCCTGGTCTGCACAGTGAGACCCTGTCTCAAAGAAAATTTAAAAATTTAATGTTAAATATTTTCAGATTTTTAAAATAATAACTTTTATTATAACTTAGTTTTGATATGTTTTTAGGTAGATTTAAAGTGTTGTCTGTCAAATGAATTGAAACACAGGCCCTGTGGCACAGGCTTGTAATCCCAGCATTTTGAGACTCTGAGTCAGGAGCATAATAAATTTGAACATAGCCGGGACAACTTAGTGAATTAGTTTGACTTTGTTTTAAAATCAAAAATAAAAAATGGTTGTGCAGCTTAGTGTGAAGTCCGTGGGTTCAGTTCCCAGTAACACACACACACACACACACACACACACACACACACACACACAGAGGAAGATACAAAATCACGTACTGCTTTTTGTTTAATGGAAGGCTGCATTTGATAAGCTGTTAATTTTGCTAGGATGTAAATTTAATGATTGGTGCTTTTGTTTTATGAGTGATTTTTCTGTGTAACCTGGCACATGTGGTTGGCGACATATTTTGAGTTAATTCCACAAGGTACTATTTCCATTTATGGATGAGTATGTCATAATGATGCTGAAAAAAATCTTTTTTTCTTTGTTAGTAAATACTCGAGAACATTGTCTGTGGTGCTGTCTTAGTTTTTTTTTGACATTTTAATAGTCATTTTATTTGAGATTATACTGAATTATCATTTCTCTTTTTATGCTGCTGTGTGAACAGTAATGGTCATCTGAAAACATTTGTTAATGTTATTTTGCTAAAAATTAAGCTTTTAAAAAAATCATTATGTCCTTACGTTTTAAAGAATTCTAGGTAATAGTTTCTGTCTGTACTGTTTCCACAGGCTAGTTCTATACTTTATAATTTTTTCCACCATTTTAGTTTTTCCCTCAATCTTACTCTTCATCCTGTAACTTATAGAAAATTGTGTCTTTGATTGGGAGACTCCTTGATTATATTTATGTAGATGATATAGTACCTTCACTAGCCCCCACTCTGCACATACTTTTGCTATTTTCTGGCTTTTAAAAAATAATTTAGATCTCTATTACAAAGCCATACTATACCAAGAAAGAGGTATTAGAAATACCATCTTCCTGATTGTCATTATAGTTTAGTGCCTGAAATTGGTGTACAGAATTTGTCAAAGACAATGTGACAGGTATAATTTTTAATACAATAGTGGGATGGATAGATCAAGTCAGGGCACTTTTTTGTAGTTCTTGTTTTCTTGTAGTGGTGAACTTGTGCTAGAAGCATATGGGGGAAAGAGGAAGTTTTCTTTTTAATCATTTTACTTTTTCTAGAAACACATATGACTTTCGTATCTTTTCATTCAGATCTATACTAGATTACTGAAGTTACGCAGGGAGCTTACTTTCTTATTTTATTTTATTTTTTTCTTCCTTCTGGCAGGGTGATCTTATGTAGTCCAGGCTGTCTCCCAACTTGCTGTGAAGCTCTGGGCAGCCTCTAATTCAGAGATCCTTTTGCTTCAGTCTTGCAGTGCTAGAATGATAGGCATGCACTTCCATGCCTGTATTATGCAACTTTTTGATGTGCATGCATCTGATATCCTTAATTTCAAAGGAGATCTACTCATTTATGAGTACTTATCCACATGCAGTACTTGGCTCTGTAGAGGATGAAAGGAAACACAGTGCTGACATGCTTGAGCAACATGGAGACTAGGGTTCAGATTCTGCTCTGAACTTGGTTTGAGCATTAATCTTTGGCAGTTTTTTTTTTTTTCTCTCTGCATCACATTTGCTTCTGTAACAAAATGAAGGCAATACCTACTGTGCAGTAAGAAGCTGGGATGTTCAGGGGATTAGCTGACGTAATGTATATGAAGCATTTTAAACATAATAGGCACTCAGTACATGGTAGCTGGATGTTATCATTATAATCTAGTTATTTCTGTATTTAAACATCACAGTTAACTCTACGGACAGGGCTTACTATATTAATGGTCTAGGTGATACTTTTCAGGAATTGCTTTCCTGACTGACTGATGATTCCATCACGGTGGATAATTTAATTAGTCCTTGCCTTCTGATCACTGTGACTGTGACACTCAGGAAGAGAAGCATGGTATAGAAAAAAATCACGTTTTTGAAGTAGCAAAGGTCTTGATCTGTCATTACTCCAGCGATCACTAGCTCATGTACCTTTTGCTAAGTGTGTTTTTTCTTTTATTCCCTTCCCCCACAACATCCACTTTGAAGGGTTAGTATGAGATTAAATGGGAACATATGTAGTGCAGTTGGCCCATGGTAGCTGTATGATACATTTTGTGACAATTATTGCCTTGTCTTCTCCTCTCCCTCGCAGTATAGAATTTGAGTGCCTGACTTATCCCTAGTATGTATGTATGTATGTATGTGTGTGTGTGTGTGTGTGTGTGTGTGTATATATATATATATATATAGAGAGAGAGAGAGAGAGAGAGAGAGAGAGAGAGAGAGAGAGAGAGGTTTTTAAAAATTCACATTTTACACCTGGAGTTCTGAAGGTAGGAAATTTACTGCAACATACTGTTGGAAGAAAATGATAAAAATCAATTTTTTGATTTAACAAAGTCTAAGCATTTTTGATTCCTAAGCCCTTTTTTATATTTTTGATGTGCTGATGAAAATATCTTTTACTTTGATAAACATTGACAAAACTTAACGATTTTAGCATTTTTTTCCTCTTTTTTATTTGAGGCAGGGTCTCTGTAGTTCAGGCTGATCCTGAACTCACTATGGGGCCCAGGCTGGCCTAGAATTCATGGTACTACTCCTCCTGCCTCAGCCTCCTGGGATCACAGGTGTGCATCACCACACCCAGCTCATATGGTGCTGGGGAATTG
Source organism: Ctenodactylus gundi (assembly GCA_004027205.1). Taxonomy (NCBI): domain Eukaryota; kingdom Metazoa; phylum Chordata; class Mammalia; order Rodentia; family Ctenodactylidae; genus Ctenodactylus; species Ctenodactylus gundi. The sequence goes on along the minus strand of PVKB01001365.1, from coordinate 145,038 downwards.
AACCCAGGGTGTTATGCTTTCTAGACAAGTGCTTCCAGCACTGCAAGACTGTGCCATTCATCCAGCCCTATTATAACAATTTTAAATGTACATTTCATTGGTATTAAATACTCATATTAAGATACAACCATTACCAGCTGATGTGGGTCCTTGATTTTTGAACATAAGCACCTGTTTATAGAAAATTTTAATTTAATGGAAAGTTAAGAAAAATTTAAGAGAATTTACTTTGAGGAGCTGAAAAAGAGTTAGGTTGGTATTCTGAAAAAAAGAGAATAAGAGAAGGACTCCAGCTTCAGCAGCTGGAGGGGACACACTGATGAAAGAGTTGAGACTACCATACCTATAAAAGCTGGAGACCATTTTTAAAGGAAAGGCTGATGGGCTTGTTCTGGGTGATCATTCTCTCAGTCCCGGTTTCATAGCTCTGGAATCCTCATGGCTGAGGCATGGTTATGTTTTCATGAAAAGTTATCTCTGTTGGTGGTTTCAGGCATGTGGGGCTTGCTTTTCTAAGAATTCAGGTGATCACAGGTTTAGGAAGTGCCTGGAGACTTCTGGACGTGGTTAAATGCCCCTGTAAAATTGTTTCTCTTGGTGTCCTCAGTCTTAAGGGAGAATGAGATCATGTAAATTCAAGCCTTATCAACTTTGTTTTTTCTCCTTTTAGACAGACACTCCCTAAATGATCAATATGCTTCATTGTTGAGACAAGAAGAATTTAACCCAAAGAGTTAGAGTAACAGAGGGTATAAAATGAAAATCAAGCTTTAAGTCTACCTTTAGTTACTACCTATTTGATATTTATAGGCACAAAAGCATCAGTGGTATTTAGCAAAAAACCTGGCTACTTGAGGAGAAAACATAAATCAAGCTAAGGATCCAGGATTCTTCCTGTCCCCTGTCCCTTTATCATGATTCTGTCATAGTTATTGTTATTATTTTTCAGCATTGATTTGTTGTAATGTTTGAAATATGTTTTGTATGTTCTGTTTGCTTATATTTTACCAGTAGCTTCACAGAGGCAGATGGTAGAAACCTTACAAGTGGTATAGGGAGAAAGGGATGTAGTAAGGAGTCATAGTTTATAGGTCTTGAAGGAAGCAGAATACGACATAGACTGTTCTGAGTTACTTGAAACAGTTACCTGCCACCACAATTCTCAGCAGGCTTGCTAAAAAAACTGTAGCTGTCTCTTGTCTCAGACCATGCCGTCCTGCTTAAGTTGGAAGCTGCTGGAGAAATTTTGGATTTTACTGTGGCCTCAGAAGAATCATCACCTACCTTGCCGTCATAATCTGCTTATTTAGTTGCTAGTTCTTTTGCTTTTTTTTTTTTTTTAGTCTCCTAGGAATGTTTCTGTTTGAGAAATCTAGAACATATGCAGATCTTAAATTATAAAGGCCTAGCCAAAGTCTCTTTTATAGCCACTATCGTGTTGTATATCATACTCAAATGGGTTTGAGTGTTAATGATGGCTATATCTGCCATAGTTTTCAAAAAGGAAAAGACTGGCTGACTTACTGATGTAACACCTTTGTCTTGAAAGAGATGATAGTTTCAAGAGAAGAAAATGAAAATGTCCATCCAGCAATGTTGATCGGAGATGTGTTCTGTATCAGGGGTTCCCAACCCTGGGCCATGGTTCAGTACCAGGACTCCTTTTCAGATTAGTGGGAGTTTTTGATTCTCTCTGGAATGTGGGCCCTACTATTAACAGTCATATGAGTGAGTGAGTCATCTAGTTTGTTTGTTTGTTCTTTTTGAGAATCAAAGACCTGATGATATGAGGTAGAGCTGAAATGGATTCTGTTAGTAGCCCCCAAATACCTCCCGCCCTCAGAAATTGTCTTCTATGAAATTGGCCTTGAGTTCTAAAAAGATTAGGGCCCGTTCTGTATTAAAGAAAAAAATATGTTTTGTGGGTGAAGCCCAATTTTTAGATTATTTTAAAAGTCCTGATGGATCTTGTATTTGCTTAGCTTATAGTGAATCAGTTTGGTTTATTAGATTATGTAAATGTGTATCTTTTTAACTTCAGCTTGCATTAGAGTATATAGATATGATTTTCTTGCTAGACTACTATACCTTCTCATTTTTGATAACTTGAAAATGTATATGTTCTTGTTAAAGTGATGTCTTCAAACTTTAACTCATTTAAAAATTTAAATACATTTTGAACACATTTATGGTGGAATGAAGTGGTTTAGATGACACTATCCTTTAGACAAGTAAAGTTTCAATTTGAAGTTTATTCTCTGTTTTAATTGTTATTTAAGACGGAACTGTGCAAATGAAGTATTCAATTGATTATATTAACAACATGAAAGGAAAATGCATGGCTTATTTTTTACATTTCATTTGGTTGACCAGTATTAGAAACTTATATGTGTCTTTATAGCTGCTATGGGCATTTTAAAGTTTTAAATTATAAAATACATTAAGTTTTATGATATCAATTAGTGAGATTAGAGTTTTTAATGCAAATTCCTAATGTTTCAAAGTGTATCTTTGTCTGTACACATACAGATGCACACACACATCTAATGTAGATGTCTAGTTGATGTAGTCTGAAAATATGTATTTGTGATAGTTCTCATAGTATTGTTGGCCTTGTGAAGAATCGAGAGGACTGATACTCTGTTAATGAAACTGTCTCATAGGTATGATTCAACCAGTTTTATTAGCAACTTGTGGAGTATAAAGAAGCCACAGAGGGGAATGTGGAGAGTAAGGGTGTTGGTCTCTTTTTTTTGGCATGTAATTATATCAGTCTCATGTATGGTGTTATTTGTTGCTGCCTAGGGAATATAGAGAAATAACATTTAATTTGGTGAAATAATTAGAATAAATTATAATTATTGAGTTCATAAAGATTTTTTGGATGAAAAATGTATTTTTCTCCACTTAAGTTTGTTTGGTATTTTAATTTCTTTTCAATCTTTTAAATTAAAACTCAGGTTTTCAGTAATTTCAGTATTGGAATCAACTATACAATAGGTACAAGATGAAGAAGAAATTTGTTTCCTTTTTCCCTATTGTGAGAATGTATGCTCTGTTTAATTGGCTTTAGTAAGTATTTATTAATTTTTTTAGAGTTATTAGCAGTTAAATGATTACTGTATGCTGATTACTAGATTACTAAATGCTGCACAGAGGACAATATCATGTAGGTTTATGGAATTTAATCCTGCAAAAGCAATCATATGTAGATCATGTTTAAAGGCATTGGTAGGACTGATAGACACACGTGTTGGTCACACGGTTACCTCTGAGAAAGAGTGGAAATGGGATCAGGGAACAGTTTTCAGGAGCTTTATGCATTTCTTTTTAAGTTCTCTTTTAGCTATTATCTATTAATTGCTTAGCACTTTTCCAAACCAGAGATACAAGTTGAGGAAAAGGTAGTGGAATATTTTATTTCATTTTCATTTCCTACAATTGTTTCCTGGCTTGTTCAGTATAATTTCTTAAAAAGAGAGAGTGGATTGCTAATAATTGAGATGCTAGTAGTTAACGTTGGCAAAGAGGGCATGCATAAAGGAGTACTGAAGAAAACAGTAATGAAATATATTCAAAATTAATCCTAGTTCTTCTCACTTTGGTTAAATGTAAGCATTTATGCATTTGAATACTTTGAAATAATCATTTCCATGATACCATGGATTGAACCAAGAGACTTGTGTGTGGACACATATACTTTGCCACTGAACTACACATCCATCCCTTTTGATATTTTTATTTTGAGACAGTGTCTCCCTGGTTAGCCCAGGAAGACCTCAAACTTGTGATTCTTCTGCATTGATTTTCTGAGTAGCTGGAATTGAAGATGTGTACCACAATGCCCAGCTACTTACAAATTTTACATGTCATTTCTTGATCATTGTATGGGAAAATTACTATGAGGCAACATTTTTTCTAGGTGTATATTTGGTTTTGGTTTTGAATGACCAAGGCCTCTGAAATTCTCAACTGTTTAATACTCAAAAGGCTAATCTGACTCCTTCTGTATGCTGGTAAAATAATATTGGTAAACTAAGCTGTTCATTATTTAGATTGTAGTGATTAAGAAAACAAAATGGATTATATGTTTGTTTTTAGAGTTGAGCAAATAGGGCCATATTTGAAGTGCTTTTCAAATGCATACGACTTAATCTTACGTTTTATGGCATAACGATATTATCTGTTTCCATTAAGTTATTTTATTTGTAGAATAAACAAAATTTCTGAATGAAAATGTAAACAAAGACAACTTTTACACTTGACCACCTTGAGAAAATGAGGTTGAAGGTTGAACTACCCTATGAAAAAAATTATTTGGCATAGCTTTGTTTTACTTGGAAAAACATTAGCATTAGAATGGTATAGTGGGGTGATTTGAGAGATACAGAAAGGGAAGTATTGAGGACAGAGGACAGTGGGCAGGAATGTGGACTCTGAAAGAAATATGCATGGATAATAACTTATTACTGATTTAAGACTTTTCTTTTTGACTTTTGAAAGATTAATATGTTCATATTTATATGCGTTTCAGTACTGTAGATTGAAACGGAGGATTTCATACTGAGCTACTATCTCCAACTTTACCTCTAGCTCCTCTACTCCTTTTTTGAAATTTTGAGACAGGGTCTTGATAGGTTGCTAAGGGTGGGTTTGAAGTCGTGGTCTTCCTCTCTCAGCCTTTGAGAGTAATAGGGTTACAGGCATGTGCCACCACTCCCATCCAATGTATTTTAAATGACTTGAATTAAATTTCTATTAGCTTTTTCAGTAGAGGACTTTATAAATAAGGAAGAACTCCTGAGTGAATAATCAAGATTTTAACTATATTGACATTTGCAATTAGATATATCCATTAAAGTTCAAGGAGTAATTAAAATAATAAAACAGTATTTATAATATTAAAAATCTGTTAAACATTGTGTATGGATTAAACTGATCTGTACTATAAAATGATTAATGGACTGTTTATATTTCTGAAGCTGTGTGTATGTGTGTAGTTAAAATGCTTTTTTACAAGTTAATTTTTTTTACATGTGCTGTTACATTTTATCAACACCAATTTTGGAAGTAGGTGGCATAGTTGCTTAGTAATTAAGCAATTTTTCATGGATAGAACTAGATTAAAATCTGGCTTCCTAATTGCTGGTTGAGTGGCCTTTCTTACAACATCTTAGAATCAGGAAAATTTGGATATTTCTAATCTATGGTACCTATTCCTTGTCATTTTTTAGTTTTTTTTTTTTTTTGTGTGTGTGTGTGTGTGTGTGTGCCTTTGTGCTTCTTGAAAAGTGGAAAAAAAATCCAGAAAAGCCAACTCTGTAAAACTAGCAGAAGGATATAAGCTGGGTGTGGTGGCTAAGGCATGTAATCCTAACAGGGAGGGTAGGGAGGCTGAGACAGGAGGATTGCCATGAGGCCAAGGCCAGGCTGGGCTCCATAGTGAGCTCAGGACTAGCCTGGGCTATGGAGTGAGACTCTGTCTCAAAAAAAGTATAAAACTTGACACAAGTGACATTTTTGCATTGTGTATAGTTATTAATATGATGTAATATTTTACAATGTCAAAAAGTTGAAATTTTGATATGTATGACCCACACCTGTGAAATTAGAGCTGAAATCTTGGTGACTAGTCATATAAGCAGAACCTGTTTTTTCCCTCACGCTAGATCCTGGAAACCTTAAGATACTTAAGGGAATCTTACATAGCTTCTACCATTATGATTTTAAGAATTTATATTATTTTAAAAAGATCTTTTGTAAATTTGTGATACGTTTAGGTTCAATTAAAAGTAAGTAGGTATTTGTTTAGGTCAAATGTCAATGTATCATTTATATAGACCCAAAACAGATGCATTTGCATGTTTTAGAAGCTATACATAAGCATTAAGAAATTAAAAATCAGATCCATTGGAAAGGAAGTTTACTTATTAGTTATAATGTAATAATGTTATTTAACTATGCTTTATGGTAACGTAGCATTTTTTTACTCGCTCAAAGTATACTATGAATTACCTATTCTTTGTTTTAGCTTAGCTGCTGTACCGAAAATACTGTCAACTGGACAGCTTAAACCATAGTTCCTCCAGCCTGCCCAGCAGGAGGTAAGTGTTGGACAGACAAGAAAGCTTCATCAGTGTTTCCAGCTGTGTGCTATTGTTGGCATTATCTCCTGAGGTCTACCTCACTTTATTTCTAATGTCATTACATTTTAATTATAATGAAGTATACGACTCACCATAGCATTAATTATGATGTAACAATAATAGAAATACAGTGCACAATAAAAGTACTCCTCTTGAATCATTCCCCCACCCACCTATGGAAAATTGTCTTCCCTGAAATTGCTTGGGGATCACTTGGAGATGTGTATCTATTTGCTACAAGTCTGGATACGGGAGAGTTCAAGATTAAAGTGCTGGGAGATCTCTTATTTAGTGAGGGCTTAGTTTTGGTGGTTTGCAGACAACCATCTTCTTATATTCTCCAAAGTAGAGAGTAGATGGGAAGCCATCTCCTGAGCCTTCTTTATAGTGGCTCTAATCTTTCCTAAGAGCTCCTCCCACAGGATCTAAATATGTTCCAGTGACTTCACCTCCAGATATCAATCTTGGGGTATTAGGCTTAGAAAACCAAAGTCCTCTTTCTCCTATGGAACTGTGAAAAATCCGAAGAAACTTTCTTAAGATAAAGTTTGCACCCCTTCAGTTATTAAATTTGCTTTTCTCTTATCTGTAAATTTTGCCTTCAGTTTACTGGCAACTGCATTTTCATTGTAGGATCATAGTATTATGATTAACTCCTTGTAATCTGGCCTCCATCCGACTTCTATACTGGAACTGTACTTTTGAAGGTAAATTATGACCTTAGTTTTGCCAAATAGAGTTCATTCTTGTTGTTGTTGTTTTCTCCTCTCTGTTCTCAATATCCTTGCTCTACTAATGCCACCTGGCCTTGCCTTTTCAGCTACAGGAGTATTTTCCTTTGAACTATATTGCCCACTCTTGTTCCTGTGATACCTGTTTTCTAGGTAACGAGTGGGTTTTGTCCTTTTCCTTTCCGAGACATTTAATTACTGCATTGAAACTGGTAACTTTAGTTCTTGCTTTGCATTTCAGTCATAGATATCTATGTCATTGTTTCTTAAAATGCGCACTTTTGAATATCGCAGGTAATTCTCAGAGCTTCATTTCATGTTATTGCTTATCACCCAAACTTGTACTTTCATCTGTTTTTTTTTTTTTTTTAAGGTATATGCCCTTTTATCTCAGAACAGACCTCAAGTCAAATTTTTAATACTCTTTATCCCTTGAATTTTGGAGTTTGGTGCAGAGAGACTCATTCTTGACATCTTCACATTCTCTATTTAGTATCTCATACCTCCCAGTATCTTTAATATTTTTTAATCTTTCTTGAAAATATCTTCTCCTACTCAAAGTGCTTGACGTCTTTTTTATATATGTTTTTGTTTCCTGTCTAAAATACTCAGTACAATACATTTGTGAAATAGGAAGAACCTAATTTACTTTTCTACTTTGTAAGTCAGAAACTAGGATCTCAGAGAGGTGACTTGAAATGTCAGTGCTAGTTAAAGGCAGAGATATTACTAATGTTGTGGGTCATGTGATTTTTAGGGCTATCCAGTACTTGTGCCTTGTGACCTTTGGAGAGATACATCAATTTGAGGCAATTAGGAACTGTGCTTGGATTACATATGGTTTAGGAACCAAGCTTAGATTAGACAGTTAGGAACCAGTCTGGATTAGGCAGTTAGAAACCAGCCTGGATTAGAGTGTAGTGATTTGTGGGCCAGAAAATGAGGGAAGAACACTCACTCACCCAGATGGGTTGTGGGAGACCCAACTGGGAACTCCAACTGGAAGGAAGAAGAAAGATTGTTACACCTTTTTCCACTGGGGGGATACTGGACTTGATGGGACTTGTCTTCCTGTTTGTGATGTTGTGAGGCACTGCCTCCACTTCTGCTTCCACCATGTGGTTCTGCTGTTTTCTGCCACCCCTGAATAGACTGTGACCTGAAACCATGAGCTGAAATAAACCTTTCCTCTCAATTTGTAGATGTCAGGTACTTAATCATACCAAGGAAAAAGTAACTAAGACATCCGTCAAACAAGTAACTGATCAATTTCCTAATGAAAGATCTATTGTATTCCATAATCTCCTTTAATTCACTTTGCTTACATTGCTAGACTAGTGATATATTCGTTTAACCAGTCACAGTAGTACTTTTCTACTACTCTAGGTGAATGCAGTGTTTTAGTTGCTATGCTAGCCATCACTGAATTCTCAAAATATTATGCAAGGTAGAGAGTGCTATACTTATAGGCAAGGAAATTTGTGTGTGTGTGTGTGTGTGTGTGTGTGTGTGTGTGTGTGTGTGTCTGTGTCACTGGGGGTTGAGTCCATGGCCTTGTGTTGAGTTCCAACCCTGATCCTTTTGTATCTTATTTTGAGGCAGGGTCTCACTAAGTTGCTAAGTGGCTTGGGGATTGTCTCAAACTTGTGATCCTTCTGCCTCAGCCTCCCAGAGTGGTGGGATCACAGACATGTGCTACCATGCCTAGTTAAAATAAGCAAAATTTTGTAGACCAGGAAATTGAGGTTTAAAGAAATGAAATGACTTGCTGGCCTTCATCATGATGGGGTGAGTGGGAGTGGTAGGGATTCATACACTAACTCCCTATCCTTGGTTCTTTCTATGACCACGTTCTGTTGCTTACCAAATTCATGATGTTATTCTTTTTTCTGACATCTTATGGTGACTTTTTTTTTGCCTACTTAACCACATTTATACTGCCAGTTGTGCTTCCAGTGTCCTCAGTAATTTGTAACTGTTCTTTCATCATGCTCTCCAGTAATCTCCACAGTGACCTCTTTGTTCTTGACCTTGCTCCCTTCTCATACACTATCATAGATAGTCATGTGTTATTTCCTTCCACCTTACCTCATGCTATTTTCTTCTTGTATCAAATTATTTCACCTTAACATTTTCACCTGGCTTTCGTCAGTTCTTTATCTTCTCCTCCTTCCAACACTTTGTGAGCACTTAGAACATACAGTGGCAAGATAGGTGCTGTGAATACAGATGAATGTTTGGTTGTTGTGGGAAGGTGGGAAGTTTGTATGAGGAGCCAGACGGCATTTCCTACTCCGGGTTGAGAGCACTGGTAGAGGGATGTGCACATAGGTTGCCTTGGCAGCACTCTGGATGTCATTAATTGTACCTGAAGTGATTGGGGAAGAATGGCCAGAATTGGCATTTGAGCTGTAGCCTTAAAGGAAAATAAGGCCTGTAAGTGCAGAAGGATGAAATCACAAATATGTATGCGGTATGTTAGTGTTGTGAATATTAAAGGCATTTGTTAAAGGGCTGTGCAAAGTAGTGTGTGGTTGTCTGTGGGCTTCATAGACTGACTTTTTTGCTGAGTCATTCCAGTCCAAGGTCTGGTGTTTGACCTTATGCTTTTAAATACTTAGTGTCTTGAGCCCAGTGAAAGTGAACATGTTTCAAGAGTGGATTTTCATTAATCATGCTCGTAGGGATTTATATACAGACACCTGTGTCTATGTGTATGCTTGTGTGGGTGTCAGTTTATTAATTTCCAGTGAGAAACTCAACTGTCAAGTAAATCAGATTGCTTCAGTTGGCAGATCAGTACTTTGCCTCCCTGTAGATAGGCTTCTTGGGAAACAGACTTATTCATATGGAGGTCAATTGATTGAGAAACAGCTGTCAAGTTGACCTAGCATATCTGACCAGCACACTTTCTCGCTTTTGGCAGGAAACATGGAAAGCCACATTGCCAGAGGACCTACTGTTGATCATGGAAAGAAATCCAGGAGGGATATTTGTTTGAAGAAGCCTGTCTCAGCTGAGTTATCTTGAGACCATTTTGCTTTCTATAGGATTAGCTCTACCCAGAAAATTATGTGACTCAGGTCAGCTTGGCCATGATTTCTCCTGTATCTTATCTTGATCTTCTTAACATTTGCCTAGGTGGTTTTTTTTAGTCCCTGGACCAGCCCCTTCATACCTTCTGATTGAAGCATTCTCCCTTTAGATATGTTGAAACATCTTTTAAGCTACAAAGAAGCCTTCAGACCTGGGAAGTAGGAGTATTTTTGTATCTTTGTTGGTTTGTATTTTTAATTTGTCTTTCTTATATTTACTTAAATGAGACCAAAATCAGGAAATGGCATATAGTCCTTTGAAGCCAAGTGTGAAATTTGATTGCTTGATGTCGAGAGTAAGCTAGAAGGTAAAGTTGGAACCAGATGGTAAAGTGTCTTATGTGCCATTTCAAAGTACTCTATGCTTAGTTCTTCACTTTTTCCTCCAGTAATGTCTTCTTTACAGCCTCTATTATCTGTGTCATACCGTTAAATTTACTAAGTAGACCATGTGATATTAACTCTCAGTTGATCCTTGAGAGATCATCCTGTTTAGTCCCTGTGTTTTTAGATAAATAAATATTGGCTGTTACTATCTATATTTTAAGCATAGGAGGCTTAAGCTTAAGTTCTGCTTCTCACTCTTATCTTGCTTCATAGTTCAGACAATTTTCACAACTTCCCCTCTTATTCTTTTCTTTAAAGAAAAGGTAAGGTATTAGTGCTTTGTAGTGTTTCTTTCTATGTTATATAAAATTTGTATCATGGTGCTTATGTTATATACAAGAGTAGCTTTCTTATTAATTGTTAGGTATTTTTTTCCCTAGGTAGCTTGCCAGCTTCTTATTTTTAGGGGAGCTTTATTTATTTCTTTTGCCTCTTCTAATACCTGTCCAGTTAAATTTTAAGCAATACTTAGACAATAAGATGCCATTTTTAAAGCCAGAGGTATCTTAGTCTAGTTTAGCACTTGCATTTTCTGAATGAGGAAACTGAGATCTAGGAGAGCAGTGTTTTCCATAGAGTACGTGACCGTAGAGCTGTGATCAGAACTCAGATGTGGTGACAGTAGGTCCAGATGCCTTTGTGGTACATACAATTTTCCAGTTTGGTTAAGTGACGTACTACATGGGAATGAAAGGAATCTCACCTGGTACCCATGTCGGTGTATAGTACCTGTACCAAAACACTGTACCATAACTTAAATTAACAGCATTTTTTGTTAGTTCAAGGCAGAAAGCAGTTTTGAATGTTTTAAGAGTTTTTCTAGGTGAAGTAAAAGAATGTGAAGGAGGGGGTAGAGAAAATAGCTCATATATTGCAGACTTGCTGTCTTCCTGCCCAACAGTGTACAGGTGCTTTCTTTACATATATCATGTGTTACAACCATTCCTTGTGACAATCTTGTGAAGTGATTTTAGCTGTGAATCTTGGTTTACTCACCACATAATCTTCTTTCTTAGATCACTGACCCAGAGCTTTTCACAAGAGCAGCTTTAACAGCAGGTTTCCTGCTTGACTTCCTCTTAGCAGCAGTCCAGCAGCCTTGTCCCACTATCTGTGGCAGTGCTGGAGAATGGTAGTTTCCAAGCCTAGCAATAGTACTTGTTGTACTATACAATCTTATTTTTGTAGAATATCTCTCTATCATCTATCATATTTCTAGTATCATTGTTCTCATTTTTATTCTGTACAGAACAGCAACGTGTTCTAAACCCATTCTTGATTCTGCCTACCAACTCTTTTTCCATCTTATTAATACTTCTTTGTTCCTTCTCTCCTTTACCCTTTATTCTTGCTATTGAGGGGAATTGAATATTACTTGAGTAATTGAGTGGCTCAGCTACCCATTGAGTCCTGCATTGAAATGAAAGATCAAGGGGCAGACCCCCACCTCTAAAAAGGAGATGGATATATAGTTATATTGTCTTTTAGGGAAATTCTTTTAAAAATTATGAGCTGCGTGCAACTCATAATTTATATAAAGTTTATCATTCTTATGTATAAAATCTGTTTCAGTATTGAATGCCCTTATTTCAAAAATCAAAGAATGGTTTAAAAATACTTTTGTCTTTTCCTGAGAGCTTTAAATACTATATAAATAATACACTTGTTAGCATTTCCTTTTGCATAGCTGCAGTTTGCATTGTCTTTGAGAGTTTGCCACATTGTAGCAAGGCATATGTGGAGACTCAGTGGATAAGTGTCATTAACTTTGTGGTTTCAAAAAAATCAACAGGGGAAATTATATTTTACCTTTTCAAAAGTTGTTATTTGGACTTTTTCCTACTTCAGAGCAAAAAATGATGTAAATCAAGGATGTATATCTATTGTACATATTTTTAAGTATTTTTAGGTTTTGCTAATATCAAATCATTTTTGTTTGAACATCACCCTTCCTGAAGTTGGGAATATTTCTGGTAAATAATTTATTATAGAATATGGAGATTTCCATCACTTTGTTCTTTTAAGTTAAATTCTTAGGGATTGTCTTTTAAAAATAACAATACAGTCAAGAATTAGAACCATGGCAGTTGATTCAGTGAGTTTATAGGATAAAAATATGCTAAGAAGGTGTTAGGATTTCCTCCTTAAGCTGGAAAGTCCATTAGACTGTTAGGTTGTACATGGAGAAGGTAACTCAGGGGCGTATGCAGAGATGGAACGTATTAAATAGCGAGAGAGTGAGAGAACACTTTTTCTTAGAGTGAGAAATATCCCTTACTTAAGTAGATAAATTCTGTAACACTACGTGAAGAAGAGTTTGTGTTTATTTAGATTTTTCTTTTGTGTAATTCAGTTGTGGAATAAAATGACCTATTTAAATTCCGTATCTATTATATTACAAATAAAAATGTGCTTAAGTGTATAATTTAATTTTATTTGTAATGTTTATATTGTGTTTATTCTAGTGTTACTTGATTTTAACACACATAAAAGATATCCAAGTAAAGCCAAAGGAATTAAAATAATTGTGTTCCTTTACAGTAAGATATTCTTAAGTGATTTCATTAAAGTTGAATACAAATTTTATAAATATTGATAATGGTAATTGTATTTTAAAAGTTAATCATTGTCAAATCAGTTTATTTTCTACTATGAAAAGTAAGAAATTAGTGTGTTTAGTTTTCTCATTTTCTAACTTTAATTTTAAAACATTCAGTGAGACCCTGTGTCAGAATCAAACCCAAGAACTGAGGATATAGCCTAAGGTGAAGGCCTTGGATTCTGTCCCCAGCACCCCAGCATACACACACACACACAAACACACACACACACACACACACACACACACACACACACACACTCACACACTCACACTCACACTCATCCCCCTACGTATTCCACACATACTCCAAGAAAAAACACAGTAGTATTTTAAATCCATTTAGCTACATACATGGGGTGTTCCAGGAGCCATCTCTCAGCACATTCAGAGGTAATTGTAATGCCTCTTGTTGTGTATTTGCCAACCTTTCATTTATTGCAGTCCTGTTTTTGGAGGATGAGAAGAGGAAGAACCCTATTTCTTTGGCGTACCGGTAGCCTGTAGTAGTAGTAGTACTTCTTTCCAGGTTTTACTTATGGAATGTAGTTCACGTTTCAAGGATCTTTTCCTTTTGCACTTGATAATGGGAAGTGACATTAAAGAAACCCTGTGTATTAGACATACTCTGTGAACATGGCTTCTCTTTGTAAATATATATTCATTCAGAGGACAAAGAATCCTCTTTGTTTTCATCCTGTAAAAATAAATGTTTATTTATGTCAATATGTATGTCAGTTTTCTTCAGTCTAGGATGGTCGTGAATTCACTTTGTTGCCCAGGTAGCCCAGGCTGACCCTTGAACTCACAGCAGTCCTACTGCCTCACCACCCCCAAGTGCTGGTGTTATAGCCATATGCCCCCATGTGTGAGTAATTTCAATATTTTACACACACACACACACACACACAGACACCAATTTGTATGTGTGTGTATGTACACACTTATGTTTGTATGTATGTATGCACATATATATGTGTCTTACTTATTAGTCCTAGCTGGTCTTGAAGTCAGTATGGAGTGCAGGCTGGCCTCAAACTTAGTGCCCTCCTGCCTCAGCCACTTGAGTGGTGGGTGATTACCATTCCCTGATAGTGCTGGTACTGGGAAATCAAAGCCAAGGCTTTATGCTTACTTAGGTAAGTGCTTTAACTGCTGAGCTATGTGCTCACCTTCTTTGAATCATTATTTTGTTTCACTTGTTTTCTGGCTGAATGTGATTTTCAAGTGGTTTTTTCTTTTTGATGTGTGTATACTTAATATATCTACTTTATTTTTAAAAGAGAGCTTATGGATGTTGTATCTTTTGAGTAATTGAATACTTGAAATTGTAGGTTGCTTTTAAGTTTTATAAATAATTTTTCCAGCTGTCTAATAATTGGGTTTCATGTCTTCCCCTTATGACTGTGAAGACATTGCTCTACCATCTCCATATAGTGGTGACTGCTGCTATGAAAAATATAATGCCAAAGCCAGGTTTTGGTAGTGGATGCCTGGTAATCCCAGCACACTGGGAGGCTGGTGATGGGGGATGGCAAGTTGGAGTTCAAACTGAGATTGGACAACTTAATGACTTTGAAAGATTCTGTCTCAAAATAAAAGAACTTGGGAGTAGCTCAGTGTGAAGGCCCCAATTGGATCTCTAGACTAAGACCAGAATTAATTTTCCTGACTGGACACCTCACATTTCATATTTATATACAATCTCTTAAGTGCAAAACACTATAAGAATGTGTTTTGGTATTAATATCTTTGAATACAGTTTTACTGAAGATTTTCTTTTTAAACATTCCCACTCCTCTGTCCAACATAAAAGTTTTCTTTCATTCCATTTCTGCCTTTTCTCTGGTGTTCTGTTTCTTTTGCAAGAATACCAAGTATGGTTGAGAGTGTAGCTCAAAGTTGCATTTCCTGGGTACAATCCCAAGCATAAAGGAAAAAAAAAAGATGAATGTATTTTTCATCTCATCTCTCATAAATACTTTTCCCCATTAAATTTGTGTAATTTTTTTTCCACACTTGTTTCTTATTCCTGTATGTTTCAGTGCTGAGTGTTCTGTTTTGTTTTATAGGTGTTGGTGGTATTACTTCATTTGTGGCTTTATTGTGCATGATTTTTTTGTTCAGTCTCTAGCTTTTTCAACATATTAGTTTGCTAATACATGTTTCATCTCCTATCTTTGATATGCCATAGTTTACCTTGAGCTCTTTTACTCTGTTTCGTTTTGATATGGCTTTGTGGCACTGGCGATTGATCCCAGGTCTTCACTCAGAGGTACATCCCTAGTCGATTTTTATTTTTGATTTGAAAAGAAAGATCTTGCTAAGTCACTAAATTGCCCAGGCAAGGCTTGAATTTATAATTTTCCTGCCTCAGTTTTGCAGTGTCTAGGATTATAGGGCTATACCAGCAGGCCTGACTTGGGCTTGTACTTTGAAATAGCTCATATTCTAGTTTTTTGATTGTGGAATGTTACTTGTATAAATTGTTCTGTTTCCTAGAAATTTCTTTTCATTATGTGCCATATGTTTATATCTCTCTACTACTTGGTAATTCTGTATAAGATTTTTAGAGATTACTTTCTAATTTTTACTCAGTTTTGCATGGGTTCAATTTAATTAGGCACAGGTATTACCTGAAAAAAATGTGAGGTTAGATGTATATGCCCAATAATAGAAGGATAAATGACATCAACTTTTATTTCTGTTTGAGTTTGTAATATTGAGTACTTACCAGGCACGATTTGTTTCTCTGGGAAGGTCTGTCACTCATTTTAAAGAATGTGAAGGTCAGTGTAACTTTGAGGCCTATGTCTCAGAGTCCGTGCAGTGAATCCTGATAGCTGCTTTTCCTATTTTACATCACTGTGAGCCAGGAAGTTAGATTATTTACCATTATTATGTCTTCATGGTTTTTCTCTGTTCATTTGTGGTATAGACACATTATCTGGAAAAACTATTCTTGTTCTTCCCTAGGTGAATATATACCTTCATTCCAGTCAGAATTCAGATTGCCAGATATGGTGACTCCAACTTATTTCTGTGACTGAGTTTTAGAACAGTACCAGTTTTAGGGATATCTTTGTCTTCAGATTTGAGGAGGTGTGGTTTTGCTGTCAGTGTTACTCTTCATTTTGATTCCACGTATCACATAATTGAACTTTTTTTTTAAGTTTGTGGTTTGTGGTTGTGGCTCCTTGTTTCATTGACAGTGAATTGTCTTTTTTTTTTTTTTTTTATACTTTCAACTTTTTAAAAGATTTGTTTCTGGTGTAGAAAATAAGCTAATAATGTCTTCTGTCATTTTTTTGTTTGTTTACAAAAGGTAGACAATCCTAACCTTAGGTTTTAATTATTGTTATTGAAACCAGTTGTCTTAATTAATTGCTTAATATTTATTGTACTTAAACATTGTTGACTTCTTTATGTTTTTTGTCTTAGGAAGATTTAAGACACTGATTTTTTTCATATATTGAGAGAAAAATAGTAAATGTCAAGACATTGAATGACAAAAACAATTATGTATAATATGATGAAACCCTGGAGTTACCACTACTGGTGAACTGTAACTGCTGTCTTGTCAGTGGAAATCTTTTGAAACCATCATTGTAACATCATGCTTAGTGAAGTGAGTCAGAAGCACAAGGTGAAATATCAAATGGTGGTCTCTCTGATGTGAGAAACCTGGATCACAACTCTTAAGGAACTTAAAATGAAAAACAAAGTGAAACAGGGTTGGGTTGGGGAGGAGGGAGGGAGGGGTGGGTATGGAGAGGGACAAAGGGAGAGTGGGAAAGTCCTTGTCACCTTGACACGATACGTATGTGCACAAAATGCTCAACTTCATTGTAAACCTTAAATTTTGTGCTTATACATATCAATAAAAAGGGGGGGGGGAAGCAGTGCTATTAAACTTAAGATTTTGACAATAAGAAATGCTGCACAGTACGAGAAGCTTGTTGAATTTGTCGTGAGCATGCCATAAATTTCGTTTTGGGAACAGAATTTTTCTAGATGCTTGATGTGTGTTACAGTGGTGTCTAATCTTCAGTCTCCAGCTGTTTTGTTCTAGTTTGTTTAAGTGAAGAGGAGCTGTTTTGGACCATATATAAACTAGGTAATGGAGTCATTTACATACGTAATAACTAAAATTTACTTTACATTTTTTTTGTTATGAAATTTAAAAAAATCAAGGGCAGAAACTGGTGAGACACAGGTTTGACACCCTTGTTTTAAAGATGAAGTGAGTTTTATAAATAAAAGAACTTCCAGGAGTGGCAGAGCATACCTGAAATCTCAGCACCTAGGAGGCTGAGGCAGGAGGATTGCCTTGAATTCAAGGCCAGTGGCCAGTTGGACTACAAGTGAGACTGTCTCACAAACAAACAAAAAAACCTCAAAAGAACCATTTTTTTGTTTACATTTCCACATTGGATTACCTACACAAGATTTTAGCTTTATTTTGGAAAGAAGTAGTTTTAAGGAATTGATGAAAAAGTATTTATTTTTAGAGCAGACTTTATTTTTCAGAGATGTTTTATGTTCTTAACAACACTGATTGGCAAGTATGTGACCTGCCCCCATCCAACCTTCCTTATAACATCTACCACCAGAATAGTGTATTCATTATAATCAGTGAGACAACATTCACTCATTATTGTGACTCACAGTCCTTAGTTTAAATTGAGATTCATTCTTTCTGTGGGCTTTCATAATTATATAATCTATTAATTTTTATGATATCATGGAAAATAATTTTCTTCCCCAAAAATCCTTTGTGCATTACCTGTTCACCGCCTCTTTATTTCTGGCCCAGAATTTCTGGCAACCCTTCAGATTTTTATAGTCTGCGTAGTTTGGCCTTTTCCAAATTTCATGTACTTGAAATCATGCAATATATAGCCTTTTGAGATCAGCTTCTTCACTTAACAGTGTAGGTTCTCCTGTATCTTTTTGTGGCGGGACCAGTCATTCCTTTTAAGTACTAAATAATGTTCTCTTGCATAGATGTACCATAGTTCCATAGTTTGTTTATACATTTACTTTTTTTTTTTAACATTTTGGCTGCCTTCACATTTTGGCATTCTTTGAAAGCTTCTATACATATTTGTGTGTGAGTTTTTGTGTAGACATACATTTTCAGTCATTGGAATAAATACAAAGTGCTGAATATTTTGTTAAGTATTCATTTTACTTTGTATAAGACCAAAAACTGTTCTTCCAAAGGGGCTGTTTTATTTTGTGATTTTCCCAAAAATGAATGAAAATTCTTATTTGCTGTACATTTTTTTTTTTTTTCAGTATTTGGTGTTGTCTGTGTTTTAGATTTGACTCTTAAATAAAAATGTAGAGGTATCTCATTTTTTAAATTCTACTTCTAATGACATGATAGCTATACATCTTTTCTTGTGCTTATTCTTTATGTCTGTCATCTTTGCTGAGGTGTCTGAGATTTTTTTTTTTGCCCATTTTTAGCTGGCTTTTCGTTACTGTTCAATATTTAGAGTTCTTTATATAATTCTAATCATCTCTTTTCCAATAACTTTTACAAATTTGTCCTCCCATGCTATGACTTTTCATGTTGACAGTGTCTTTTGAGACTGGTTTTAAATTTTAGTGAGTTCATGTTCAGGATTTCTAATAAGTATGAGATAATACGGTATTTTTGAATAAATACATTATTGACGATCATCATAGTAAAATTTGTATGTGATAAAATACTGTACTCTTACACAGCAGTAGTTCATTTTGTAAGTTCATAATAGCTATACAGTTCCTGTTAAAGTTCCTGTTTTCAGTTATGAAATGGTTATATAAATATGATTACAAAGTGTCTATTAATGTCTTTCTCCTATTAATGTTCTTAATATTATTTAGCATGAAAAATTAGGGAAGCTTTTTTTTTGAAATCTGCTTTTTTAGAACAAAACAAAAAACAAAATAAATTTTTTTTTTTGTATTGCGAGCTGAACTCAGGCCTCATGATGCAAGGTAAGTGCTCTATCACTGAACTACATCCGCAGCTTTCTATTATTATTATTATTATTATTATTATTATTATTATTATTAATTTTGAGACAGAATCTTGCTGTGTCTCTTAAATTGCCTGTAATGGTCCTGTATTTGCAGTCTTTCTGCCACAGTCTCCCAAAGTACAGGGATTACAGGCATATTCCACTGTTTCTTGCCTTCTCAGCTCTTGTTAAATTTTATTTTGAGATGGTTTCAATAAGTTCCCAGACTAGCCTGAAGCTAGTGACCCACCTGCCTCAGTTTTCTGAGTAGTTAGAACTACATGTGTACACCACTGTGTCAGCCTCATGTTATTTAGTTAGTATTAACACTTGATTGTATTTCATGGTGTACACTGACATATCAACACTTAGGTTGTGAAAATGAATCAGGTTTAGAATATTAGTAAGTAAATAATACACTGTTTTGTCTTAAAGCGTGTATCAGGAGAAAAGACTAACCTGCAGTGTTAAGTAATAAGCGATATGTGCGATGTGAATGGCAGTGCCTTGAATTTAGTGAGAAGTTATTGTTATTGGCAACTGTAACATAATCATAACAAACAGCCACTATTGATTCTTAATATCTTTAAGCTTTTAAGTCAGAAACACAGTAAGTTTACATGAAGGTTCTTAGAAAATTATACTGAGTATCAGGCACAGTCAATTATTATGATATATTTTGTAATACCAGTTTTATTCAGGCCTAATTTATGTACAAGAAATTACCCATTTTAACCTAACAGTGTGGTGAGTTTTGGCTAAAGCGTACAGCTGCATATAGCCATGACAGTTATGATTTGGAGCATTGTTATCATCCCAGGAAGTTCCTTTGTGTCCTCTTGAGGTCAACCCTTGCGCCTTTCTCTGCTTTGAGGAAATAGCTGATCTACTTTCTGTATTACAGATTGGTTTGCATTTTCTAGAACTTTTAGGAGTGTATTTAACTTAATGCAGAAAATATGTTCTTGGAAAATCAGCAACAAATTCAATTTTTATTAAGTGAACCATTTTTATTAAAATTTCTGAGAGCTCAAATAAAATTTATTTTTGGTTTTAAGTTTTACTGCTTGTCTCCTCTCTGTAGTTACTTAAGTGCATATTGTATGTTACTTAATGTATAAAGCTAACTCACTGCACATAATTTTTTAAAGCTAAGTATCTTTTAGTAGTTACCTATCTCCTTGGTTTTTTAATTTGAAAAATAATTAGAGGAAATAAATTTTAATTTCTAGTCTTTAATTCTTCTCTTTCCCCATATAGTTGCCACTTAGTAGATAGCAGATAGTTTAACCTTATTCTCTGTAAAAGGCCCTTTGCCTTTCCTTAAGCTTTCCTACTTAGAGTTCTATGGATGGGAGAGTAAGGGTGGATAAAATAACTCTTTGTCACATTCTGTTCTTTGGGATGTTCTCTGCTCGTTCATGGTCTATCTTGAAAGCATTATTAAAAGTAGCAGTTGATGACATGGATAAAATAGCTCCACCAAGATGAAATGTCGGAATTCTACTGTGACTTTTTATTCAACGTACTGAGCATTTACATCTATGAAAGAATAAATAGGAAAGAGTTAACAACCTTTTGCCTGCAAGAATGAGTGTAATTTTTTGTTTTGCCCAGAAAACGTGTGTTCCTAGAATTTCTGAGCTTCATTAGTCATTTTGAAACTAGTTCTAAATAAAAGCCCAAGCATTATGAAAGTTGTATTTGCCCCACTAAACATTTAATTTCTACTGTATTTGGAGATTCTGTACTGTCTCAGTTACTTTTTTGTTGCTGTGACTCAATACTCGACACCCACAATTTTAGGAAAAGGAAAGGTTTATTTTAGCTCACAGTTTCAGATGGTCACAGTCCGTGCAGGGGTGGCAGGCAGCAATTGAAGTACATGGTAGAGGCAGAAAGGTGGAGGCAGCTTCTCAGGACATCACCAACAGGCAGGCATGCAAGACTAATTGAGACTAGTCCAAGTCCCAGTCTTAGTCTCTCCTGCATCTGGGTATTGAAGGTGTGGCCACTATACACCTTTAGTCTTAACTCACACGCCTTTAGTCTTAAGTCACATGCCCTTAGTCTTAACTCACACGCCCCTAATCCCAACAACCACAATCCACCCCTCCAGGCCAGACCCCAATCCACCAACATTACATGGCTCCATAGACAATCCATAACATTAAAATGCATGAGGCTTTTGGGGCACACTGCAGATCCTAACCACAACATGTGCTGACATAAAAAATTCTAATTCTAATTTGTGCATGGTAAGACTGTTGGTAACAAATGTTTTATGTAGCAAATCTTTAAGTAAATGATATTTTGGGGTGATATATGAGGATCTGAAGTCCTGAAGTTCTACTTTCAAAAATTGCCTTCAGACAGAAGATAAAGTATGTTTCACTCTCAATTTGCCAGATAAAAAGAATGATCTAATGGGAACAGCTGGTCTTAGGATTTATATTTTATATGATTATTCTTAAAAGTACTGTGTGTGTGTGTGTGTGTGTGTGTGTGTGTGTTTTGAAACAAAGTCTCTCTCTCTTTAGTCCAAGCTGGTTCAGAGCTTACTTTGCAGCCTAGTCTGGCCTTGAACTCGAGGCAATCCTCCTGCCTCTATCTGTCGAGTGCATGCAGCACCACTCACAGCTTATGTAGCGCTGGGAAATAAAACTTAGGTCTGTGAGTTTGTGTAGGCAAGTGCTCTAACTGCTGTGCTATTTTTCTAGCCCTCTTCTTTTTTTCTTTTTAAAAATTAGAAAAAAAAAGACCTCGTTAGACTGTTTCTGGAAGTTCCTCATTTACAGGAATTGCCTTTCTATTTAGCCTACAATAATGGTCCATGATTTTTAGGATTGTATCCTAAGAAAATCATCATAAATTGAAATTATATAGTTTAAAGATAAATTCAATACTCCTAAGCCACATATTACAATTTAGCAACAACAGACTATAGGCCATGGTTATTTTCAGCGGTGATCATGTGGCTAAGTAGGATCTCTGTCACTGCTGACCCTCACCAGGTAGTATCATACTGCATGTTGCTAGCCATGATAAAGATATCAATTCAAAATTTAAAGTATTGTTTCTATTGAGTGCATATTGATGTATACCATTGTAAAGTTGAGAAATAGTATGTCAAACAATCATAAATTGAACTATTGTAAATCAGTACTGTCTGGACGGCAGTAGTTGGACATAATTTTCTTTGGTTTAAATCAAATGCAAGTAGAAACAGAAATATGCTAGTTCTGCAAAGGGGATTGCAGCAGTGTTCTAGTGGTGGCTCACAGATACAGTGGGATGAGGAAAATAATCATGGCTTGGACACCACAAGGGGACACTATTTAAGGAGAGTAATGAGTGATGAGGTGCATTAAAAATTTAATTACTTGGGTTTTTTTTTGTTGTTGTTGTTTCCAAGTCCCTGGAAAATTCAAAAACAGAAGTACAAAGATAAAAAGTAAAATAAGCTTAAGATCATCATTAGTATTTCACATGTATTTCCTGTTTTCTTCTTTAGCTAGTTTCGACCTCTTGCTTTTCATTGAATATTATGGACATTTCTCCAAGTTTTTAAATATTTTTCCTTCAACATCTTTTTAAATGAGTAGATATTCATATATAATGAGACTACCGAGTTACATAGGGATAATATAATCTATTTAGTCATTAACTTATTGCTGAGCATTTACATTGTTTCTGGTTTTTAGCATTGTGAAAAACACTGTCAATAGTATTTGCATGAATGTAACTGATTCTTTGTTGGAAAATAATTCTTATTTTGCCAAAGAAATATATTCACTTGGTCTAAAAACTCTAATAGTTCTAAAAGGCATATCAGAAAATATTGTATAGTTTCTTTATCTCTTTTAAGTTTCTTTTATTTTTTTAAGAGGCAGCCATTTCTATCTGTTTCTTCCGGGCATGTTTCTGTCTCTTTAAATACACACACACAAACGCATACACACACACACACACTATTATCTTTGTTTATTTTAGACATTGTGGTTTGGACCAGGAATGTCCCCCAAAAGTCTCATGTATTCATATGTTATTTATTATCTATGGAATCATGTATTGTTAGGAGATGAGGGCTTGGTCTGGAGGGGTGAATTATAGGCATGCCATGGATTATAGGTGTGCGGTGGAATATAGACCTATGGCATATTATAGATTACAGGTGTGTGTATTAGATTATAGGTATGTGGTGAATTATATATTACAGGTATGTGGTGGATTAGTGGCTTAAACCTGGAAGAGGCAGAACACTGAGGCTGGGTCCAGAAGCAGTGGATCACTGGGAAAGGACCTGCAAGGATAAATGCAACTTCCTCCCTACCTTTGGGAACTTGGCTTCCTATTTGCAATGCTGTGAAGAGCTGTCTCCATTTTCACATCTGCCACTTGCTTCCACCATTGCTGACTGCCCATGCATAGACTGAAACCTCCTGAAACTGAACTAAAATAATCCTGTCCTCCCTAAAGTTGTGGATGTTGGATATGTAGTCACAGTGATGAAAAAGTAACTAAAATTGAAATAGTTACCAGTGGAGTGAGGGTGTTGCTGTGACTTTACCATGTGATTTGGAAGCCTTTGGAACTGGTTTGTGGAATGAGTTTGGAAAGGTTTGAGGATGCCAGCACTAGAAAGTTTGAAGTTCTCCAAGCCAAGCATGTTGGGAGATACTGGTTGGAGCTCAGAAGACCAGAAAGCTGATAGAAGTGTAACTTTGAAAGGTCAGGCACAAGAAATTTCTGATGGGAATTAGAACTGCATTGGAAAGTGGCCTAAAAGTCATGTATGCTGTGCTCTGGTAGAAAGTTTGTTGATATGTTGCCGTTTTCTACAACTGAAATTAAGGGCAGTGGGCTACATAATCTGTTGGAGGAAATCTCAATGCAGCCTGATATTCAGGTTGCCACTTGGGCACTGTTTGCAACTTTTAGCCATCTTTATGGTGAAGACCGAGATTATGAAAAGCAGGAGAATATGGCAGAGAAAATAGATGTAAATAGCTTGCAGTCTGGAATAAAAAAGTGTGTGGTTGTTGAAGAGTGTAATAATAAAAAGAAGCCAAGTACTTGGAATCAGGACTATTAAAAAAGAGGTCTCAGGGGTATCTCAGGTATCAGCCAAGATCCAGCTCCTTATTAATTACAGGGTGCAAAGGCAAAGACTTGGTGTGTGTGTGTGTGTGTGTGTGTGTGTGTGTGTGTGTGTGTGTGTGTGTGTGAAGAGTCACCTAGGGCTCCCTGTGGGGCCAGGATCAAAGAGAAAAGTGTTTGCCAGAGTTCTGCTTCATAGAGTTCAGCAATGTAGGCACTCAGAAGCTGCTGCAGCCATGACACCAGGGGACCAGGCTTTTACTCAAGCTGGTGGTAGATCTTGCCACGTGGATTTGGCTTTATAGGCCTGCAGAGTACAAAAGTTGTGGGTTCATGTACACTTCAACCCAGATTTCAGAGAAAGGCCTTAGAAACCAAGAAGTTTGTCCCTGGGAGGGCAATGTGTGAAGTTGTAAAGGAAAAGCCTAAGGTGCAGTGGAGAACTCAGGAATTTGGAGAAGCCAGGAGCTTGGATTGCCAGCTGAGGAAAGCTGCAGACCCTGAGCAGATTCCGTTCAATGAGAGAAGGTGGAGGTTGCAGCCAGCAGCAGTTTTGTGGGGGTGGGGTCATCCAAGCCCTTCCCAGGATTACAGATCTCCAGTGGTGCACTTAGAGCTGTAGGAGTTAACCCTTGCCCTTCTGGGTTTGGGATTTGTTTTAATCTGATTGCTTTCTTTCTTCTTATTCTTCCCTTTTAGAATGGGAATGGTTTACCCTGTACCATTTCATGTAGGAGGTATTGAACCTTTCTTTGATTTTCACAGGAGCTCACAGCAATGAAAAGTAATAAAGACATTGTCCGTATATGTTAGATTATGGTATTTGATTTAACCATTTACATTGTTATCTTTTTTCTTCATATTTCCTGAGGTTACAGTTTTGAATTATTTTTACTGTTGTATCATTACATACTGCAGATATTATTCATGACTGACCATTGTAGTGAACTCTAATGAATACAGTTTCTCTTTTTCTTAAAATTAATAAGGCCTTGTATTTCATTTGCTTATTTTCTGTATCCCTCTTAATTTACATTTACCTTTGTGAGTTTTTTTTATTTTTTCCATAGAAATATTTACATTACTAATTTATTCAACTTTGTTCCTGAAGTTATTCTTCCAGGAAATACCCCCCCCCCCTTTTTTTTGTTCTTTTCCTAGGACTGCTCTGTTTGTGGATTTTTTCTTTGATGTTACCTTAGAATTCTTTTTGAATCTCATATTGTTGTCCTTTTTTCATTTTGAGTTGAGCCAAGCTCATTGGCAAAGGCCTTTATTTTCTCTTTATTCATTTTATTCACCTTTTTTGTACAAATGTATCGTGAGCCACTCTGCACAGCTTTTGTGGTGGTGGGGAATTGAAACCAGGGACCTGCACTTGCCAGGCAAGTGCTCTAACTGCTGAGCTCTGTCTTCGACCTATTGATCTCTTTTTGTCTTACTTTTACAATTTGTAGGATATATCTTATAGTCATTTTCTGGGAAAGGAAATATGAAAGAAATATGTCTTTATTTAAATAATTTCTTTACATAACACTATGTGTCTGAATAATTAAATTCTATATTATAAATCACTTTCCATCAGAATTTTTGAAGGAAATATTCCATTATCTTGCATATTGCCATTGCAAGGCTCAAAGCTTTATTTCTTGCTCGTCTACATAAGAATAATAATTGGAAATGTCTGGGTGAAAGACTATAATGTTTTAAAAATTTTAAAGATAAAGATAATGAAAAAGAGAACCACTGGCAGAAGGCAGGTGTGTTAGTCACTTTTATGTCACTGGGAAAGAATACCTAATACCTATAACTTAAAGGAGGTGAGGCTTATTTATTTGACTCAGTTTCCAGTGGTTTTAGTCTAAGTTAGCTGGCTTCAAGGAAGAAATAGCATTGGAAGGTCCTAGTGGGGAACAGATGCTTACCTTAGAGTGTCTAGGAAACAGAGGAGCCAAGAAACAGAGAAAGAGCAAATGTGAACCACCCTCCACTCTCATACCCGTAATTATGAGCCTCCAACCAATCTCAACCTCGTCATAGCTCATTCAACTACTGGATTCATCAGTGGATGAATCCACTGAAGAGTATAGTACTCCCAAACACATGAGGCTTCTGGGGGTATTTTAGATATACATTTTACCCCTGGCCTTCATTGTGCAAAATATGTTTATTATATCTCTAAGAGTTGTCGAAGTCTTAACAGTTCCATTATTACTGAAAAGTTCAAATCTGCATTCTCTCAGACTCAAGGCAAGCTCTAACTGTGAGCCTCTGTGCTTGTCAATGCCACAATCGAAAACTTGTAACCTACAATACCCCAAGGTAAATAGTCCCATCCCAAGAGGGAGAAACGAGATAGAAAGGAATGTGACCAAAAGAGAACTGAAATCCAGGATTTAGAAGGTGAACTTTAAATTGTGGAGCATGATGCCCTGCATCCAGGCCAGGTTAGGATGAGATGGACTCCAAAGGGCTTGCGTGATCCTGTCCCAGGGGCCTTATTTTTTTGTAGCCCACATGTCCTATCTTGTGGTGTCTTAGTTATGTTTTTGTTGCTGTGACAAAATACATGTGGTCCATGACTTGAGGGAGGAAAGATTTATTTGAGCTCACAGTTTCAGAAGGTTTCAGTCTATTTATGGGCCCTGGTAGTGGTGGAAGCACATGGTGAAAGTGGAGGCAGAAGAAACTTGTCAGGACATAACATATGGAAGCCAAGTGACAGAAGAAGCAGCAGAGCCATACTTTCAGGTCCTGCCTTGATGCTGTGCTTCTTCTGGGCTAAACCTCAGTGTTCTGCACCCTCCAATCTCTCAAAAGCACATGGGTATTTTATAACATCCAAATATATGAAGTTCTGGTGTGTGTGTGTGTGTGGGGGGCACACTGAATATCCAAACTGAAAACCTAGGGCTACTCCTGTGGTTTTCCTCAGCAGACATTCCACATTTTTGGAGTCTCCAAATTTCTGAGATATCCACTGCACTTCTGGTTTTACTCTCACAGCTTTGTGTGCTGCCCTCCTCAGGCCTCCTTTTAAAATCTGTGTAGGAGCTTCCTTGAATCAATGTAACTCTTGTATTCTGTATGTCTGTAAAACAAGTGTCAAATGGATGACACAAATCTGTTGCCATCTTGAAAAAATAGTC
The DNA here is from genome assembly GCA_004027205.1 of Ctenodactylus gundi. Taxonomy (NCBI): domain Eukaryota; kingdom Metazoa; phylum Chordata; class Mammalia; order Rodentia; family Ctenodactylidae; genus Ctenodactylus; species Ctenodactylus gundi. Next base: position 117,817 of record PVKB01001365.1, on the reverse strand, counting down.
AGACATCCATGGATCATGGCTGGAGGGACCTCTGAGTGCCTGGATGGCTCAGTATTGTGAAATGAATTCCACATACCAAGGGACCAATTCTCCATGCGGCACTTCTTCAACATGGGCCCCAGGGGCTCTCTAGGAAAGCTTTAGCGTGAAAGGTCTGTTTTACTGATTCTTGAGATGCCTTCAAGCCATTTTCCTTATTGTCCTATTATTTATTGTTAATGAAAATCTTTTTAGCAACAGTTCTCTCCAGTGGAAGGAAAGAAGGAAGGAAGGAAGGAAGGAAGGAAGGAAGGAAGGAAGGAAGGAAAGGGATCAATTTAGAGGAGTAAATGATTAGCTGGATATGGTGGCTTAGGTCTATCATCCCCACTCTTGGGAGGGTGAGATAGAATTGCCATTGAGGCTAGCCTGGACTACAGAGCAAGACTCTCAGAACCAACCACAACACCCAAATGGGTTTATTACAGGTGACTGGAGCAATGTTATGGTTAAAAGATTCAAAGTGGAGAAGTACTAGTTAATAAAACACTATATGACCAGAAGTCTCAATAATTAAGCAGAGTGGAGACATCACGTTTAGAACACTGAATAGATCTTAAAACTCCATATTATAAATAAAAAGAAACACAAGTAGCCAGTCTCAGTTTCCTTCATACATCCCTAGAACCAAGTGTTTCTGTATTGAGTTGACTTCATTTTTAACTGTGGGAAGAAGTTACTGTCTGGTATACTCTGGAGGATCCTGGTTAGAAGAGGCAAGGCCCTGAGGGCTGATCTGAAAGGATGTGTTTTGTCCCAGGCTTCTTCTCTGTTTCTTGGCTGTCACAAGTAAAACAGCTTTCCTCCACCATTATCTTTGGCCATGTTGTCTCTGTCTTGGAGCCAGTTAACCACTGTGACCATTGAAGAGATTATGTCAACTTGAGGGAATCAGGAACAACACCTGGATTAGGGTTTGGGAACCACGCCTAGATAGGGAATTGAGAACCATCCTGGATTAGAGTGTGAGTGACCTGTGGGCTGGCGAATGAGGGAAGAGCACCCACTCAGATGTGGGAGGTCCAACTGGAACTCGGTCAGTATAAAAGGAAGGAAGAAGGAAGATTGTTACAGTTTCTTCATCTGGGGAAGCTCTTACCTTTGCAATTGTCTGTGGACAGTAACTTGCTATACGCAGCAGATCTTCAGCCCAGATTCTCTCCAGTCTTGACTCGTGCCTCTCTGCCTGTGGCTGCTCTTTCGTCACAGACCCACAAGCTCCGGTCTTCGCCATTATTCTTCAGGCAACCGAGATCTTCAGTGGGCTCTTACCTTACTGGCTGTCCTGCAGTCCCGGTCGGGAGATCTACTTCACGGCTGATCAGCTATCCTTGGCCTTGTAAGCCTTCCTAATCAGTCTTTTTTGTTACAAAATCTGTAAACCCTACCTTTGAAGGAACCCAAACTAATACAACCATGGACTAAAATCATGGCTCAAAAATAAAACTCTTGTCCTTTGAGTTTTGTGTGTCAGGTGTTTTGTTCCTATGGCAGGAAAGTGTCTAATACAGCAGGTGAAAAGAAGTTGCCTATTATATTTAGACAATGGCATGTGGGTCTGTGAAGAGTATGTAGGATGCTGAAGGAACACAGTAAATAGAGGCTTCATGATGGAGGCTTGAGACTGGAGCTATGAATTTGTTTTGTAGGCTCTGTTTCACCCAGCTGTTGTCGTCAATTTTATAAAATTTTCATTGACTTGTTTCAGGAACAGTGAATCAATATCTGGTTGTTGTTCTCTGTTAGTAGTTACATGTGCTTATGCAGGTGATTTTTTTTTTTTTTTGGTCTCTATATAAACCCACATATACACATACACAAACAGAGGCAGGCAGAGTATTATTTATATAACTTTGTCCTTCAGTAGCCTAGACTGGATGTGTGGATGGGGGTAGTGACATATTTAGGTGTATGTTAAAGCACAACGAATTATTTCTTAACATTTGTGGGGGTTGGGATGACTTTGGAAATAGGAAAATTGATAGCAAGAACAAAGGAATAAAGGAAAGGAAAACATTGCATTGTCTAGGTTTGACAGCATGAACTTCTATTGAATTAGTCTACTGGGAATGGGAAGGATACTATTTCACTTATATTCTGATTCTATGAATCTCATTGTCCTTAATTTTGGAAGTACTATGGTATTTTTGTGTATTTTGTATACATTTTGCTTTATTTTCCTTTTGGCCCATTACACAATAATCTGAATTCTAAATCCTGTTACTAATTTTTTGAAGGATCAGTGATACCCTGTTTATGTATTGATGGTTAACAGTAATTGGTTATCTGAAATAACATTTTAATTTCATTTGGTTAAAGGAAAACACTGGGGAGTTTGGACGATGGTAATTGATAGAAATCTTGTAATTTCTTGACAATTTCCTTATTCTGAACAGAGTTGCTGCCTAAAAATATTAACCTTGATTTTACCAGTCTTTCTGAACTGTGTGAAGTTTGAAATGGTGTGAGAACTCTTGATTTATTGTTAAAATTACTTCTGTGAAATATTTTAGTATTGCAAATAAAAGATTTTTGTTAATTTAAGTGGTTTCTTAGAAAAATTAAAGAAATTAAGTTTTTCAGTGTTTATTTATTGTTCTGTTAAGAGCCTGACCATATATTTATATTTGAAAAGGTGCTCCATGTAACAAAGCCCATATTTTAAAGAAAAAGCATATCACTGATCAATCTTTGCTTTCTAAATTGCTTTTACACTGGTCAGTGTTCTAAAAACTGGGCAACTAGTATCTTTAGGAAATTTTCTTTATGCTAATTATACTTTTATTAAGCATGTGGTCAGTCTCTGTACCTAATAGTTAAAGGACACTTTCATTTAACAACATCTTAGTGGGTTGGGCCTTGCTTATCATTAATGAGGTCATTGAAACACTGAGAGTAGTTACAGTTTCAGGATGTGCAAGTAGCAGAGCAAAGAATGTTTATTTCTGGTTTGTATCATTTAGCATAGTTCTTTCCAAATATTATAGAAAAGATCCTAAAAACTATGAGTCCTACAAATAGAAGCACATTTGTCTGCTTTATCTTCAGATGTGTATTTTGTTTGCAGTTTTTTATAGTGGATAGTTTCTCATTGCTTTTTTCTTTCTCTTTTTCTTTTTTTGGTCCATAAGGTGGATAAACTGCTGATTACTATGATGTTAAGAATGAAGAAAGGTGGTTCAACGTGTGCTTACTATTTACTTTTATTTTTTATTATTTACAGAGTAGTGGCGTTTTTTTGAAAAAATGTTTTGCATTTATTAAGGCAGCATTAGTATCTGAGGTTAATGTGTGTGATTGATATTTTTAAGATAACATTTCTTTTTATACTTCCTTATACTATTCCTTCACAAACCATATAAGGCCTCTCCACTTTTTCTTTAATAATAACTTTAAGAAGAAGTTACATGTTTTTTATTCTCTGAACACCCAACAGTTTGGTATTCTGTCAAATGTTTAGCAAAGCTTCAACGAATCATTACAGCGAATGTCTTCAAGAGGGAATGTATGAGGCAGAACGCTGCAGAGAGACACCTGTAGAGATCAGCACACCTGCCCTCAAGCAAAAGACAGTAATTAGTTGCTCGTATTCCCTTGCAAAGTTGCCCAGTGTTGTTGCACATGAAACACACAGATCACAGCAATGCTGTCATGAGCTTTGCACGGCTGGAGTTGTTTATGCCCATTCAATTTTTAATGTTCCTATAAGACATTTTGATGGGAACCCTGAGCCCAAAGGGATTTGCATGCTTGATCAAACTTGTGATGATTTAAATATAGAAATAAAGAGAAACCTTTGCATTACTTTTACTGTTAACTTTTAGGACAGCGCTAGAGGAAAACATTAACATGATACTTGAGGCAAAGATGTGTTAGATCAGCCTGCACAGCATTTTGTTTCTTGACAGCAGGTGTAGCTCCAGTAAATCTAAACAAATCTTTTAATGCTTACAGATCCAAGTGCTTGTGAATATCTGGATGGCATGGACTGAATATTTTAAAAGATGATTTCATATCAACCACTTTCATTGAAATTGAAACACTGTTAAGTACTGACTTTACTCACTTGGACAGTGTGTTGTCATACACAGTTTTAAAATGAGATTGAAATTTAGTAAAATGCAGTACTAAATGTAAATTTGATATATTGGATAATATAAATTTATCGAAAGAACTTACATGTGTTTTTATGTTACTATTTTAACTTTAACACTGAATATAGTAAAAATATATGGGATACAGGCTGGCTTTTTACCAGGTGACTTTTTGAGTTGTTTCTAATACTAAGATTCGGTGTTGGATGAGACAGGTAGGACTCCTCGCCATCTTCCTCGCTGCACCTCGCAGCGGAGGCCCATACAGAGACAGGGTTTTCCCAGCGCTGGCATAACCGCTTTGGACTAGACTAGTGAGATTCACTGTCACCTCCCTCTCTCCCCTATGAGCAGTGCTCTGCACAGAGGCTGTGTTCTCCCAGTGTCAGGCAGAGCTGTGCCGGGCAAGCTCCTAAGGGAAATCCAGGGACAGACAATCAGAGACAAACAAAGACAACAGAACCATGAGGAAACGTGGAAATAAATCTCCTTCAAAAAACGTGGACATACCAGAAGAGGATACTAGGAATCCTGAAAATGCAGAATCTAAAGATGAAAATGGCAAAAATGGTGGTAACTTCTGTGCCCAGAAATATATCAAATTAAAGCAGGAATTAAAGGAGGAAATAGAGCAAGAGCTATGCCAAGACCTAGCTAAGCTAAAAAGCAAGCCCTGAGAAGCAAGTAGAGGAGATCAAAGAAGAAATGAACCAAAAGATAATGAAGGCAGTACAAGAAATGAGAGAAGAACACAACAGAGACATAAAAATGCAGATATCCAGTAAGTGAAAAACACATAGAACATAGTAAACAACCATTTCAATCATTTTTCTAACACTAAGATTCAGTTCTTTATTTTACATTTATATGAGCTGCTGATATGCAGCTTTACTAAAGATGCAGTATTATCTTTATATATGTGGTTTGCAAATGTCTTCTCATTCCTGATACCATAGATTCAGTTCATATTTATTGTGAGGAAAAATAACCCTAATGCTTCATTATTGAGTCATGGTCTGGTAAATATGTGCTTCTTAAAAATTGTTCTCAGAAAAATTGGCATTGAAGAATTCTCATATTATAATATCATTAAAGGTGATATTATACAATGTAGAAGTGTCATTGACAGAGTTAAAACCTTAGATACTGATAAATTCATTTCATTTTTCCATATAATTTTCCCTCAAAACATAGCACGAATCTTCCAGTAGATTTCTGAGTATACTTATTTATTAGATCTTCAGTCAAAATGGAAAGAGTGATATGAATACTAAGAAGTACACCTCAATTTTATGTTTACCCATGTTTCTTAGCCACTTAATAAGCCTCAATATGGAGGGTGAACTGGGCTTCTTTCCTTGTGAGCTGGTGATTGTCATAGAGTGTTCCTGTGTATTATATGCAGACCATCATGGCTAGTTTATACCTCACTGACTTTTAGGAATATCATTCCAAAAATTATTTGGTGGCCTTTGCAAGTCCTAATAATGTAATGTATAAAACTTTTGGTAGTCTCTCCATAAGTAAATCTTTTCATTGTATTATAGTCAGTATTTTGTGTTTATTCCTAGTGCCTATCTTAAGCAATCAGCCAGTATTAGTTGGATTAGTGGATGATGGAAAATATTGTGTAATAAATATGAATAGCTCATGGAAATACTGTAGTAAAGAGTGGATCATATTCAATATTTTCATTAACAAACTTTTTTCTCTTGCCCATTTTTAAATGTAATTACATTGATTTATCTTCTAGATTGTTCCTATTTGATTTTGTCTTTTTAAATATACTGTGAAAAACATTTTATATTTATATTATATTAAAGTTTTTCTTTTAAGTCATTGTCTAGTTCATTTCGCTACCACTCCTTATTTTCTGCTACTCTCTAGCTGTTGACTTTTCTATTTGTACAGAAAACACTTTTTACTCCCTCTTTCTGGACCAGCCACAGTTCCTGTTGGCTTTGGTTTTTCTTAGTCTTGAGCTCCAATCTCATTGACTCTTAGCAAGTAGCTTCTCTCTTCCACCCATCAGTTAAAATTTAAAACTTGTATGTTTCTCTATTTTGCAAAATGTGTCTCTTTGACTAGTTCATAGCTTCACTGCTGTGACGTTCTTTCTGGCACATGGCAGGATGCCAAGAACTTTGTAACCAGCCATGCTCTCATACTGTTATGCATTGTACATGCTAGATAATCTTTAGCTTTATAATAAGAAAATCTTCCTCCTGAAGAGAATGAGAAATAAAGGAAGACAGACAAAAATGGAAAGAGGAAGAAAAGGAGAAGGAAAGAAGGATGAGCAAGATTGTTTTGGGGAATAAGAAAAGAACAGTTGTTTTGAGATTTCAAAAACTTGAGTTTAAATTTTGATTCTACTTACTAGTTTTGTAGTCTTAGAGGAGTTTTATAATTCTTGGGTATAAAATGGTAATATATTAACCTTGCAAGCTTGTGGTAAGGGTTAAATTATCCAAAGGTTATAAGATGGATTTAGCTCATTTGCTGCTGTGTGCTAAATTTTTAGCCAGTGCTAACTAATAGTTATTTGTCATGGGAGGAAAGTGAACCAAGGGTCATACACCCAGCTAGTAAGTTGTGGAGAGTTTATTGAAACCAAGGCAAGTCTTTCTTATCTCACACATGTTTTTCAAATGATATAGATCAGAATTGCTTGTAAGTCTTGTTAAAACACTGGGTTCCATCTCAGAATTTCTGGTTCATTAGGTCTGGGGTAAGGCCTGAGAACTCACAGTGCTCAAATGTTGATAATGTTACTGGGCTAGAAACCACACTTTTAGAGAACCAATTCTCCATAGTGTTTCTCAGCCCTAGATGTGCTAAGAAATCATCTGGGGAACTTCTAAAAATTGCTACTGAAATCAGAACCCCTGATTATGGGGTATCAGTGTTAGGTTTTTTAGTTTGTTTTACTTTTAATTTTAGGCTGTCTAGGTGATTGTTATGTGCATCCAGGGCAGGAACCCCTGCTCTGCTTAAAGCTAGGCTCTCACTTTTCTATTAGAACCCTGTGCTGAGCAAAGTATCCACTGTGTCTCTTCTGAGTGCACAGTGAAATAAGGCTGTTGTGGTGCACATGTCACATTTTAGAACAGCTGCTCCAGCCTAGAATTCTTCTATTATTTAAGCTGTGTATGTGTGTTGTTTTCATTTTTACATTATCTTCATTCTCAGTGTGTCTTGAATGTGTTCGTCAATTTCTAGCATGAACTTTGTTAATATTTGTCAGGGGCAACTAACAATAGTAGATATAAAGTAAATACAAGAATATATTCAGCTTTTAAAAATGGCAGTTAATCACATTAACAATTGAATGGTCTCTCTGATATGACAGACCCAGATCATAACCATCTCATGGAACTTAAAATGAAAAACAAAGTGAACCAAGGGGGTAGGCTGGGGAGAGATGGAGGGGTGGGTAGGGGAAGGGACAAAAGGAGAGTGAGAAAGTCCTTGTCACCTTGACAAGATATGTAGGTGCACAAAATTCTCAACTTCATTGTAAACCTTAAATTATACCTATCAATAAAATGGAGAAAAACCAGTCAATTAGTATGATTAGAGTATGGTTATGAATTTGTACTTTTTAACTGAGAGGCTCTTAGAAACCTTTTTTTTTTTTTTTTCTTTAGGAGTCCCTGTTATTGGTTAGAACAGATAATGGTTGTTGTGCACCTATTGGTATTTAAAAATTCGGTAGATTAATTGATTCAAGGAATCATTTCTGTTATATGAATCAGTCAATAAATGTACACAAAGACATAAAATCATTTACTGGATAAGAGTGGGCAAAATACCACATAATTTCATTAACCTTTAAGCAATGAAATTATAAATCTCTCTGCAAATGATTAAGGTTATCATTGCTTATCATCCCTTTTGATACCTACAGACAGTTAATTCTTCTGTGTCCTGCTGAGTCTTATTAAAACTTCTGACTGATGTACTTTTATTAAAAGGTTTAGAATTTACCAATTTAAAACCCTTGCTTCACACTATCACCTTTAATTTAACTGGGCCCATTAAACACAGTATTTTGCAAAGGGAAAGTCAATAACTATTTCTTTAAAAAATAATAAATTGTAATGCATTTTTAACCCTGCTTAGAGGTAAGCTACAGCTATGTGCTACTAGGCCTTTTGATAGTTGATTTGTTCCTTTAGTATGCAAATTTTAGGTTTGCATAGATCTAGTGCTTTTATTTAAGAAATATGCCTAGAGGCTAGATTGGTAGACTTTATGGAGATATCTAGTTTGGTGTGAAATAAATAGCTGTTAAAGGATCACATGAATTTAGTCCCCAAAGATGAAGAGCAGAGCTGAGACAGATTGGGGGAAACTGACTACTTCATTTTGTTTGGCTAAAAATATCATGGGATTAAAAACAAAGACAATGAACGATGGCAGCGCAATGAAAATTGATGAAAACGAGCCATTTATTTTGTGAATCTTATGGAAAGATCTCACATGTGAAAAGTTTGTAGAAAAGGGCTTAGTAAAAGCATGGCTTATCATTCTGGAAGGCCAGCCTGTGGAAAGCTTGCTGCTTTGGCAGAAAGGTTCTCCCCTGACCGTTGGAAATACCAAGTTTGGGTCAGCAATATCATTTCTGGTCAGTCAAATGATAGATGACATAGAACATCCTCAAATTAATAGAAGAGAATTCGGAGTTGCTGCCTGGTGTTGAGAACAATAGGTATTCTGGCTTGCAAACACTAAGCAAATAATTTAATAGATTTTTAGCTTCTAGGAAGTTTATTAGGTCATATATTCTCTTCAGAACTACTCTTGGAATTTCTGGCTTCTGAACAGATTTATTTTTCCTTAAGAAGCTTAAAATTTATGAAGTATATTTCTACATTGATGTCTTATATATAGAACCTAGTTTGCTTTTTAAGTGATTGTATTTGTCTTTTTCGATATCTTTGAGCACTCAATCTCTGAGACAGAATTTGAGCAGTATTATCTAGCATTGGAAAATAGCCCTTGTGTACATGTTTGCTGTGTTTGTGTGTCTGCTGGTAGAGATACGGAGAGCACTGTAATTTCAGTGTATGAAAGTAGGCTTCATCTAGGTTGGAAGTCCATAATCTTGTTAACATCAGAGACTCTCTTGCATGTATGTGTATATGAATAAGTAGGTTTCCATGAGTTATATTAATCAGTATTTTTCAGTTTTTAACCTTAGGATTGTTTAAAAGTTTCTGTGTTTTGTTTTGAACAGTTACTAAATTCATGTAGTTCATTCCCCAAAGGATAAGGGAGTATGTTACATTAACATCTTGTACTCTTGACATACTACAAAGAAAATATCATTTTCTTCATGTACATATAAATACTATTGTTGATTTTTTTGAGCACATCTAGAAATACGTATGTATGTGTAATCAGTCTTTATATTTTCGCCCAAGTATTTGTATGTTTACCTTATGGACATTTTTGGAAGATTTATTAAAAATATCAAACTGCATGTAAAATATTGTTGTGTGTAAAGATGCTGTCATTTAGGTATGAATGATTTCCATAGTTTTTTTTTTTTTTTTTTTAACACTGACATTAGCTTAAGAACTGACCTTCTACTTCCTATTGTAGGTTTGGGAAACAGAACTATACATAGGTCTTCTGTAGGTTCCAAGGATGTATGCAAGGCCCAATGTTTCTTTACTCTCTCATGCAGTATGTCCTATTCAAAAGTCCTTAACTTTTCCTGCCTGCAGTAGTATTTTCTGTTTGTGTAGAGTTCTCATTTAAACATGTTAGGTTCAGATAAGATACCTTTGTGTTATCTTTTATAATTTCCTTGTATTTTCCTCTGCCTATGTAGTACTATTTCCATATTAAACTTTCTGTACCTAGGTACAGGTTTTATATTTGTTTGTGTACTTGGTAGAAGTTTTATTTAATCTGAATTTTTGGTCCCAACTTCACTAGATAGCCCATAATGGCCTCAAACTCATGGCAATCCATCTGCCTCAGCCTGCCAGAATCTAGGATTATAGGCGAGCACCACCACACCCAGATTATTTGTTACTGGTAAGCAAGTGCTTTAACCACTGTACTATTCCTCCAGCCCCTAATTTAAACATTAGTAACCTTATTAAAAATGAAAGGAAATGAGTTTAATTAATTTAAATCAGTAAATTATATTTGGCTCAGTTGATCTAATTATTATTGTATTATGTAATCAATATAAAATTACTGACATACTTTACAACCTTACTGTTGCCATTGTGTTTAAATCCCATTGCTTATTTTACATTATGGATTTAGTGTAACCTCTGAATTTAGAGTAGTCACATTTTAAGTACTCCGGAGGCACATGTTGCCAGTGATCTTGGACAACAGTTACAGAGTCTGTGCCACTTTTAGAATTGTCCTTTAAATTACAGAGGATTTTATACTTTGCAACAGTTGGTAAAAGTAGGTATAGCAAATATGTGGGTAGAAATTATGTTTTTAACCTGCAAAGAAAATTAAGGGAGAGGTTTGGATTTCAAAGTGACCAGTGAATATGTAGATGGAATTGTAGCCCTGCAGTCTGGAGCAGAGTAGAACTACACTATTCATTAGATTAAACCCTTGGAATTCTTATAAAAAGGATATACAGTCATAAAATAGATAAAATCTATTGGGCAGAGGAGAAAACCAAAAAAAACAAAACAAAACAAAAAACAAAAAAAAAAACCAAAAAAACAAAGGAACAGAGTTTCAGAGAGGCATGGCAAGCAGAACTGTCAAATACCATAATCTAGTAGTATGAGGAATGAAAATAGACAATTTGCATGTTTCTTGCCACGCTTGCCAGTAGCTATTTCAGTAGAGTTAGAGCCAAAGAAATCAAATTGTGTAAATTTGTGCATAGCGCAGAAGTTGGAATATAGACAATGAGTGTATGTTAATGTCTTATGAAACTTGAGGGGATAGTTGTTAAGTTTGAAAGAGGTATATTGTTGGCGAAGAAGGAACCAGCAGAGAGCAAAATATTGAAGATAGAGAGAAAGGAGAAAACTGATGGATGAATTTTCTAGGAATGGGACAGATGAATGTAACTCAGTGCATGGAAGAGCAGTTGGTATTGGGAGAGTGGAAAATCAAAGATGAGATAGGAGTGCAGATGTTACGAAATAGGAGAATTTTTGGTTGATAGCATGGGTTCTTAGCTGCAAGACTCTCTCCCCAAAAGGTCATTTCTTTTATTTATGTGTTGGTGGTACACTGTAGTTACATTCAAATTGAGGAAATAGTATATGCACATTTGGTAACTTTACCACTTTTCATTCCTTTCCTTCCTGCCCTCTCTCCCCACTAGGGTCCCTTCTCTCTCTCTGCAAATCTTTCTCCCTGTTTCCTACCATGACCTTATTTTGTTTTTTTACTTACTTACACTTTTAGATTTTTATATTAGAGAAACCATAGTTGCAGGGTTTTTTTTGTTGTTGTTGTTGCTGCAAATAGTTAGCTAGTGCAAACATATGGTTATGTTAAATGGTGTGGTGCCAGACTTGATTGGTAATAGGTAATACAAGCAAAAGTCTGGGAAACACCCTGTGATAGTGTGATGATTGTAGGGATTATGTCAGTTTGTTGAGATTAGGAGATGCCTCGGGTAGAGCTTTCAGTAGTGTGTGATTGACTTGCATGCCAGCATATGAGAGAGGAATACCTACCCTGGGTGTAAATGGCCCATTGGATGGTTTTATTAATTCTAACTCTATAAACACACTAACCAATGCTGATATTATTTATTAGAAACTTGACCGATAGTTTCTACTTAGTGATATTAAGTATCATTTAGTGGAAGATTTACAACATTGTCTTGCCTTTGCAGCAAGATTTGATCTTTTAGTTTTCTGTGCTCTTGATTTTGGTATTATAGTTTTATCCAAAGTGTGTCCATAAGGCCAGTTATTCAGAGATGACTGGGTAATGAAAGTAGTAACTTCATCATTTGATTAATTAATTAACTGGCCGTTGGGAGTAGGCCAGTTGGAGAAGTAGGTCACAAGAAGTGTGTCTTTGAAGGGTATATTCTTTCTCAGCCCCTTCCTCTTTCTCTAGCTCTTTCTTTGCATCTGCCAAAAGCTGTAACAGCTTTCCTTTTTCAAAGCTTTTTCTTGGAGTCAACAGTCATGACCTGAAACATCTGTAACTGTGAGACAGAGTAAACCTGTCCTCGTTTAAGATGTATTTTGTTATATCAATAGAAAGCTGATGGATATATTTGATCACTTCTCTTTTCTAAAGCTTATATGGGTTTAGTTGAACGTAGGTTCCCTGTGCGAAGCATGCAGAAGCATCTATGAAATATAGTTGTTAGGTGTTTGAGCTGCTAGAATAGATAGGTTAGAGTGTATGCTAAAAAGGTGGTTCTGGCTCTTACTGTCTTGTGAGTCACGATCAAAATTACTGACCAAAAACTGACCAGCTTAAATGATCTACTCGGAAGATTATTCACTCACATGACTGTTAAGTTGACTTTGGCTATTTTGCAAGAGGCTGTAGAGATCTTATCTAGTACTGACTTAAAGTCTTCACAACATGGTATCTCAAAGAAGAAGGTTTGCTATCTTTGAGGAGAGAGACACTATCACTTCTAATGCAGCAATCACTCATGCCAACCATTCCATTGAGGCTGGGTAACACTGCACAAAGCATGCTTTCTCTAAGGTGAGGATTATTAGTAGGGCTTTCTTGGAGAGGGGCTGCTATTCAGAATTCGGTGTGATTTGCCTATAAGAGGAAAAACAAAAATCATACAATTGAATGGAACTTGACAAGCATTTGGATAGAATGTATTTCTTGGTAATAAGGCCACAAAGTGCATAGTGTCCTTAGGTAGAGATAGAGTTTTGAAAGACACTGAAATGCCATTCAGTTACTTGTTCTTACTTTTATCTTCTCAGGGTAAAGTGTTTATCATAAAATCATCACTCATCCTAAGGATATGTGTTTCAAAGTGTGCAAAAAAGAGATGTGATACTTTGTGTTCTAGGAAACCTATCCTGTTTTCACCTCTGAAATTCAGTTGTCTGACTAGCTGTCTCCATAGTTTGTGGATTTCAACTGTTTAACACTCGTAACTTTTAGAATTGGACATCGTAGACAGTATAGGTGTGTCTTTCTCTTATGCCCTGATCACTTGATCCTTTTTTATTTCTTTCTGATGTTACAGGTTGAAATGATATTAGTGGTACATTAATTAATCTTTAGCAAGACTGGGCTTTGTTTTCCTTATTCATTTTTGAATTTTCAGCACCAAGTGGGATGGTGGTAGACACTACTAGGTGAATGTCAAAATACATTATTTTTTGAAAGAATATATTTCATGATTGTAATTTGAAACAGGCCATCTCAGAAGGTATTTTTTTCCCTTTCCTTGATTTTTCTTTCATTTTCTCCTCTTTTCCTTCCTATCCCTCTCTTCCTTTTTAGTCCCTTTCTATTCTTGTGTTATCTCTTTTCTTTTTCCTCTGTTTTCCTCTCCCTCTTTGTTCCCAGTTCAGGGTATTTTTTGTGGTTGTGAATTCTTCCCCACTTTGATCAGAGTTTGTTTCTGGAAGTTTTTCATCCTGGTGTCTTCCTGATAAAGGTTATTTTGACTGTGATTACTGTTTAGTTATTCTTTTAAGAGATGTGTTTGGGTAATCATGTAAATTTTTGGTGTGTTAACTGGGAGCCACATTTTCTATTGCTTTGATTGCTCCTCCTACTTTGTTCTGTTGTCATTTTTGAATGTTAATTTCGATCTTGTGAATGTTGATAATACCTAAAGAACCTGACTTTACTGTATGCAGAGCAAAAAAAGTCAAAATATGCACTATTGGGTATATGTTAATGTCTTATTTCTCTTCAAGAATTTACGTGGCTTACGGGGACTGTGGGGCTGTTTGAGTTAAGTAATAGTTTACATCCAGTATATGTGCTCCTAGAAAGTAGTGATGTTAAGTTACATACCCTTGTTTAGTAAGTATCTGTGTGCTTCCATTGTTTCCCTGGGGTGGAAATCCCAAATCTGGACTGGTTATCCTTATGCATTTCAACTTGCCTCTTAGATTCTTGATAGTCATCAGCAGATGTTCATGACAGTTTTTTTGGGGTAATGGACCTTCTTTCAGATCTGTTAAATCATTGACCTTCTCCCCAGAGAGATAGGTATTTACATAAACCCACAAATTTTACCTGTGAGATTCAGGAGTACATAGACTTTTGAAGGCCAGCTATCAACCAAGGTTGAGGACCTCTAATTTGAATTAATACTAATATTAATTTTGATATATAATTGATTGCAGAATAGCCTTGGAAAACTGAAAAACTTCTTATTAATTAAAAATAATCACAAAGTCACTGATAATGTTTCTGTTCTTTGATGTTCTTCTTTTGTCTTGAATTTTCAAAGATTCAGGCCAGATTACCTAAGTTCATTTTTGTTCAAGTCAAGATTCAGAATTCATACTGGATGAATTTTGAAATTTACTGCTTAAGTATGCCTTTCATGATTTCATAGGTACTGTTGCATTAGGCTAGTTTGGACATACACAAGGTGACACCAGTATATTTGGATCATCAGGTAAGCAAATAGGACTTCATTTTTATATCTCTATCAATTCAAAATGTGACATTTCTTTTCATATGCTATTTATTCCAGTATGGAAGAGTAAGAAGATCAGTTTCCAGGGAAGGAAACAGCTGTTCTTATGTTTTATCAGATTATTCCCTTCTGCTTAAAGTCAGATTTTTTTATTTATATTTTATCTCATTATTATTTCATATATTCACACTTCTATAGTAGATAAAAATTCCCCACTCTTCTTCTTATGTATATAGTTTGCAGAGTTGTGGACAGCTCTCATATTGTTTCTTGGTTCTGAGCCAAGTTATACACATTTAACTCCTTTAATCTTTCTTTGTAATTGAGTTAGCTTGGCTGCTTTTTCCAGATTTTCCCCCCCATTTCCTCTGTACTACTAATGAACAGAAAAAGCAGCCTATTGCTTGGCTTCTTCTACACCTTTCATTCTTTTGCTTTCTGGTTTTGCCTCATATTCCTCGTTGAGTGAATGCCAGCCAGACATCATTCTTTGGACTGCTTTGGCAGTGCATGAATGCCTTGCCTACAACTATCAGTGTCCCATGTGGTAATAGCATCAGCAGTATATCCTAGAGGAAAGAAAGGAACATGTAAAAGGAAAACAGTGAGGAGCAAAATAATGTATTCTTTAATTACATGGCAGACTCAGCCATGCCACCCAACGCAAATCATTGTACCTGAACCCTTTAATTCATCTTTTGCCATCCTAAAGTGTTGTGCATCGGCACTAATTTGAATAATAAGAGAAGCATAGCTATTGTTTCAAGTTTGGCCACTGTTCTTACTCCATTTCTTCTCCATGGTTTCACTCCCCCACAGCTTTTCCCAGCACTGATCGTGACTTGTTGTCAGACTCTGTGGCCATGAATGAAGCTGGGCAGGGAATCATTTTGTTGGAAATTAAGATAGGCTCAGGTGGTAAATGCTCCATGCCTCCGTGTTTGACACCTGAGGCTAGTACTTCAGTTTTTGCTATTTCTGTTACAGTCATTGGCCTTCTTTTAATAGCTGATAGTGGAGACATGTTGGAGGAAGGGTCTAGTAGACCTTTGGTGCTGTGTATCAATGCTGTTTTAGTTGTATGACACCCCCCCCCCCCCCCCATTGACAGGGAGGTGTATACTGCTTCTGTATGATTTTGAGCTTAGTGTAAAATATGCCAGCATGGTATCTGGACTTGCCAAGTTCATTCTTTTTTTTTTTTTTTTTCATTTGGTGTATAGAAAATGGATCTTTATCTCTACTTACCTTGTACATTAGAGAAAAAAAGGCCATACTGTTGTAGAGTAATGGCTTATAGGTGTTTTTAGTCACCAAATTCAGATAGTATATTTAGTTAAGTGCTGAAACAGCACACATTTAGCTTTTTATGTTTGTTTGTTTGTTTGTTTGTTTGTTTATTGAGGCACTTTCCTACTCTGTAGCCTGGCTGGCCTTGGACCGGCCTCGCAAGTGCTGGGATTACAGGTGTTAGCCACCATGCTCAGCTTTATTTGGTGCTGGGTAATCTCACTCACATCCTTGCATTTGCTAAGGCAGGCACCTTAGTTGCTGTCCCATTCTTCCAGCCCCATGTTTGTTTGTGTTAGCCTTGCTGTAGTATAGAATTGAGTAGGATCGAAGTGGTTTTCCTGTTGTGTCAGTAGCAGTTTTCTTGATGACTTGCAGCGTATTACTTCAAGCATCCTTTTTAATTTATTGTGTCTTTCTTGGTGAAGGCATAAGGTTTTCAAGTTTGCATATTAAATTACTTTTCTTAGATTACTTAATTCTGGAGATGTCAAGGTTAGACTAGCATTACCTCTGTGTAGTGACCTAAAAAATTATAATTATTGGCTTAGTTTTCTTTTTGCCAGATTTTTTAGTCTACCTCTATACGTTTAAATGTTAAATAATCTATATGATTTGGATCCCTTAAAAGTCTGACTTTTAGAAATGTTAGTCTTTCTAATGGCTCTTAAATTGCCAACAGTATTGCTAATTTATGTTGGGCAATTGATACATTCTTTGAGATCACTCTTGTTTCTTGGATCTTTTCAAGACCTGTCATAAAAAAATGCTAGTTTGAATTTCAGGGGGCAGAATCCTCCCTCCTATACCCAACTATATTATTTATTGTTCTGTATCAGAGTGACAATCGTACACTCTCTCAATCAAGGGAGTCTAGCACAAAAATAAAAAAATAGGCTGGTGTGTTTACAGACTTTCAGCCGAAGTGTTTTGTGTAGCTTTGTGATTTGTCCTGGCAGTGGTTTCCCAGCAGCAGAGGGTCTACCTCAGAGCATCACTGAAGGAAGGCAGGCAGCCGGGGTCTTACACTGTATCTTTCCCTTTTTGTCTTCATTTTCCTTCACGTAGATCACTGTTGTGGAAAAAAAAGTACACATTTCCCCCCAGATATTGAGATATCATTTACTTATATCTTCCATATTTAATAAAGGGTATTGTGCCAGTTAGAAACTTGCATCAGATTTGCCTTTTGCAGCTTTCTCAGAGAATTTCTTTACAGATACATTTTTGCCACACTTTGTGAAAAGTCCCTCTGAGTATTGCTAACATTGGTCATTGTAGATAGAGTGTTTTTGATTGCTTAAGGTCTTATTTGCATCACAGCTTTGTATTTGGATGGAAACTTTTCAGTAATATTCATTAGTATTATGTGGATTTTTATGCAAAGATATCTCTTGTTGAAACCACAAAGTCTGCTATGGTTTTTAGTTTTTGTCTAAAACTGAGGGATAGAGCGGTAGCTCATTGATTAAAGCACTTGTGTATTATGCACAAGGCCCTGAGTTTGGTTCCCCAGCACCATATTAAAAACAAAAAAACAAAAAAACAAAAAAAAACTACTTAGGTGTGGCCACACATACCTGTAATTTCAGCACTCAGCAGGCTGAGGCAGGAGGGTTACCCTGAGTTTGAGGACATCCTGGACTACATACTGATTTCAGTACCAGCCTGTACTGCAGAATGATATCCTGTCTCAAAACTAGATTGAATACTTACTTTTAGAATGTTTGATATGTGTTGCTAGATAAGCAAGTGAATTTAAATAAAAACAAAAGTTGTGCCTGTATTTTTTTTTTTTCTTTAAACCAGAACACAGGGTAAAAACACAGAATGTTTTTAAGTTTCCCAATTTTTTTAATGACCTACTGGTAGGAATGTGAAAGTGTGGTGTCATGAGTTTTAAATGGTGGAGATCTGAACTGGAGAGTAGAATTGCACTGTTAGCAAACATTCTGTGACACTTCTTAAATGTTCCTCAAATGTAAATATGTTTTCTATTGTGTCAAACAGAACCAGATGACTTGCTTTCAAGTGACTTTATTATAAAATTAACATTTTATAATAAAGATAACAATAAAATAGACAGATTTTTAAAGGAATAAATTGATGTCACTGGTTTTTATTTTAAAATATTTAAAAATAGCCAAAGATTTTTAGCAATAAAAGTACTTTGAGAGGAAAAGAAATTCATGTATTTTTATAAAAATACTGCAAATGTATTTGACTAAAGTAAATCATGGTTTGTGTATTAGAACACTTTTTATTGCGGTATATACTTGGAAAGATGTCTAGTATGGATGTATTAAGTAAAAGTTGTACAATTTAACATATTTTTTAATTCCCAGAAATCTATTTTTTTATTTTGAACATGCTTTGAAGTCATTTAAAAGTATTTGTAAACCAGAGGTATGTCAAAAGTAGGCATTACATAAAATTACCTGTTGTTTTCCCTCATTGAAGACAGGTCCAACAGCATATTGGCTCCTTACTTTAGCAAAACAAACAAATATTCAAATTGGTTTTATGTATAATGAACATCTAGTAATTGCTACAATTCCCCATTTCCCTTGAAGGTGTTTTTTAATACTTGTATTTAGTGCCTTGTTTTTTTTTTTTCTGGAAAAATGCTAAAAAGAAGATGGGTGGCATGTCTTCTTTAAAGTTACAGTCATTGAATCTTCAGGTTAACATTTGAATTCTGAATTCCGGCGGTATTCAGAGGAAATGCCATTGAACCCCACCCCTGCCCTTTTTTTCCATTGGTTCAGTTATTTTGTGACTGTGTGTCTTAAATCCCTTTGCCAAAATCTAATAATACTAGGGTTGGTGATTAAAAATAACAGAGAAAAATGTCTGTGCTGTTTACGTTCGTATATATTAAGAAATCTCATTTCATATTATCTATTTACTTAAAGTTTTCTACAGTGTGTAATTTTTATTTGCAGTGAATTTTTTTGTTTTTTCCGATGGCAAGTGTGTGTCTTTCAGGCACTTAGGAAATACAACATGACTTGTCTTTTTTGTTTATACTAACTATACATGGGAGCATAAGAAAAACATGGTATATTAAAGAATTGCAATGTTTAAGTAATTTTTTGTAAATGCTGTCTAATATTCAGTATTTGAAAGCAGTATGTTGTACAGTTTTGTTTAATTCAGAACTACATGTAAGAGTTGCTTGCTGTACCTTTGTAGCTTGATATATGATTTTTCTAGAATTATGACATAGTAACTTAAACATTACATTTGTGGAAAGATGGAGAAACACATTTATTCGATAGCAGCAAAATTAGATAAATGCTGCTTATTTTGAATTGAATTTTCTTATGTCAAGTAACAAGTTTATAAATATAAAGTACTATTTCATTTGAGAATCAGTATAGCTTTCAGTTATAACTCTTGGTTGGTGTCTTACTATCTTGTTTGAAATCAAATCAGTAACATAAAAACAAATAATGGTGTCTAAATTTATATGGGCAAAGATATGAATAATCTTTCTTGAGACATATGGTACATTCTGTAGAGTGTTTCGTGGAAGAATATTAGTTAATTCATTTGTTTTTGTTCTAATTTTTAATACATTATATTTTCTACTCCTAACATCTTACTTTATCATTCTGTAAAATACTTTCACAAGTATTTCATATGTTTTCCATGGCATCTCACACTGCTCACTTTTTATCTGTAGTACCATATGAGTTCCTCTTTTTCAGGTTTACACTGCATATTTTAAACTGCAGATAGTGTAAGTAGATTGCAAGGTAAAATGACATTTAGCTTTTTGAGCTACTCTCATTTTTAGTATGAGAAAAAAAATTTTTCTTCCTATCCTAAATTGTCTCACATTTCCTATTGAAAGAGTCTTACTACCACTGAACAAAGAAATTCAGGAATTTGGCTATAGCAAATGCATCAAAAATGGCTACTATAATACAGTTTTATTAATGAATGATCTACATTTGGGTCCAGCTGTGTCCATGTGATTAGGCCTTCACCAGGCAACAATGGGTATTTCCCTATTGCTTTTATTTGACTTCCAAGAATGTGTCATCTGTTACACCAGCCTCTGCCAATATGCCCCTATAAAAGTGTTTTTTTTCCTTCTAAATTTCTGAAGGATAAGTTGAATACCCACACATATCCCTGCCGAAATGTTGTTTCTGTTGAATAATGGTCTAGGTTTGTATGCCTGGTGTTGCATCTTCAAAATCTTGAAATATAAATTAAAAGCAAGTGTTTATTAAGTTTATCAGTACTTTTTTCAGAAGTGTGGTTGCCTGGTAATGCTAAATATAGACTATTTTCACTTTTACATTTCCATCTTAATATTTTATTACAGTGGTATAATGTGTTATAGAGGTGGACAAGCTTGCAGATTGAAATGGGGATCGTCCAGATTGTTCCCTTCCCTAGACCATATGGTATAGTTCTAAAAGCCTTTTGTACACTGTCTGTTCAGTTTATTGTAAACTCAATCTTTAGTGCACCTAAAAAGATAACCAAACGAAAATGGGCCGGATTAAAAAGAACTTTGTATCATATGAGGAGTCCAGATCTATTTGTTTAAAGAGATAACTGCAGATGAAATTGAATTTGAGATGATGCTATAAACAACGGAGACTTTCCATTCTCTGAATATTTTTTTGAGATCATCTGGATTGTTGTAGGTTCTCTGAGCACTGATTTAAAAATGAAAGCATTTGTACTATCTGGCTATACTTATTTATTCCATTTTTGTAGTCTTAGGAAGAAAAGAATGTTGCTTTGACCTAAGGGGAAGACTACATAGGTATAATGCTAAGAAATATGTAAATTATAGATTATATTCATATGTAGCTTTTTCTTGTTCTCAGAATTTAATGAATGTTCTGTAATTTTAACTATTTAGATATTACTTGTACTCAAAGATAGATCTAATGTTCTCTTCTTCCAATTCATTGTGGTTCTGTAATTCTACTTTAGGAAAATAAGGAGTTTGTTTATTCCCTATGATAATTCCTCATAAATTACAATGAATGATTTCTCTTGACCCTCCCTTTTCTTTTCTCCAAAATAAGCTACTGTTAGAGAAGAACAGTAGACATTACCCACCGCTTTTTGGCACAGGAGATTTGATGTTGAAATTCTACCAAATAGGGGGAACAGAGCCTGTGAAGAATGCAGTTTTTTCACTCTATCATTATCCTGAACCACTGAAAGGGTAACTGAGATGAACTCAGATGTTATTGGAATGTGGAATTTTCCTTTGAATGGCCACAATGAAATATATTTGAACAAAAAAGGGAGAAAAAAATAATGTGGTATATTAGGTTGATGGTGATTGAAATTAATAAACCTTTTCAGCACTGTACAATAGAAATTATTCTAAGAACAGTACATGTTTCAAATTTGTTCAAGAAAATCATAATTATTACCTTAGAAAGATTAGTAGAGATAAGACAGAGATGGAATAAGACAATAATATTGTAATGTTAGTGTTAAGTTGCACACAAAATCACTTTCTGGAATATATGTTTTTCTAGTTTTAAAAAAAATCACAGTCAGAATCACCAATTTGAAAGATACATGTGAATTTCTCTCTATAGAGAACTCTATTCTGATTTATTTATTCTGATTGCTTCTAAAATGCTCACAGAATTAAAAAAGTATAGCTTATACTTTTTAAGTGTTAAGACCCTCTTTGCTTTTTTTTGCCCTTCCTTATCCTGCCTTCCCTCCTTTTCTTCCTAATTTTCAGCTATTTATATGTATATATTATTGCCAGTGTTACCAATACAGATCATGCTATAAAATGTAAACTGTTTTCTAGGTTTGGACTGAAGGGTCCATTTAGGAAGAGAACAAAGGGTCTTGTGAACAAATGAACTCTCACGGATGACAGGATCTTGTTTACTAAAGTAGTCCAGATTATGGAAAGATATAAATTAATAATAGAAATACAAATTCACTATTACCTTTGTTTCTTTTAGCATGGAGGACTTTAGAGTGGGGAACGTTTTCTCTGCCAAGGACCATTTGTATATTTGTGAGATCATTCATAAGACATATAAATTATCAACTTATAAATTAGCCTGCTATATTTGGTAAAACATGTAATTAATTCACTCTTAATGTGATGGCTAAATTGTTTTTCTGTAGTAACAACTTTGCTAGCCAGAATTAATGATGTGGTCTACCCCTGGACAACATCATGTCTAGATCGAAAAAGGCATAGTCCAATAGGTGTTCAGTAGTTTAAAATAATTGCAGTTCATTGTCACTATGTTTTCAACATTAAAAATGGCCCTGTCTCTAAGGAATAGGAAATCTTACTAACAGTGAGTTCAGTAATGGTGTTTTCTCATATCATAAAATGAGTGAAGGCATATAATTCTTAGGTAACTGATACCATCAGGAGTCTTAAGTATTGTCTTCTTTTTCATAGTCTTTACCACTGAACTCTCATTCTTATTTCACTGGTGACGTTTTCACTTCTAGAAATTGTTTACTTTCAACTGGGAAGAAGAACAAAAGGAAAGCTCAAATGCTATTCTGATGGAGAGCCTTTTCTTTTCTTAGAGATTCTGCTCACAGAGACTATTACTTATATTTCACAAAACATCGTGCCACATTACTGTCTCTAGAACAAGGCAAATAGTATTTCTTGCCTTTATTTTAGAGGAAATTAAGGGGGATGGCAATTGGAATGAGTAATAAATCAACAATCCTAATGCCATTTGTTGTATTTGTTCCACTTTCTCAATTTTTTTTGCATGGCTAACTACTTGAACCTTAGGGTTCTCTGGCTGCTCTGGAACACCCAGTATGTATGTGTTGGTATTGTAATATTGTGTGTACCATGGTTTGGATCTTGAGTGTCCCCCCAAAACCTCATGTATTTGGAACTATGGGTTAACGGGTAATAGGACCTGAGTGGAAGGGGCAGATGCTTGAGGTTTGACCTGGAAAGATTGTGTCAACTTGTTGAAATTGGGGTTTGCCCGGGATAGAGCTTTCAGGTGTTTGTTGTTGACTTGTGGGCCAGAAAGTGAGGGAGAGGCATCCATACTAGGGGTGGGGGCAACTGGCGGCTTGAAGTAATTAGAGGAAGGAAGAATAAACATTGTTATAGCTTCTTTCTGGGAGTGCTGTTTCCTTAGCTATACTTCCAGCTTTGCTCCTGCCTTACTTGGCTTTTGTCTGCAATGGTCAAAGCAGCTCTCCAGCCTCTGCCATGTGCTCCCATGGTTGCCAGCCACCATGAATAGAGGGTGACTTCTGAAACTGTGAGCTAGCTAAATCTTTTCTTTCTTAAATTGTGGATGTTGGATATGTTGTCACAGCAATGACATAAGTAACCAAGGCAATGTGTCTTTAACAGAGGACAGCAATTGTAATTGTCATTTTTATGTTTTTGACACTTAGCATAGTAACTAGATGTCAGTTCTCAATCACTTTTTGAATGAATAAATGTGAAGAAATATATTTGCTACTAACATTGTTGTAAATCATTTATATACTTAAATGACACAGTAATGGTTTTAACTTAAATTTTGTAGAATTTTTTGTTACTGCTAAGTGGACACACATAATGATGTTGAAGTTGTTTTGAGTGGAAGACTTTAGTTACAAAGGTTAGGGATATATTTATAGTAGTTTAATACTATGTTGGGAGCAAATTATTTCATGAATAAATAAAAATATGGTTTATTTTTAGTTCATGCATAAGCTCTTTAAGAAATTTTATATTATTTATATTAAGATCTCCATGTTTGAAGAAATATTCTAATTTTGTTCATAAGAAAAATAGATTATTTGATAATTTATATAATTACTGTTGATTTACAACGAGTTATAAGATCCTTGCCTGCACAACTAACAATAGCTAGAACATGGAAGTCACCAAAATACCCATCAACAGAC
The DNA here is from genome assembly GCA_004027205.1 of Ctenodactylus gundi. Classification (NCBI taxonomy): domain Eukaryota; kingdom Metazoa; phylum Chordata; class Mammalia; order Rodentia; family Ctenodactylidae; genus Ctenodactylus; species Ctenodactylus gundi. Next base: position 93,886 of record PVKB01001365.1, on the reverse strand, counting down.
CAGTGAATACACAAATTGTGGTACTTATACACAATGGATTACTGCGCATCTGTAAGGTCCAACAGCGTGGAGGTTTTCACAGGCAAATGGAAGAAACTTGAGAATATCATGCTTAGTGAAGTGAGTCAGAAGCAGAAGGTGAGACATTGAATGGTCTCTCTGATAGAGAGACCCAGACCACAACTATCTCATGGAACTTTAAATGAAAGACAAAGGGAAAGAGGGGGATGGGGGGTGGGGTTAAGGGAGGGTAGGGAGGGGAGGGGAGGGACAAAAGGAGAGCAGGAAAGCCCTTGTCACTTTGACAAGAAATGGATGTGCACAAAATGTTCAACTCAATTGTAAACCTTAAATTCTACACTTGTACATATCAATAAAATGGGGGGAAAAAAAGATCCTTGCATGCCTCATGTGGCCAAAGCATACTAAATCAAATTTATCTTAGATATTATTTTGCGTATATTTTTTAATCCTTAGCTGATCAGTTTATATATTTTGCATATATGCAGATTATAATATATAACAAGGTTCCATACCCAAAATAGATCTTAAGGAGTCATATTTATATTTGCTCATTTTGCCTTACACTGTCTGTCTTAAAAGAAGGCTAGCTGCCTTGTCATTCAGAATCTGGTGATGATGACATTTCTGTTTATAACTTGGTAGTATGGATCAGTGCCTTTCAGTTTTTCCAATGCCTAACTTAAATTCTCTTTGTTGTAGTTTTCATTCTGCTTATTTTGACCTCAGAGTACAAAATGAACAAGTATACAGTATCTCCAGAACAACACCTCCTGTATAACACTATTTTAATAAATTCCTCCTTTTTCATTCATGATGGTAAGGTTGTTGATACCTTAATTCCTAAAACAACCTGTGCATGGATAGAACTTATCTCATGGCCAGGAATGTATTCATATGTCTGGAACTTAAATTTTCTATCTGAATAGTTTATAGTTACTGAGAGTAAAAGAAACCTTTTTAATATTCAAAAGCATTCTTAGGAGAAAAGTCCCCATATAATTACCATAAAGGCAAGATAGTTTCCTAGGTTTGAACTTGGATTTGGGTATTGGTAGCTGTCCAATATGCAAGTAATTTACAGGTTAACACTTTGCACTAAAAAAGTATTGTATGTAAAATTCCTACCCTATTTTACTACATTTTTAGCCTTTGTGCTTGCAGTGATCAGTAGAGTATCTAGCTTTTAATCAGCCTTAGTAAATGTTTGCTGATCAAATTGTTTTAGTATGCTTTGGTAGTGCTTCCTAATGTAGGTTGTTTTCTGCTTTGTATTTTCATTTTCATCTGTTATTTTATGCTACCCAGTAAGCACTCATACTTTGTAAGTGGTAAGTGATTTATTTTTATCTTCTGCTGCATTTATTATTATTATTATTGTTATTATTTTTTTCCTGGGGATTAAACACAGGACATTTGTACTGAGATATCCTCAGCCCTTTTATATTTTTTTGTAATTTTGAGACCAGTTCTCACTAAGTTGCTAAGTTGCCAGCTTTGACTTGAGCTTGAAATCCTTTTGTCTTAGCCTCTCAAAATGCTGATATTAGAGGCATGTGCCATCAGAATGACTCTTGCATTTATTTTCTTATTCAGTGGCCTCTATATTTATTTAGGTCTTAATAGGAATAGCTGAATACCGATGTATTATCTGAACAGCTTCTTAATAGTGCAGCAATTTTCAATTCAGAATTAGCCTGTTGTGAGAAATTAGGATATATTAACTGAATGTCTTGTATACAGGCCACTTTTCTGGGTTATGAATCAAAACATAAATCATATGTGAGTTTTGCTGCAAGAGAATTGAAATCTTTTAGTTAGGGAGAAGTCACCTGGCAAACAGGTGGTATGTGATAATTTGTCTAATTGGGATTTAAAGGCCAAGTTTAGTGTACAGGAGGAAGGAGTGAGTGCTTCATAGTGATGTGCAAGGGTAAATGAAAGACTTCATGTATGAGATTGAAATTTGCATGGAGTCTTGATTTTTATGTTAAGAGTTTAATAGATTGTAAAGGTGAAAGGATTCAGAAAGTAGAAATGACAGGAGCAGTGCTTACAGTTGGGAATGTGTATGGAATGTTTAAAAAATGGTGGGTAGTGTATTGTGTTTGGGGGTAAAGGTTTATCTGGTGGATTGAGAGGACTTGAATCTAGAGTAGAGCTTGAGCCAAGCTGTAAATGTCTTATTTCTTGTTAAGTGATTTTCTCTTTCATCCATAGAGAAATTTTAGATTTTTGAGTAGAAGACTGATACTATGATATCTGTAAGTTTCAGAGAAAGAATGGGAAACAGACTAAATGTAATTGCAGATAGAGAGATCACTTAAGATCACTTAGAAGGCTGGTGTGTGGTTGTGGTTGAAGATAAATGAAGGAAACTTGAAGTAGAAAGGCCTATTGGCAGAGGCTTCACTGGGTCAAATAGAAAAGCCAGGCTTGTTGATTTGGTCCAAGGGGGAGAACTTTGTGATTCTAAGCCTTCCTTCTTGCATAATCTTTATAAACTATCCCTCCCTCTGTCTAAGCAATCAAGGTTTTGGCCTGAATTCTAGAAGAAAGCAAGAGAAAAAGACGGACCAGTAGTGTCTGTTAATTTTTTCGACTCTGTATTTTTTTGTATATTTTTAATGTTCTTAAAGTAGAATTTGGTATTGATTTCTCTTAGAGACTTAGCTGAAATGTCTTAAAATAGTTATCACTATTTTAATTATATCCAAGTTTGAATTCAGAGCATCTATGTGTGTCATATTAATATCTCAGAATAGCTACTGTAGTTTTAAGAATATAATAATATAAATGTTACCGAGTAATCCAAATTTCTTTTTGCTTTGTGGTTTCCTTGTCCTTCCTGTTCTAAATGTGTCAGTGCATACTACGTTCCATGGTGTTTTTTTGCCTGTTGTTTGGATGGCTCTTTCTTCTCTGGTTTCTGTTTAGATATTCTCATTGTCAGCAAGGTATTCTTTGACAACTTTACATAAAATAACTCTCCTCCCACCACCTTAGTAGCCTCTTGTATTAGTAACCTTTTCATGGCTGTGAATCAACACCCAACATGTGCATATTGGGGAGAAAAGGTTTATTTTAGCTCACAGTTTCTAAAGGTAAACAGGCCTTTCATGGAGGCTGGCAGCCATAGAAGCACATGGCAGAGGTGGAGGTAGAGGCAGCTCCACATGGCATTACAAACAGGAAGCCCCATCCTTCAGGAAGGGAGGAAGTAGCTGTTGTGATTTGGATCTAGAATGCCTCCCAAAACTCTCATTTTGAAGTATGACTCCATCATAGAGGTTAATCCAATGGTTTCCCATGCTGTTGAGAGGTGCATTGTGGTTAGAGGGAGTGGATCAGAGAGGCATGACCTAGAAGGACCTAACTCCCTTGTTAGGTCTGCCTTTCACTCTTTTTGCTTCTGGTCTTGCCATGCCATGGATGGCTTTCTCCATCTGGGCCCTTCATCATTCCTTCTCACTATTGCCAGTCACCCACGAATGGAGTAAGACCATCTGAAACTGTGACCTAAAACAAACCTTTTCTCTCTTAAGTTAGGAATGTTGGGTGTTGGTTATTATGCATTAGCAATAAGAGAGTGACTAAGAAAATGAATTATTGGCAAACATCACATTGAAAAGGATAAGAGATAGTCAGGTTTGTTTATAAATTTATGTAAGTCATGGTATTTCTCCTGTAAGTTTTATGATCAAATCATTAATACTGCTCTTAGAAACTAAAAACAAATTTTATTTTCTATAGATTGCACCCAAGTAATCTAATTATGTATTACTATTTGTTTTAAAAATATTTGAATGCTAAGCATATCCAGTAAGAAAGTACTTTTATTATCTATGCCAGCTTAAATTTTAACACAGTGAAATGAAAGACTGTCATTTCAGTGAGCAACTTACTTGGAAATGAAATATTTTAAATATTCTGATTGATTTTTGTAGATGATTTTGTAAGAAAGCAATCCCTGCTTTCGTACAAAAGCAGTACTAGAAGTGTTCTTTGATGCATTTATGACGTATGGTTGAAAATTGCTATTAATGGTGCTGCTGAGTGTTGTGCAGTGAAAAGGCAGATTTGTAAGAACAGTGAAATGTGTGTCCATTCACCTGTTTACTGGATCTGGCAGTGCAACCTATGTCTCTTACCCAAAGTCAAAGTGTCTGTGAAAAAACAAAAATTTTTAGTTGATTCAAGACAGATATCAAGGCAGCTACAACTACATGACTAAAGCCACAAAAAAGGATTTCCATTATTGCTTCCAAAACTGGCAAAAAGGATGAAGGATGAGATAAGTGTTAGAAGTGAGAGGAAGTATTTTGAGTGGGATTAATTACGATGTGTCTTTTCTGTAATGATTTCTGAAATTTAAACTTTCACCTGGTATATAAATTTGTGCATTTGGCACTCTTCTGAAATATAAATGTTACTGTAAAATAATCTATCAAGTACATAAAATATTTAATAAAATCTCCCCAAAGTTGCAAAACTGGGACATCAGCGATGCAAATCACATTAAACTGGATACCATACATTTAGAATTGTAATACTCCAACTTTTGCTCTTGTAATTCCTCCCAGAGTCTCATTCCTCTTAAGTCACAACCATTACCTTGTACCTTCCCAGTCTAGACAGATATATTTCTGATAGGATAGCATGTGTTATATGCTTATATTAAGAAAAATGATATGTAGGATTCATATACCGAAAAGGTTTGGCATAGAAAGAAATTGGCCAGATAACTATGATCAGTGGAGCTTTAGCTGATGCTTTACTATCATCATCATCAAAGTCTGCTTTCCCTTCCCAAACCAATCTGTAGTACTTTATTTTTATCATCACCTTCACATGTAATATGTCTTTTTGTAAGTGATTACTTAATATCAATATCCTTTACTGCTGCATTTGAAATGCTACGGGAGCACTAAATAGACCTGTTTTCTTACCACTTTATACCCAACTCTCAGCAAACAGGAAATACCCCATATATGGGTTTTGAGTCAAAAAGTCATAAGACTCTGTAACGATGTCTTTGACAATTTCTAATTCATCCAAGACTTTTATTATTATCAATGACAAATAATTATGTCTTATAATCACTAATTATTATTTATATTCTCATATTGAACTTGTTGCACAGATTCTGCCACTATATAAATGTAATGAGTGGCATCTACTGTATCCACAAGATCATACCTCATTCAGAAGAAGAAAAATTGAGTCCTGCTGAGAAGTTGACAAACTATATCTTATGCCATAGGAACTATCTTCCCTGACCTGAGTGGACTTTAAGGAATATTTAACCCAAGGACAGTCAAGACTATGATTCAGAAATAATCAACTGATTTTACCCTAGACTGGCATATTTTTATTGAACAGAAGCATTGTCCCATTGCCCTACATTGGCTTCTGTGCTAAGCTCTAACTCTGACTCACTCACTTTATGTAGGGTAATTATAAATGCACATGACAAGTAAGTTTAAATAAGATGACTGTAGTGAATTCTTAACCATACGGGTGCTAGTCAGTCTCACACAAACATCTTTTAAGAACTTAATCTATACTATCTAAATACAAAGTTGTTGAGAAGTTTCTCTCTCCAAGTGGGAGGCACATGTATTTTCAGTTACATTTGAAACAGAAATAGCAGTGTTACTCTAACACAAAAACATTCTCAACATCCTATTTGAAATGCAGCAACCCAAGCAAACATGGGTGGCATCTGCTTGATGAGTTGAAATAAATGTCACCCAGTGTAAAGTTCTGGATTTACTCACTTCTAGTGAAAAATGAAAAGGACTTAATCTCACAGTTCTATTTGATTTACTAGTGAGGGAAGCAACTAAAAGACATATGCAAAACCGTAGTAGTTCAGAGGACAAAAGGATACTAAGTAAATACTTGAGAGAAGGAAAAGAAAATTCCACTGAAGAGTCCTAAGATGAAAATAAATATCCTCAACTGCATCAACTTTAGACAATAATATTTTTAATTTACATTTTCATCAGTGGAAATTATCCTGAAGTAACAGGTATTTTTAAAGGAGGTATTAGCTATTCAGTGAAGCTAGTGTTAGACTATGTCTTTTAAGATAAGTTATTTTTAAAGCTGTAGCAATAATACTTAGTAATGTTTTTCTAATTTTCAAGTTTCTTTTTAAACTTAGAAATATGTAAGTAGAATTAAATATATGTTTTGTTCTCTTTATATACTGTAGCAGTTTTTTCTTCTCACTGTATATTTTTTAATAATACTGTGTGATTGGCAGGTGACCTAAGACATTTGCTTATTAGGTTAAGAAGCCAACACCAGAAAAACTGGAAATGTTTAATGACTTTTACTGCCCAGTTAAAAAAAAAAAATCCTCGAAAACCCAGTTTAAACCTGGACCGAACAAAACTGAGATCAATATGTGTGGTAATGAGAATTATATTATTATTTTAAGTATCACAAGAGGCATATTATTATCTTACCACTAAGAGAGTCAGTCTGTTAGTAATAGGCTGGAATTTTAAAATTCCAAAGATAACGTAGAATTCACACTGATGAGTGTAAGAAAGGTGTACACAGACAACTTGTGTATAATTTCTAAAAGATCTGTTATTCTCTTAAGTTTCTGCACAGGAAAACACAGGCTAGCCCATATCATCTGACACACGTTTTATCTCTTAAGTGGCCTTGTCTGTTACTGTTCTCTCTTGACTAACTGGATTTTCAAGGAGACATTCCAACAATATAAATATTTTGTCTAATGAAGCAGAGAGCCTTCAGTACAGAGTATTCTTTGCAAAATACTCAAAAGTTCTATGCATCTTCATCATCTTTTCAGAATGTAATTTCACATGTGATAAACTCTATGTTCAAAGGAGTAAGGTCGCTTAGTAGTTATTTACTAATTTTCCATTGTACATCTTTAACATGTATCTATATGGCACATATATGTATATGGCAGTGGTTTCCAACATTTTTGACTTCTGGAACCATTTCAGTTGAAGATGGTTCTTCCAAGGACTCGGTTTGGGAGGGTGCAAAGTGGGGATGGGGTAGCAGGAGAGGAGCAGGAAGCAAAACTCTGCCTTCTGTCAGGTCAGCAGTGGCAGTAGAGCCTCATAGTAGAGGATGTGGAGCTTCTGTCTCAGCTGCCAGATCCTGCATAGGCTATTGACCAGTGCCAGTCGGTGACCCTTGTGGGGAACCCTTGTGTAAGGTATCTGGGACCATAAGTCTTCCTATTGGAGTGCTTAGTATTCACAGATGACAAGCCTGAATTATTTTTTTTGGGGGGGGAGGTCTTGCACCATGGTCTAGGATGGTTCTTAATTCACTAGTTAGTCCAGTCTAGATGGCAGTCTGCCTGCCTCAGCCTCCTAAGTACTAGGATTACAGGCATGCACTACCTCTCCTGTCTTGTGCTTGCTAATCAAACACTTCAACTGCTGAGCTACGCCTCTATCCCAATTTTAAAACATTTTAGAGAGAGTTTATAGCTTAAACCCCAGAAATTTGATGTATAATATATTTTCTATAATATTTGCTAAATTGGTTATAGCAGAATTGAAGATTGTTATTTTCTTATCATACATTGTGTTCAATGCCCTATGCCTGATTCTTTACCTTGTTGATAAATTTTACTTATAAGAATTAAATTTAAAATGTCAGATAAACTCCTATATATTTTATCTCTTTCCACAGTACTTGTATGTTATGTGCTAGAAATGGAACATGGCGGAATTTTAGCCACTTGACAATAGAGGAAGACTGTAAATTTAAAAATGTAGACTAAAGAGCGGGTGCCCCTTACTCTACTAGTACATAAGATCAGCCTCGCTTTAATGTATTAACATTTCCTAGTATGACTGAACATAATGCAAAAGCCTTGAAAACCATGTGTATCTTTTGATTCAACAATACCACTTCTACAGTGTAGCCAGACCATTTTCAAGAATTGTCACTGCTGGACTAGGGATGTAACCCTGGGGTAGAGCGCTCCTCTGTTCTATTCAAGGGCCTACATTCAAATCCCAGCAGGGAAAAAAAAATAGAGTGAAAGAAAGGGAAAAAAGAGAAAAGACATTTTAAAGTTCATGACCCAAAAAGAAGAAAAAAATCAAAATGTCCAACAGAGATTTCATGTTTAAATGATTAGTGCTTAAAAATCGTAATTAAGAAGTATATTTATTGGCATTGGAAGATGTTCACACTCTTACATTGTTGCATGAAATGAAATGAATGTATGACAAAGAGTGAATGTGCACAGAAAATATAATCATTAAATGTAAATGTATCTATATTTGCAATCTAAATAATCAGTTGTTTGTGGTGGAATTACAAGTGAGTTTGTTTTCTCCTGGACATTTTATTCTTCAAGTTGTCTTCATTGAGCATATTTCAACTTCAAATGAAGGAAACTGATTTTTTTTTTTTGTTGTTGTTGTTATATTTAGGGAATGAGGTTGAACTCTTTGAAAGAATCAACTTCCCACTTACTGAAGCTTACTCCCTTTCAGGGCTTGTCAGATTATGTAATTACTACTGTTGTAAATATATTTATTAACAAACCTAACCAGCAAAGGCTAAAACTAATGGTTCTATAAGACCAGTTCCAAAAAACCCCAGAGCAATTCCTTCACATTATAATTTGGCTTTGAAAATGCTGCTTGTTTAATGCATAAAATAAAAAAATATTTCTCAATTTTAAAGATACTTAAATTATGAAATAAATGTAAACAGGTCAAAATTTGTACTTACATATAAATAATCTGCAACTATGTTAGAAAATTAAATGTTGCTTTGGTACTTACACTTGAATAAAACCATGAGGAAGTATAGTGCAAACTCAAGTTTTAAAGTTCAAGTAAAATGTCAAAATTAATGTAATTATTAAGTAGGTATGAGTCTTGAGATAAAGAGAAATATTTAATTAAGGTGAATAAAACCAAAAGACTCTCTAGTTTCATGCCTAATTGCCAAAAGTGCCATGTATTATATAAGTAGAAAAATGTTATTGCATAATCATCCATATGTGGCACACATGTTGATATGTGAAAGGAAGTGGTTATTCAACTAAAAGAGACAGAGCCTTGTGATTTTAAGAGACTGCCTACATTTTCATGCATGCAATATGTGGATGGATATCCAATAGACATTAACTTACGGCAGCTCACACTCAGCAGAGAAATAGAGTTAAGTGAATCCTGCAAGCTTTAGTGCATTTCACAATCTAAAAATGTTTCACTTTTAAATAGTTGGAAATAACTTTCTGGAATATTTTTCAATACAACCATTTCATTATATTTCATTTTTAAATCACCTGTTATGAAAAATACAGTTCACAAAATATAAACAGAAAATAATTTCCCAGTAAAACTTTACAAATAATTAGGAAGTAACCTTTAGGAATGCAAAAATAAAAATATGAAGTATGTAAATGTAAAACCATAAGTAAATTTATTTTATTTGTTTGAAGGAACACTAAGAATGTATGTATAAATATGCAACTTTACATATTTGAAAACAAACAAACTTGATTGGAAAAAGAAATCCTCTTTTTCAGAAAGCATCATGTGGCATTTTAAATTTTATTACCACTTTGGTGATACTTTGTCCCCGAGCAGATTATCTTCAACGTTAGTACTCTGACCTTCTAGAAAACTGAAAGATAAAATTTATAATAAGAAAAAATGAGTTTTTATAGGTTTCCAAAAGGGAATTTTTAAGACTCTAAAAGCCACATAGTAATATTGATTTGATAACTAACTTTTTACTACCAAATTAGAGATAGTATTTCTAGAAAAATATCTAAGGAGATTTGCCATAAAATATAACAGAAATGAGCTTCAACTTGTGACTGTCTAGAATGTCTTTGCAAACTTTAAATAATTGCATGAAATGATTATTAAGATCAGGTCTCCTGCAAGTGCTCAGTGTCCAAAGGCTGATCTTTACCTTGGGACTAACTGGAACATTCTGTGTTGAAAATCAGTGCAGTTATAGTTATACATTACTTTGAAGAGTAAATCATTTTTATGTCTGTTTCTAGTGTCCTTCATTCCTAGCGGCAAATGTATATTGGCACAGTGACAGGAACAGTGAGATAAGTGTACAAAAAGCAAGGGCGAGGGTTTTGAAAAGTATTAATGGCAACGTTTTTTTTTTCTGTAATACATTAAACAATTTAAAATTTAATTTGGTATTTTGATCATACCACATATGACTAATTATTAAACATTAACTGTTTTTTATATGTCTTGAGTGATGTCTTTCTAATGGGATGAGATGTGAATATGCAATTCCAAGACCTGGGTTTAAATTCTTGTTCTTTCACTTGCTCTGTGATGCTGGTATTACTTTCTTTTTTGGAAAAAGAAAAGTGAATCAATAATGGTTTTCTGAATTTTTTTTTTTTGTGCTATTGTCATTCTGCTACGTATTTTGACTTCTGTGCCTGAGTGTTTGTATCTAAATGGGTCAGGTAGCCCAATTTTCTCTCACTGAGCTGATTTATAGTGTTTATCAAAAAAAGATAGAAGATATTGGGAGAAATGCTACCTTGAGAAAGCAAGTATTTATTTTGTAAAACATTAAAAAATGAATAAATTTTGGCAGAAAGCATTTAAAAATGCCTTTTTGTCTTCTATGTTAAGTAAAATCCTAGTTGCTAAATGTGAAACCAGAACTCCAGATTGATATTGAGGGGACTGGCCTGTAATGCGACTTCTATTTCTAACATTAAAGTATATGGTATTCTATCAAATGGAATAAAAAATTTGTAGGTGATTTTCTAAATTTATTATTGTCTCTGATATATTCTTAGGCTGTAGAGCTAGTGTTGACTTATAATGTAGTTGCTTATGCGGCTTCTCCCATGTCTTCAGTCATTGTTATTTCTATTGTATTACTCTGTGTTAAAGTAACACAAAAACATGAAAAAACAAACAAACAAACAAAAAAACCCCTGTTAATCCTCCTAACTCTGGTTTCTGTGAACAAATAGAAAAAAAGAATTAGTATCTGAAAAGAGAGCATAATGAAATGTGTTGAGTTTTACTTGCTGCTTGACATTGACTAGAGGTAATGGAAAATCCTTGTGAGCAAGTGCCCAACACTGCCTAAAACAATTTTGCTTGCTCAGAATCTGTATTATGTAAGCCATGTTACTTTAAAGGCAAAAGAAATCAAGTTCCTGTGATCCCTTCATGTTGAGTTCCGCTCCACCAAAACCTAGTAACATCTATTATGTGCTAGATCCTGGGTTAGCCCTCAAAAATTAATGATATCGGCCCATCTTACAAATTTTCACAGTCACATACAGAGGCAGGCCATGAACACAGAATGAAACAAGCTGATACTGTATAGACCAGAAGGGAAGTTGTGTTTAAGAGAAGGTCAGGGGAAGGCTTCATTGAAATTTATAGTGATTCATGGGCAGAAATGTTAGCAAAATTTTATGAGACAAAGAGAAGGCTGACAGAAAAGAGAGATGATGGTGGATATCATAGGAGAGTAATAGCTACATGAGTGTGGGCTGCTTAATATTGCTGTAATGCTACCTGAGGAAGTGGAATTGAATTGAGAAAAAAAGCATATGACTGTAGTTAAGAGAAATGAAAGGTCCCAAAAATGAGTCTAAACTGCCAGGGAACAACCTCAGATTTTATTCTTAATTGATAGAGACATTGAAGATTTTTGAGTATGGCAATTCCTGATCAAATTTCATTTGGAAAGATTTTTTTGTGACTGGCTTATGGAAAATTGTATGGTGGAAGTAAGATTGTATAGTAGTTGAAATGGTAATGCTGATTTGAATGATGAGCTGATTTTCTTGCATGAAATTTTCTATTAACTAATAAGCAACCACATTTAAAATTTTCAGCCAGTGGAAAATGTTTTTAGCATTCAGTTGAACTAAGTCATTGCTTTTATGGTTTGAAATGATTCATGAAATTAATAGCAATGAAAAATGGAGAAAGGATTGGTGTTTTGTTAGTGAAATTAAACTACTGATGTTCTCACAAAAAATCCAATAATTGTAATGGAACAATAGTTCAAAGGTTAAAGTGCTTGCCTAGCAAGCACAAGACCCTGAGTACTACATACATTGGGCATGGTGGCATGTGCCCGAAATCAGATCACACAGGAGGCAAAGGCAGGAGAATTCCCATGAGTTAGAGGCCATCCTGGACTACACAGTGAGTTCAGGACCACCCTTTCTTAAAAAAATCCGATAATTACAATTTGCTGTATCAAGTGCAATGTAACTTTAGAAAAATGTAAATAATTGAAGTTTTAATATATCCATCTAGTTGTTAGTTATTAATGGAAATTTCATTTATTTGAAGACTATTGAGTGATGATATGTTATCACTTAGTATCCTTTGAATTTGCACTTGAAGCTTGAGTGTTGATTTATAATCAAGTCTTTGTATTAATTCAAGTTATGGAATAAGTGAGTGAGATTTTTCAGCAGAAAGTTAAATCTCAAGAGAGAGAATAGACCTGCATGTCAGGGAAACATTAGACAGTCGTATGTGCATATAAACTGGCAGTTTTGCCGAAGCATGTACTTTAGGGATCATTGTAACTCATATAATTGGGAAAGCACATTATAAAATAGCTTTAAGCCAGGCCTGGTAGCTTGTCTGTGATAACACTACCCTAGGAGGTAGATTGTCTTAATTATTTTTTTGGTGTTGTGATGGAATACATGACATGCACAAATTGGGGGAGGAAAACTGTTTTAGCTCACAGTTTTAGAAGGTCACAGTTCACTCATGGGCGGCAGGAAATGACAGAAGCACGTGGCAGAAGTGGAGCTTGGCGACTCTTCTTGGCATTGTAGAGAGGAATCCAAGTCAGCACGCAGAACAGAGCTAAGGGAGGGAGGAAGGGAGGAACTAGCATATGCCCTTCCAGGTCTTGTCTCAGTGTTCTGCCCATATTAGGTTTAAGCTCCTAGTCCACTGTACACCTGTAATGTATAATCTACCACAGGCCCGTCTCCCATCACACACCTGCAACCCCCCACATGCCCATAATCCACTCCCCCAGACCAGGTCTCCATCTCCTAACAGCACATAGTACCATAGATAATTCATAACATCCTAATACAATGGCCTGGACTTTTGGGGGCCATTCCAGATATAAACCACAGTATAGGGACAGGAGTGCTGCAAGTTTAAGCACAGCCTTGGCAATTTAGCAACCTGGGGAGACCCTGTCTTGACATACATATTTACATATATATATAATTTTTTTAAAAGGGCTATGGTTGCATTATTTCAATGTGGATGCTTTGGGTTGGTTGGATCCCCAAAAATATCAAAATGAAAAAAAAAAAAACCTTTTTAATTCTTTCACTGTGTGGCCTTTAAACCTTCTTTACAAATTGATTTTGTTGCATTAATTCTTGTTGTTGTAACAGGAAGCAAAAGTCATAGTTGAAAAAATTAGAACGTTAATAACATCATGAGGGTATAAAATATTACATTACTTTGTCTTTTCAAAAATTGAACCTAAGATTTTGTTTCTATATAAGTACCTGTGTCACAGTACAAAAGTCATAAACATACAGTAGATTGTATATATGATAACCAAATGAAGGAATAATGATGCATTTTAATCAGGTGTTATTTGTAATTCAAATGAATGCGCAGAAAAGAGCATCCATCCCTTACTATTTGACAAACTTAATTTTATGTAGAATATTTGTTAGCACATATCATTTTAGCATTATATGATTATTCTACCTTTAATGCTGAATTATATTCTAGCATTTACAGATTATGTTGAGGTTTTATGAGTTAAGATAAATTTGTTCTTCTTGATTTTAGAAAATGATTTACAAAAAGCAGGATTTCTAGCACAATCTGCTAATTTTTGTCTTCTCATATGATAATTCTACATAAATGAAAAAAATTAAAATAAAATGTATTACTCAATAGGTTTTGTCAGGGGAATCACTGGTGACATATTTCAAAGCAAAAAGTCTTTTCTTGCTTATATTTTTTACTCTTTAATGAGATTTCAGGTATATTTTAATAAGTGGGGTTTCCCTGATGAATCATTAAAATAAGTGAGTGGGCTGGAAGTTAATACTAATTTTTCTCAGCACTGCCCTATTTTACCCTTCTGGGTTATTAGTTGCTTTTTAAGTAGAACTTGGGTATGTTGAAGTCTGTAGGTTGAGGTGCAGAAGGAAAGGAAGGTAACAGGTCACTTAAGAAAATACCAGGTAAACCTTTGATGACCTTTGTGAGAAGCCTACTCAAATTTTACTTTCCCCAACTGAAACCATTTAGCGTTTAAGTTCACTGATTTGTACTCTGTTGGGCTTAAGTTTCCAGATACTGTGTATAGATAAAAAGAAGATGTATTTTCAGCAATTGACTGAAATGCTCAGGCATCAAATGATGTGTATATTAGCCCATGGAATCAGTTGCTAATGTGTGTGGGATTTAAACCGTTAAAACCATTAACATTGAAACTATTCCTTCCTACAAGTAAAAGCAGCAAGCTGTCTGTGGAATGTATTAATACAGCAATTCTTCTGACTTAAAATTATTGCTGAATATTTCAGCAATATTGGAAAATTATAGGCACCTGGGTTGACATCATATATGACAGCTAATTATGGGTTTCTAATGTGATTTGGGTTTATTTATCTAATAAATGTGATTTTTATTTATTTAGCACATCTTTTTGACAAAACCAGTTATACACTGCAAATTTCCGACATCTACACCATTAACATTTTGTTTTTAAAATGCCACAGCAGTTAGAACTGCTAGATGAGGTAGAACAAAATGTAGTTCACCTTGAAAATGATCGTGGCTTAGGGAATAAAGAAATTGGGGCAAGTCTAAAATAAACGCAGGTACAACGAAAAAAGTTTTAATAAAAATTTAAAAATATGCACAGCATTGGTTTCAGGCTACTAATGTTCTTTATCTGATCAGTGCATTATTAGATTTTAATTGAGATGATATTAATGGTACTTTCATATTGATCTGAACATATGTATGCATTATTTTTGGTGTTTTTCTTTTTATTTCCTTTTGTTTATAAATACAAAGTTTTGGTAAGGCAAATAATTCTTAAATGCTTTTTCCTTTGATAATCTTAAATTACACTTGACATGGCATAAAGTTCCTGTCATAGCTATCAGTTTGACTCATTTTAAATAGCCAAATTAAATTTTTAGCCTTTCACCATGTACCATTAAATCATGGTATTGATAATGAGTTAAACTTCCATAAAGCTTTAATAGTTTAATACATTGTCATTTATCTGGTGTCACTGGGGAATAAAATGTGCTGAAGACATGAGTGTTCTTTGACTGAAGCTTATGTATTTAAGGAGGAAAACATAAAGGTTGCTAAAAATTTATCTGAGGTATTCTACATGCCATGTCAGAGAGCAAGAGTGAATTGGCCACATACTTTTTTTCTTAATGTCATATACCATTTGATTATGCAGAAAGATCATGGTATTTCTAATTGGTATTTGTTCTCTAACATAATAAGGCCTTTTTTTGCTTGTTTGTGTTAAAATGTCACACCTGTATCTGATAAACCTACCCCATTTAAAGGTTTTGGGGTTTAAAGTTTGTGGTAGTACTTGTGACAGTGCCTTTGTAACAGATTCATAAACTCAGGTATTATGTAAATGTTTCTTTCTGTGTTTGCTCACCACCATCTTTTGGCAGACACCTGACCACAGCCTTCTGCTGTTAATGAGATCTTATCCTTCGTTTCAAATGTGAAATTAACACTGAATTTAAGCAGTTGCTGCTTAATACCAGGTACTGCTTGTGGTTTAGACATGTTTGCACTCACTCCATGTGCTTGTGAGCTTCTGATGTATCAGGGTGAGCACCTGCAAGTTTTGCTAATAATTGATAAAATGACATAATCTCATGGTACTATTCATGTTGGTCAGAATGTTTGTATGCATTATCGTTGTGATGATTTTGTTCTCTCTTACATTTTAGCAAATTCAGCTCTTAACAGCAAAGTGGGTTTTCCCCCCCAACCTCTTGTCTGTTCATTTCAAGCAGTGTTTTCCAAAGCTGAAGTACAGTGAAAGTATCTGAACCTTTCTTTAATATGCCATAATGGCATTTGGTTTGAAATCAGCTGCACTAGTGTTGCTTGTGTCTGCTGGGAATCATCTTTGTTCCAGGTTGTGCTTCGAGACTCCAGAGGGGAATACAAAGTAGCAATAGATGTAAGTGGGGAACTGCCAGGATATGTCTGTCTCCACAAAACAAGCAGAACAAATTTCCATGAATCAAAGCCACTAAGTATAGTTTTCAGAGACAGTAGGACATAGTTACTCTCCCTAGAAAAATACCCCAAATGTGGGCACACCCACTGGTCACTAGAAAAATGCTCAAGTAAACGCTAGTTCCAACCTGTACATTTCATTCTTTGTACTGAGCTATTAAAGGGGTGGAAATCTACTATAACTATAATCTTTTTTTCCCTTCTATTTTTTGACCTCCCACATGTGTGTTCAGCCCTGCTTACTGCATATCCTGAGTCTGGTAGCTCCTACACGTTCTGCCTCCACAGTGGCTGATCGTTTTCAGATAACATGTGATTCTGACCCCTAATAAACATACTGTAGGTAAATCATGGAAAGAACCAGAAAGCTATTTTTTTCTAATACTGGTTTTGGTTTCTGAGGTTCTTTGAGTAAATTATTCTTTAGAGAGATTTTTATCACATTCCATCACTTAAATGTTTCAGGTTATTTTTGCAAGGGCTTTTTAAAGACATGCTAAAGATAAACTGAGTACATACACCTTAGCATGAGTAGGTCAGAGGAAGTAAAGCTTGATAGTAGATGTAAAGGATGTGATCTGGTAAGCAAATTAAACTCTTTAATTTTTCTTGAGAACTTTGATATAACTTTCAAATTTTCCTTTTTTTGTCTGAATTACTTTTTAGAAATCTCTGTAAGTTGAAAAATTAATGGCTACCACCTTGTTGAACTTGGGGAGAATTTGAATATTTACTGAGCACTGCAATATTATGCAGAGGTCTCCAGCAGGCCTAAAAATTGAGCTGTGCATAGCTCAGCTTCTGAGCTTACCTCTTAACCCACAAAACCTGCAGAGTTCTCAGATACATATTTGAAATGCAAACTGCTGATAAGAAATGGGTGATACCCATTGCATCTGAAATGCACATGTACATTAAATTTTCTCAGCTGTTCCTTGTGGGAGGGCCCCACAACTGCAAGTTACTAAATTTAAAAATGCTGGAAGACTCAAATATAACCTTTTCCTTTAGGTTAAGTGTTTTATACTGATAATTAGAGGAGTTAAATATTTTGTTCATATTCTACTCGGTGTCTAATTTTGTCTTCATAGTCTACCTCTGAGCTAAATATGTTTACCTTCATGTTATAGAAGATGAGATTGGGTCCTACAAAGTCATGTAGCTTTTCCAAGATCACACAGCTAGAAAATGACAGAATTTCTGGGAGTGGTGGTACATACATGTAATTCAGTTCCTTTGGAGGTGGAGGCAGAAGGTAAATTTGAACCCAGCTCAGTGACTTAGTGAGACTCTGGTTCAAAATAAAAATAAAATGTTCTGAGGATATAGCTAAGTGTAAAAGCTCCGGTTAAATCCCCATTACTGTAAGGAGAAAAAAAGAAAAAGGAAGGGAAAGTGACAGAACTGAGGTACATACAATTTGTACTCATGCGATGGTAACTGGTTCTTGATTTACATGTAAGTCACACACATGTATAGTCATACACACACACCACCAATGCACATTAGAAGATTCAGACATAAAGAATTAAGCTGTTTTTATTTCCACCATTTATTTGTGAATTATTTGAGGCTTTTGGCTTTGAAATACAGTTTAAGTAGATATTACTTTGAGCAAGGTAAAATGTAGTTTTATTACTGAAGAGCATTATTGAGTTATTGCAACTAATAATGTTATGGAACAGCATTATTGTAAAAAGCAGTGTGCTGTTTAATGTATGGTATTTACCTCACTCATAAAAGAAAATTCAAACATCTGGAATATTTTTTAAGCAATATAGCATTCATACACAGTATGTTGTTTCTTACATCATAGCAGAAATAGCATATACTTATAAATGTATATGAATAATTTTTGTATTCATGTGTAAACTTTTATTTCAGTGAGCATACTAGGAAAATCATATTATTAAAATGAAAAGTTGCTTGATAGACAATTTTCGGGATGAAACTTTACCAAATTTCTTTAAGAACACCATGATTTTAACTTTAATTTTCTTAACAAATTTTTTGTATAATGAAAGTTTTTTGGTTGCTCACACATGCTTACTGCTACACTACTTTTTTATGTTTCTTGTTTATTTTCCAAGATAGTACACTGACAATAGTGTGGAAATGATCAAAGTATGTGTAATGTTAGTGTCTCAAGAAATTGCATCCTAAAGTTTTAACGTTAGAAAATTGAGATTTTTGAGTACAGATGTACTTTTTAAAATATAGATCTATTTGGGACAGTGATAGCTAGGAATTTAACAGTGAATTAATACGAGAGTTACAGAATCAGAGACTTTCCAAGATGGTAAGGGTCTTACTACAGAAGGGCTCTTAGAGTAAAAGTCTGCATCAGGAGATGAATTCAGTGATTGTCTAAGACAACAACTCTAGGTCAAACAGGTTCTGAGGTTACTGAGTCAGCCTGACAGACAAACCAACCAGGAAGTGAGTGATCACAGCAGGAAAGCATTTTGAGTTTCTTAGATTAGGAGACAAAACTAAGAGTCATAGTGGAAGTAATTTTAGGGCACGAGGAAACGGATATCAGAAGAAGTCATGCTTACATTTCTTATTACCATGACTTTTATGAAGGTATTGGTTACAAACATGTAAGGCTTAAAGGTTAATGCCTTTATATTTTTACATTTGTATTTTTAAAATTTTTATGTATTTATTTTTTGAGACAGGGTCTTGCTCTGTAATTCAGACTGGTTTCACTGTGTAGCCCAGGTGGCCATAACTTAAGACAGTCCTCCGGCCTCGGCCTCCTGATTGCTGAGATTACAGGCATACACTGCCACACCCAGCTATATTGTGTTGGGATGTAGAGCTGGGTCCTTGCACTTCCTAGGCAAGGGTTCTTATCGCTGGACTGTGTGCCGTCGCCCCAGTTAATGACTTTTTAAAAAGTACGATGAGGCCATTGAACTGTATATGTGACTAAATTTTTGTATTTTCTTTTTGTGTGTAAAACTTAAACTTTTATTTAAAATGTTATTTATACGTACATATTTCAAAAATACACATTTTTTTTGTTTAATCTGAAGGTGTTAATGCACTGATGAGTGTTCTCATCATTGAGGCATTCTATGGAGGCTCCCATAAACAGCTGGTGGATCTGCTCCAAGAAGAGTTGGAAGATTGTGTCCTTTATACCCTCCCTGCGAAGAAATGGCACTGGAGAGCCCGGGTGGCAGCTTTGTACTTCTCCCAGAATGTTCCCATCCGAGAGAATTACAGGTAATCAAAACTCTGAATGTATCTTCAGCTTGTTTTTAAGCTACTCATAATCAAGATACTGCTTTTTTGTCATAATTTTTGATAATTTCTTTTTTGTGGGTTACTTACTATGGCTACTGTACATATTTCCTTAGGAGTAGCAGAACAGTGGAGTATAGTTGCACTTTTAGGACACCTAGCCAGTAGGAAGGCAGTCATTTCATGAAGAACCTGTGGGTCTTTTCTCCTTCCTGTGTATGCATGTAGGTGTGGCTGTCATTATTTTGATCACAGATGAGAATTAAACTTAGATATATTGTTTTTTTTAAATTTTTTGTTTTTCTAATATCCCTCTGATGCTTTTTAAAGTGAGTTCACTATTTTTATTTGGTGTATTTCATCAGCTGTGTGATAGGAAAAAAGGTTAAAGAGATAAGTATTGCCAGGGTATTAAAGACTGTTAAGATAGAGGTAGGCATAGACAGCAAAGGAGTGAGAGTATGAGAGAAAGGAAGTCGTCTTTATCTGTGATAAACTAACTTTTTAAAAATTTTTCATACACACACACACACACACACACACACGCACGCACGCAAAATTTAAGGTTTAGAATGGAGTTGAGCATTTTGTGCACGTATGCAACTTGTCAAGGTGACAAGGGTTCTTGAGGCATGTGAAGATGGGGAGTGCAGATTTCTATTCTGAATTCTTATTTGTTAGGAATTGTGAACTGGGGGATCTAGAAAGAGAGTATGGGATATGCTGAAGACATAGAGGAGAAATACCAATTGTATTTTAGAGAGGGAAGAGATAGAATGAAATCCTCTTACATGTTTTTCCTTTTTTAAAAAATATCTGTTCTTATGTGCTTTCTCTGTGCCTCTTTTGTATTAAACAGTGGACAGCCATCCTACTGTGGTTTACAAATGTGAAGCCTTTGCCAATTCTGGGCTCCTCTGTGTAGCCCAGTGTTGATTTAGGTAGAAGAGAGAAGTGCCAGGCTAATAATGCAGTTAGAGGAGACAGGTTGTTAGAGGAAGGGCAGGTTGCAAGCTGTAGTGGATATCCTGGTTCCAGAAGCCATGCCCATCTGCTGTGTCTAAACTGGACCAGCCACAAAAAAAGACAGCAGCTTGTGATTTAAATGTGAGCTGCTTTTCATTGGTGTAATTTCAGGGATTCAGAGAGTAACCCAAAATTGTGCTTGTCGCTGAGAATTCAGATTGTCAGGTGGAATAGCAGTGAGTACCGAATTCATATTACCTGGAATTTTAAAGATGAAATATTATTTGAATGCATATTGAAGATTTGTTTTTCAGCTATGAAATGTATTCTTCATGATTTAATGTTTTATATTTTGCCATCACTCGTGAATATTGTTGATTCATTAATAGCAAGAGAAATTTCTGTGAATGTGTTAACAAAATTGTAAAGACAGTGATAAGACTACTGAGGTAAAGTTTAACTGTGTATAGTTGCCCTCAAATCTTATTTAATTGTATTTTTGTAGCACCAGTTGTGTTATATTACTTAATGTCAAGTAATTCAGTTGCGTGTATAGCGTATAGTTATTTAACATTACCATTCAACATAATAAACTTGTACAGTGGTTTGGACATTGAAATTGACCTTCTTATATCTGATTTTTAGCTTAATTATCCTATTTTTAAGGTTGGATTTTTATATCGCAGATATGTGGATATGGATAGCATGCAGACATTTTTGTGCGCATGGCTTCCCCAATCTATTTGAAGACTGAAGCATTTGAGGATGGGTGTCATAATGCTCTTTCAGGCAGTCTTAATGATCTTATTGGGAAGTGGGTTCCTGAAAGATCATTATGTGAAGATATTTTCTTTCCTAGCCATAACCTCAGTTCCAAACATGTGTCTGTCTCTGTCAAAATCAGCATTTAATTTGCACAGTTAGCTATGAGTTACATTAATCTAATCAGATGTCTCCTATAATAGTTTAACTTAGAGTTATATTTGACTGAAAATAACTACTTCCTACCAAATAACTTTTTTGCATTCTTTTGGAAAAATAACAGGAGATTGAACACTTTAACTTAAAATAAGGTTACATAATTGAAGATTGAAGTACAATAATAACTTCTCATTATAACCAAATAAACCTGATCTCTAAAGAGCCTTTCAAGAATATGAAAAGTATTTCCTTTGCAGTTACTTATGCTGTTTGTACATTTAACAAATAAAATCATAAAATTCATAAAGGTAAAATGATTAAGGGCTTATATTGACTACTATGCAAAATTATTGAACAAACAGGAGTTTGACAAGAATGATCTTTGTGTGTGTGTGTGTGTGTGTGTGTGTGTGTGTGTGTGTGTACATACACACTAGTCTCAGCTTTTGTACATTTGGTTACTGTCACAAGCTTATTAAGCAGAAAAATTTTACTGTTGAAAGAATAAATAGTTTGGCCAAATCAGTTTGATTCTATTTTTGACACATTAAAATGTGTCATGATTCATATTTAGGTATGTTCACTTTTATTATAAATTACAAAAGTTTAGCAAGTTAATTTTTCCAAAGTAGTTGATAACTTTTGCAATTCGTAGATTACATTGAATCATTGTTTTGTGCAAATGTCACAGAATGCAGAAACACATTTCTCAGGATAGGGCTTGATGAGAGGCCTTAGGTTTTGTGTCCTGAAGTGTATGAGTCATTTGTCCCGGGATCAAATATTTTCACTTTATTAGAATATACCTTAGATGAAGCAGCAAAGATACTTCATTCCACTTTCTTTCTATAGTATCCTTATTAAACTGAAAGACTGGTTGTATCTTAATTATTTAATGTCTTTATTTGTTCATCCTGTGCTGCTTTGGCTAAGGATTGTGGCAAATACTGATCTTTTGATCACTTACCAGTTTGTCTTCCCTTTTAACAGAATCATAGCTTTTTGGTGGCTAAGTTTCTAGACTCTGGTAGTGAAGCATGATTGACTAAAGTTGGTTGTGATAATATCATTTTCTTTTGCCACATTTTCCTAGTGTTCTTTCCAGCTAAGGTATGTGTGTTCCTAAGTTATGGCAAATTGAGTGGATAACCTCTAGTGGTTCTTTCAGCAAAGCGGTTTGTTGTTATTTTGCTTATAAAAGTAGAGAACCACTTCCTTGTTCTTGTGTTTGACTGTAGTTGTGATGTTTGTAGCCATGAAGGTTAAGGACAGAACACCAGAATTTCCACAGAATGCTGATGAAAGGCTGGAATGAGATGCATCAGAATTGACTATTGTGTAATAAAGCTGTCAAGTCAACCCTGTTTCTCTAAAAATCTAGAAATGTTTTATAAAATACAACCAGATTGTTTTTAAGCCTATGTTTTAGCAAAGAACAAAAAATTTGTAAGGGCAGCAAGGGAAGAAGAGATCTGGAAAACATGTTTGTGAGCTGGATTTGAGCTGTGGCTGCCTAATTTTCATAAAAGGGAACTGGTTAAATAAAGTGTTACAATTTTGTAAAGAAATACAACGTAGTTCTCATTTAAAGAAGGAATATTGCCTGCCTGCCTGTTTTCCTTCCCTTCCTTCCTTCCTTCCTTCCTTCCTTCCTTCCTTCCTTCCTTGTTGTTGAGAAAGGAGTATTAAAATCCAACTGTAATTGTTTTATTTCACGTCATAACTATCAACTATCATGCATTTTTATTTTTTTTGTTTCTTTAATTCATACATAAAAACATAAGACAGGTGCAACCCACATTTTTAAGTCTCCTTTCTGACTGGCAGAAGTTTTACCTTTTTCCTTTACCCTTCTATATTTTTTCCAATAAAGTGTTCTCTTCACAACCTGAAAAAAATAAAAATAAAACGGATGCACATTATCTGGGTATTGTGACGTTTTAACACATTGTGTAATGTTTAAATGAGGTTAAATATACCTGTCTTCTGAAACAGTATTTCTTTATGGTAAAAACATTCAGAATTCTCTCTTTTTAGTTTTTTGAAATGTAGAGAGCGTACTCTTCATTCATAGTCACCCTCCTGTGCCATCGGACACCTGAACTTTTCTGTGTGCCTATGTGTATGGATGGTTATCTAAGGCATGTTAAATGGAAAAATAAGAATGTGCACAGCAGTGTTACTGGATGTTTTATTTGATATAAGGAAAGATAAGAGAACAGAAAAATGAAAGGCTACACTGAAAACGAATGAAAGTATCTGCCTGGAGAAGAGCGTAACAGAGGCAGGCAGCATTCCGCTGTACCCCTTGGGCCTCTGGCAGGCCTTGCCCTCTTCTTCTTACTGGAAGTCTGCAGCTGCTCCTCACCGTGTACTTGCCATCTATGCAGAGGGCGGGAGCAACCCTCCACAGGCATTCCTCAGGTGAACTCGGGGAGAAGTCAGCATCAAAGAGTCAGTCTGGAAAAATCCTGTGTGTCAGAAAAGGTGAAATGAACTGAAAGTATTTATTTTGAAATAATAAAATGGACAAACCACAGGTATGATGGATTTTTTTTTAAAAAGGCACAGTAATTTTTGGATTTAAGAAAAGAATATAACTATAGGTAAAGCACAGATCAAAAATGGAAGATTCTCTAAAAATTATGTTAATATTTGCATTTTTACATTTAGACAAAATAGACAGTTACTTAGAGAAATGTAACTTACAGAATCTCATATGACACCTGAATGGATTTATTATAATCATTAAAAATCACCAAAAGATGCAGGTAGGGTTTTGGGGCAGGGGAGATAAATTGTTTTGGACCACCCTGCCTCTTTCTAGCTTCTGTTTTATATGATTTGGTACCTTCTTTTTTAGGTTTTATATATTTTTTTCTTTTTCTAGTAATGCAAATTATGTGCTACTTTACCTCCCTGATATGAGCCTTTTAAAATTGTCCATGGAGGGGAGAAAAGCAAATATGAGGTAGAAAATCAATCCTGTAATAATACAACCAGGTAATGTGTAAAGTTAAAGGTTAAGATGATTTTTATTCATATTTCTGTGATTTGCTATTTTCTGTAATAGTACCAGACTGAGATGTTTTACTAAGCAGATTCTTTGCAGAATGTGATTTCTTTTCATCAATGAACTATTCACTATGAAACACTGAATGTAGTGTTTGGAAAAACGATCATTTTTAGAAGATACGAGTTGTCTATGTATGTTTGCTGTTTTTGAATAAAGATATGGATAAACTGGTTGATATAGTTGAATTTATCAGTGAACTAACTAATGTTTTTAGAAATAATTTTCACTTGTAAATTAGTGCTTTGTGCTAAGCAGTTATCTTTGAATTTTTGCCTCTTGATTAAATGTAACTTAGTTATGTAGCAGCACAATCATCTAATAAGAACATATTCTTATAAAATAAGTTTCTGAATAATTAATATTGTTTCAGTCATGAAAAGACCTTTGTATAAGTACATCAGAACTGGTAGTATAAAAATCAATGATGGATAGGCGTGATGGCACATTTCTGTAATCGTAGCACTCTGGAATAAAAGGTAGAAGGATCGTGAATTTGAGGCCAGCTTGCGCTACATAGCTAGACCCTACCTCAAAACACAGAAAGAGAAAAGGCAAATGATAAGTTAAGAATTTGTAGGTAAAGTGAAGCATTGTTAAGTTTATGTAGGGCAGTCATTTACATCTCTAGTGTAATCAGAACAAAATTTAGTAGGATTAAATAATAATACTAATCACAAATACTATGTGGTAGGCCTTCTACCATCCTAAAAGTTATTTACAGAGAAGGAAACCAAGGTTTTGACGATCAAAGTGCTTGCTTAGCAACCACAAGGCCCTGGATTTGATTCCTCCACACCACATAAAATTGAGTGTGGTGGCACACACCCACAATCCCAGCACTTGGAGGCTGAGGCAGGAGGATTGCCATGAACCTAAGGCTAGCGTGGGTTCCATAGTGAGCTCAGGAGCAGTCTCTGCTACAGAGCAAGACCCTGTCTCAAAAACAAACAAAAAGGTTTTGACAATCAGATTACCTTCATATTAGAAAAGTGTTTTGAACTCAAGTGTGCCCTCCTGCAAAGGTTGTATACAATTTGTTCTTTATATGACTATGTTCTAAAGTTCTGTGCTATCTTAGTTCACAACTGAAGCAGGAAAAATGAATCAAATTAAACTTAAGTATTTCGTGATTAAAAGTACATTACTAGATTTTGTTATTTTAGAGATATGTCGGGCTTCTCTTTTTGTTAAATCCTGGAGTCAGGAAACCAGAGCTTTTTAAGTTCTGCAAATGTGTTATGCTTTCATTTTTCTTCAGCACATTACTCTGTAGTTTTCAGCCTTAAAAGTTACATATCATTTGAATTTTATTCTTTTGAGACTTTTCTTTAAAATAGGAATAAGGAGCTACATATGATGCTTTCTTTATTCAAAGAGTAGTTTAATAATATCCAAAGGACATTCTTTGTTTAGGATGCTCGGTACCCGGTGTTCCCAAATTATCCTCAAACTAATAAACTGTGAAGTTCTCTGCTTGGTGTTTGAACTTGGCCAGGGGCAGTATCCTATCCCTACCCAGTTTACTAGCCTTATATCATTACCAGTTATGGGCACTTCTTGGAGTTTTAGTGATGATCTGTCACTGTATAAATAATTTTGTCATTCGGCTCAGTGTAGTGTCTCGCAATCTCTCCAGGTTGTGACTGCTCCATTCATGCGAACAAGCTGAGGAATTCTGCATGGCTTGCTCAGCCAACATGCTTTCTTATTCTATCCTGCATTGTTTTGGAATTTTCTTTTGGTTTGTTTTCCTCTCCATCCTGTTGTCAGTGACTAGCCAGGAAATACTGGCCTTCGATATTTGTATGGCTTCTTCCATAGTTTTCTTCTTTGCACCTTGAAAATAATTAATTTTAAAAAATAAACAGGCAACCATATGTTTTCCACAAAAGTACACATATTTGCAAAGCATTTTTGGTGATTTCTAGAACCCTGAGAATGTGCAATTTATAAATTAAATATATCAGAATTAATTTTAAGTTAAAATGAAATCCCTGAAACTTTTGGATATGCTAGAGTTTGTCCAAAATCGAATGAATAAGAATATGAGTATAGCTGTATTAGATAGGGCTCCTTAATTTTATTGCCTACAGTGTATAAAATGCAACATACTGTGTCTTTGCAAACAGGATACACTTCTTAACCAAGCAAATTTCCATACACAGAGTTCTGTGAGATAGATTATAGTGCAATGCTATTCTTGTTACATAATTATAGAAATACTGTAGAATCCACGAGCATAAGAAAAGCAAAATAATAATAATAAATTAAAATTCTGAGCTATCTAAAAAAGGTGATTTCATGAATCCCTTTAAGTTTAGAAAAGAATTGAAGGAAAAATGTATTCTTCTGCAATTGTGAGCAAAATTTTCTTAATAGATACCAGGGGTGGGGATGACAGTGAATTTCCAGTACATGCATGCTCATTCTCACTCTAGTTTCCTTCTCCAGCTTCTTTCATATCCCTTACACATTCACTCCACAATATTTTAATCTCAATCAAGTCTTCTCTGATTGTTTAGCTTAGCTACATGCACTTAGTTGAAAATGTTGTTGGCCGTAATACTGCATAGATGGTATCAATTTGTAAACCAAATTGTAAATTTGCTCAGTTTCTAGCTCTATGTATTTATTCCTTTTCTCCCATCTTCCCTCCCATGGACACACACTTGTGTGTGCATGAACACACAGCAAGTGCACACAAATATTCTTTATTACAAAGCTAGAGGACTTACAGGAATAGCTCTGCCGTTAAAGTACTTTTTAGTAAGCTCTAGGTACCCTAATTTGATTCCCCAGCACCACATTCACTGGGAATTGTGGCACACTCCTATAATCCTAGCAATCGGGAGGCTGAGGTAGGAGGATTGCTGTGAGTTTGAGGCCATTCCGGGCTACATAGTGAGCTCAGAACCAGCCTGGACTACAGAGTGAGACCTTGTCTCAAACCCCGCCCCCACTCCCCCCCCACCAAAAACAAAAACAAAAACAAAAAAACTAAACATTTAGACATTAGGACTTGTCCCATGCACCCTAAAATATATGATATTTCTCCTTGTCTTATAGATCTCTAGAGTAAATTTGTGTATTCACTCTTTGAAATGAGATAATTAATTTTAAAAGAAAAAATGGATAGTTATCATACTTTTATAAAGGCGAGAAATCATTTTTAATGAATAGAATGGAAAAGGAAAGTCCCCCAATGGGTACAACACCTACTGTTTTCCAAAAGAGCTGTGACTAAAGAATAAAGAGACTAAGGTGTTTTGTAGCTTTGCTTTTGTACTTATCATACTGATATTGTTAGTCTGATTTTTAGAGTACTTACAAATTGATTGTTTTTAGTTGTTGAGTGTCATCATGGTTAGTCTCCATAGCATGAAAAATACATTTAAGAAATTTATACTTTAACTTATATTTATAGTTTATATGCATATTTCATATTTATACTTCAAGTTTAATTTATATTTTATTTGTACTTATATTTTAATTCTTCCAAAATTTATTTCAGAGTTTCTTTTTTTTCTTTCATTTTGGTCTTAGTCAATGAAAATATGTTCCCCTGCTACTGGAAAAATGCAGCATGACCTTTCCAGTAACCCTGTATGGGGGTAGCCATTACCCAAGATATAAAGTGTAGTAAATATTTTAGATTTTTTCCTGTAGAATATGAGAGTTTTATGGAAGGTAGCATGTCTGTGATAATTGATAATTGATAAAACATTGTATGTTTGTATTTTAAGGACTTTAAATTTTGACAGTGCCACCAGTGAAAAATGGGCTTTAATATTGCAGGACTTATTAGGATAAATGAGAGATTAGATTTTGGCTCAAAAATGTATTTTGCTGGGCTACTGCAATTAATTAAATGTTTTAAAACTTTAATGTTTTTATATACAATTTTCATTTTCACAAACATCATTGTTTTTCATATTTATGTTACTTAACTGTCCCATTTAGACATGTGTATTCATAGCTTCTGCCTTAGCACCTGTTCAAGAGCAAATCTTCAAAAGATCATTAATAATTTATTTTTTAGATGTGCATGTACATAAAAGTTTCCAAATGTGTAATAACCACTTGTGTTAAAAAGAAACAATGTACTGTAGTTACCAGCAAACCTGAGATTGATTGAGTGAGTGATTGATTTAGAGGCAAGGTCTCATTCGGTAGTCCAGGCTGGTTCTGAACTCACTATGTAAGCCAGGCAGGCCTTGAACTCATGGCAATCCTCCTGCCTCAGCCTCCCAAGTGCTGGGATTACAGGCATGTGCCACCATGCCAGTTTATGTGGTGCTGGGGAGTTAAATTCGGTTACTTAGTGGTTGTGTAGCCCAAGTGCTTTAATCACTGAGCTTTTCTTCCAGCTCCCCAAAATCTGAGTTTTAATCCCTGTGCTGTCATTTTTTACTTTTTTAGCCTGAAGAAGTGAGTTTTAAACTTTATAGTAATTGGGTTTTTGCATTGTTTTCTTTATTTTTATTTTATTTTTATGATGTCATAAACAGGAATCAAAATCAAGAGGAAAATTTTGAAGAGTTGGGTACTGGAGGAATGGCATAGCCATTACAGCACCTTCCTTGCAAATGCCAGGCCCTGAGTTCCATTCCCCAGAACTACATAAAGCTGGGTGTGGTGGTGCAGTTATATATATCGTGTGTTTTCAAGACAGAAAATTCTTTTGAATACAGTTTTTTTTTTTTTTTGATACTGTTTGGACAATATTTACTTGAGCCAGTGTTTTTAAAGCAGTCATATACACATGACTACACATGACAGGGCACATGTTATTTCCTGTGTGTGTGTGTGTGTGTGTGTGTGTGTATTGTGTATTTGTGTGTGTGAATGTGTGTGCTTACAGGTGCTAGATATATGTATGCAGCACTTGTATTATAGAGTTTCTCATTCAAATGCAATGATTCTTAGCTTTCATTTCCGTAACATAGCTGAGTGTTTTCAGTTTTTCTCAAAGATAATTTTTAACTTTTTAATTATCTCACTTATTGAAAGGTACTTTCTCTCCAGCACTTTGTAAGGGAAGCTCAGCAAAAGCTCAGTGCCATTACTGCAAAGCTTTAGGAATCCTTCACTTACTGTATCATTGTTTCAATAATTGGAGAAAATGAAGACATTGTAACTGGAAGATAATGATTGTTTAGATTGTGTAATCACTTTAATAGTTTTATTTTTACCAAGTCTTCAAAAACATCAAATAAAATTCAATAGCTTTTGAAAAATCATAGAAGCAGAGGCTAAGAATTGAAGTTTATAGTTTCTCTGAAATGTGAATACTTATTTATATATGGGATCATATTCTTTGATTTTGGTATTTAAAAATAGGAATAGAAAAGAGAGGGCATCTATTCACATACAAACAAGAACTAGAAACAATTGTGCTTTAATATTGGGACTACCTGACAACATTGAGGATTTTGGAAACATTAGTGTTTGCTTCTTTGAGTTAATTTTACTTTAGATAAAATGTTGATCAGTGGTAGTGATCCACTTGAACAATTTTGGGTTTCGGTTTGGTTTTCATGGGAAAAAACTTCCAGAAAATGTTCATACTTTAATAGGTTCTGCATGTATATGTTTTACATCTGTTAACCAATAATAAAATGGAGTTCCAAATTAGATATCTAACTCCAGGGGAGTCGTGGAAATGACCAACCTTTTAGAATTACTATAAAAAGTTTTGATGAATAGTTTCTTTTTTGTCTACTGCATCTTCCAGGCCTCTCTGGCCATAGGAACTACAAAATTTCTATTATTAATGTTTCCCACATGTTATGTTCCAAGATTTATACTGGATACTGGATAACTGGATATTATATATATATATATATATATATATATATATATATATACACATATATACATACATACACACACACACACACACACACACACACACACACACACACACACATATATATGGAGGGTTTTTAACCAAATATATATATCATGTCACAACTTAGTGAGTTCAGAGTATTTACATTGAATTATGAACTGTGTTATATTACAGAAGAAGATAATACATTTATTACTTGGCTAAGGATTTAGGCCTTTGGTGGACATGTGTAATAGACTTAGTATACCATATTTAAGAAAAATACTAGGAAATCTCTGAGATAATATGTTGCAACTTGGTTCTGTTTGGTTCTTTTTTATTTACATTTTAAAATGTAGGGCATGGTTGTGGTGAAATCCCTTCTCTCCTCACTGATATCTATGAGTCACCTAAAGTCTTCCTTTTAATGGTATGTACTGAAATGGTGGGATCTGAATCAGTGTTTCCACATTCGCACAGTGAGCCATTCAGCTTGTGCTCATCTGAGTTTACCTACATTTCTGTTTTGCTTTTCGATTTGTCTTTTTTTTTTGTAAGCACTCTAATCAGGACTGACTCTGTTTTTCACAGACATGGATTTTTCATTATTCTCTTGCTCAGTTTGTGTTATCTATTAATGTTTTTGTTCCCATCTCCAGACCATAGAGTGGACAGCCAGATACTAGCCTCAAAACACTAGCCTCCTCAGTGTGGATTGCTTTAGTGTTTGGGCATTATCACGACTCTGCAAAGGATTTTGATGTTCTTTTTTATGCATTCTGATGTGATGCATTATTACATAGGAACTCTGAGGAAAAAGGAAGAGCACTGGACCAGAAGTTAGAGTATTTGAATTCAAAGTCTAGATCAGGTATTTGCTTGCATTAAGGGCAGACCAAAACTTTTATTCTCGATTTTTTATCTGCAAAATGAGGAAAACAAAAATACTACTCTTCTGTTTCATACTCAATTTTTTTTTAGGTTAGGATCAAACAAAATAATCTTCAGGAATTGTTGTAAACTTAAGAGTACATATTATAAAAGTTGAACTGTTTTAGTTGGAATTTGTACTGTTCATGTAAGTGATTTCTTTGAGGTTATCTTTTAAGGAAGATATTTAGTCTATAGCCCTTTGTTTATTTGTATTAAAATATGAGTAGATAGATGGAGTAGAATTAATATTTTATTGAATATACAATATTGAAGAAGTGTTTGGCCCAAAGCCATAATATAACGGTACAGTTATTCTTATGTATCGGTGATTTGAAAGTTAAGAGTATCTATTGGCCTTTTGTACTTCTTCATGAGTGAATTGCCTCTTCATTTCATTTGCCCATTTTTCAATAGGATCCTTTATTTTGGTGGGCTTAATTTCCTTCAGCTCCCTGTATATTCTACTTATGAGCTTCCTGGCTGAGGTCTTGGTGGTGAATATTTTTTCCCAGTCTGTTGGTTCTCTTTTTACAGTGTTTATAGTTTCCTTTGCTGTGCAAAATTTTTTTAATTTGAAAAGATCCCATTTGTTAATAATGGGGATAATGTCTTTTGCTCCTGGTATCTTGTCAAGAAAGTCTTTGCCTATCCCTATGTCTTTTAGATATCTGCCTAATTTGCCTTCTAGGAGGTTTAGTGTTTCATTTTAATGTCTAGATCTTTGATCCACATTGATTTGATTTTGGTGCATGGTGACAGGTGTGTGTCTGGATTCATTCTTCTGCATGTGGATGTCCAGTTTTCCCAGCACCATTTGTTGAACAAGCTGTCCTTTTTCCATTGTATGCATTTGGCCACTTTGTTGAAGCTTAAGTATTTGAGGGTATTTGGGTTTGTATCTGCATCTTCAGTTCTGTTCCACTGGTCTGTCTATTTTTGTGCCAGTACCAAATTGTTTTTACAACTATTGCTTTATAATATAGCCTGATGTCTGGAACTGTAATGCCTCCTGCCTTGGTCTTGTTGCTCAGGATTGCTTTGGCTATTCTTGGTCTCTTTTGGTTCCATATGCATTTAAGAATTGTTGTTTCAAGTTCTTTGAAGAAACTTGTAGGTATTTTGATAGGAATTGCATTGAATCTGTATATCAGTTTATGCAGTATGCTCATTTTGATTATATTTATTCTGCCTATCGAAGAGCAGGGGATGCCTTTCCATTTTCTAATGTCTCCTATGACTTCTTTCTTCAATATAATGTAGTTTTCTTTATATAGATCCTTCACTTCCTTGGTTAGGTATACTCCTAGGTATTTAGTTCTTTTTTGAGCTGTTAAGAATGAAATTGTTTTTTCTGAGTTCTTGCTCAAGAAATTCATTGTCAGGATAGAGAAAAGGTATTGATTTTTTAGTGTTACTTTTGTAGCCTGTGATTTGACTAAGAGAAATGCAAATCAAGTCAATGCTAAGGTACCATCTCACTCCAGAGAGAATGGCCTATATCAACAGGTCAAATAGTAATCAGTGCTGACGAGGCTGTAGGGAGAAAGGATCCCTTCTGCACTGCTGGTGGCAGTGTAAATTTATACAACCCCTTTGGAAAGCAGTATGGAGATCTCTCAAAAGACTAGAAATAAATATACCCTATACCTCTCCTAGGAATATATTCAAAAGAGGTCAAAACGACACATAACAGAGATACATGTATACTCATGTTCATAGCAGCACAACTAACAGTAGCTAAAATATGGAAGACACCAAAATACTCATCAACAGACCAATGGATACACAAACTGTGGTATTTATACACAGTGAAATACTATGCATCTATATCTATAAAGTCCAACAGTGTGGAGGCTTTTGCAGGCAAATGGAAGAAACTTGAGAACATCATGCTTAGTGAAGTGAGTCAGAAGCAGAAAGTGAAACATCGAATGGTCTCTGTGATATGAGAAACCCAGATCACAGCTATCTCATGGAACTTAAAGTGAAAAACAAAGTGAACCAGGGGGGTAGGGCAGGAGGGATGGAGGGGTGAGTAGGGGGAGGGACAAAAGGAGAGTGGAAAAGTCCTTGTCACCTTGACAAGATACATATGTGCACAAAATGCTCAACTTCATTGTAAACCTTAAATTTTGCACACACACACACACACACACACACACACACATCAGAAAAATGGAAAAAAAAAAGCCTCTCACCTATCTGTCTTTATACATGAGTAGTATTCCATTGTGATAAATACCACAATTTATGTATCCATTGGTCTGTTGATGGGAATTTTGGTGTCTTCCACATTTTAGCTATTGTTAGTTGTGTGGCTACGAACATGGGTATAGAAGTGGCTCTGTTATGTGCTGTTTTTAACTCTTTAGGGAACATTCCCAGAAGAGGTATTGCTCGATCAAAGGGTTATTTATTTCCAGTATTTTGAAAGTCTTCCATACTGCTTTCCATAGTGGTTGTACCAATTTACATTCTCACCATCTGTTCAGGAGGGTTCCTTTTTCCCCACAGCTGCGCCAGCACTGATTGCTGTTTGTGTTTTTGATATATGCCAATCAGTCTGGAGTTAGATGGTATCTTAGTAATGTTTTGATTTGCATTTCTCTTAAGGCTAAGGATGTTGAACATCTTTTCATGTATTTATTGGCCATTTGGACTTCTTCATGTGTGAACTGCCTATTCATTTCTTTTGCCCATTTTTCAATAGGGTCTTTGATATTGAGGGCTTCCTTTTCCTTAAATCCCTGTATATTCTGGTTATGAGCCTCCTATCTGAGGTATTGGTGCTGAATATTTTTTTTCCCAGTCTGTCGGTTTCTTTTCATACTGCTGATAATTTCCTTTGCCGTGAAGAAACTTTTTAATTTGACATTATCTTGTTTGTTAATAATCGGGATATTTCTTTTGCTTTTGAGATCTTATTAAGAAAATCTTTGCCTACACCTATGTGTTTTTGACATTTGCCTAATTTGTCTTCCAGAAGGTTCAGTGTTTCAGTTTTAGTACATAGATCGTTGTTCCACTTTTTAAAATTTTACTTAATTTTTATTTCTTTCCCATTTTATTGTATACATGCAGAATTTAAGGTTTACAATGGAGTTGAGCCTTTTATGCACATATGTATCTTGTCAAGGTGACAAGGGCTTTCCCACTCTCCTTTTGTCCCTCTCTCTTCCCTACCCTCCCTCTGTCCTCCACTACCCGGCCCACCTGTTTCACTTTGTTTTTCATTTTAAGTTCCACTTTGATTTGATTTTGGTGCATGGTGACAGCTATTCATTCTTCTGCATGTGGATGTCCAATTTTCCCAGCACCATTTGTTGAAGAGGCTATCCTTTTTTCAGTGTATACTTTTTTTATTTTTTGAGACAGTGTCTTGCTCTGTAGCTCAGGCTGGTCCTGAACTCACTTGGACTCACTGCAGTCCTCCCGTCTCAGCTGGGATCACAGGCATGCACCACCATGTGCAGCTTATGTAGTGCTGGGGAATCGAACTCAGGTACTTTGTGCTTGACTTAGCATTTGCAAGGCAAGTGTATTAACCGCTGAGCGCCTCCTCCAGCCTGATCCAGATACTTTTAAAGCTTGTGTGCAGATAAA
This sequence comes from Ctenodactylus gundi, assembly GCA_004027205.1. Classification (NCBI taxonomy): domain Eukaryota; kingdom Metazoa; phylum Chordata; class Mammalia; order Rodentia; family Ctenodactylidae; genus Ctenodactylus; species Ctenodactylus gundi. The sequence goes on along the minus strand of PVKB01001365.1, from coordinate 58,998 downwards.
ATAATACTAATATCAAAGGTATAAAATGAAAAATAAACAAAGTTGAGTGATTGTTTTAGGTTTTTACATTCTCTTAGAAGTCACATTTTCTTTACTTGGTGATAAACTAGAAATATCTAGTTTTTTTTTTTTAAAGAAAAGGAAAACTTTTTATATCCTTTGATAGAAAAATCTCTATTTCTCCGATGGCTCTTTTTTGAAGAATTCCTGCATATGATAGCTTTATATTTTTATGATAGAGGAACTAATTTTGTTATGTAGCAGTGAAAGTTATACTTTAGGAATTAGGTTATCTTTTTTATTTTTAACCTGATTAAAAGAAAGTATTTCCAGTAATTGTTAACATTATTAGAAAATCTTATGGAAAAATATGTGGAAATGACTTCATTGTTTTTAAAAAAACATACCTGGGCATTAAATAAAAAGGAAACATTGGCCCATTTATCAATGCAGTATAGTACATATTTAATTTGCTCTCTCTCCATCACTTCCTTCAATGTAAAGAACTTGGGCAGGTGTTATTAATAAAAGTAAAAAAAAAAAAACCCTTCTGTTTCAAACAAGGATGCTATCCTCCCAGCTTTGAAGCTCTCACATACTCTCTAACTTATCCCAGCTTTCACTCATCTGGTCTTTAAATGTCTCCTTTCATGTGGTCAGCCCATGAGCTGTGCGTACTGCCGTTCAATCACGCCACTGTACGTCGCCATTGTGAGGGTGGTTTGCATGATTTGCATTTCCTGTTCTGTTTGAGCTTCAATGAGCTCTGAGTGCCACGTATGAAGAAACCACTGCCAAATAATGCAATGATTTTAGTCAAACCAGATGAGCCTGTACTGGATTCAGGCTACCAAGTCATTTGGGGCTGGTAGGTGTTGTCAGGATATCCTGTTAAAAAAGGATTCTTCAAGATGTCCACACATGCATTATGAGAATTTCTGAACAAATCTGGCCATGTAATGCAGGCAGGTTACTCTTGGAAGATAAGGCTGGGAAGCATATGTATATGTTATTGTGAGAAAATTCAGTCTTTAAGATTTTAGTATTATTTCATACTGCAGTGTAATTAATTATTGTGACAATAATAGATTTTGATAACATCTGTTAGAATTCTAACCATAGATAAATTTAGCCAAAATTAAATTAAATACATAGATTGTCTTTCTCCTTGTCCTGTACAAGAAAACGTATATTTTATTAAAAAACAATTGATAAAAGATATTGGACAATTATTAGAGAAATGGCAAAGTGGGCCAACAAACAGCTACTAACATGGGGGATAGGGAAAAAAAATTGTACCAGATACTAATGTTCATGAAAAACATAGACAGATGGGGAGACAGACCTATATGATGCTACAAATAGATGAATATCTTGTAAGAATTTCAAACAAATGTTGAAAAGCCAGTGAAAACTTAAAAGTTGATTTAAAAGTATATTTGGTGCTCATAAACATAGTATATTTATTCTAATCACCTGAAACCCAACCTCTAAATTGTTATTAAAATATTGCATCAGTGTTAAGCAAATAGGATGTAGCCTGATTCTATACATAAGTACAGAAATATTAAAATGGGTCTCAGGAATAACAGTGAGTACTTCTGCTTAGATTTCTTGGACTTACATCTAGTGTTATATGGCCTCAAGAAAAAAAGTCAGTGTAGATCATAGTTTCAAAGTTTTCTTGTTCCTATAGTTAAACAGTTGAAGGATACTTATTATGTTTCCACATGTAATATATACTCTATAAAATGTCTCTGATAAACTTGCTGTGAGACTCACTAATTTATAATTTAGTAAATTTCAGTTGATAACATCCTAACAGCTCATCAGTGTATCCGTATAGCTTTTTAAGATACTCTAAGGAAAAGTTTTCTAAGGAAACTCTAAGGAAATTATTTCATAATTTTTATCTGTATTCAGAGACAGATAACTTCTGTTGATGCAAAAATACTATTATGTCTGCATTGAGATGGTTTTGTATGTTGTATTTATTATGTACTCATTTAAGCTGAGAACATTTTTCATGTGATGTGTACTAGAATGTTCTGTTAAAGAACAGTGTTTCTTTTTAATTATTTTATGCTTTGTCTGCTAATTTTCACTTTTAATACAGTCTCTCATTTTAGTGTATGAATAACTTTTTTGGATTGTTACTAGGGTATCTGCCACCAGAGATTTGGAGTCAGGGAGCATTTTTTAAAATCTGAATTTGAAGAAAGATAGCCTTTTGGAGCACTTTCAAGTACCAATTTAATATGTTCACTGAAAACACTGGTATATTACACGTTAAGTAACTTCATAATTTATCTAGGTTATTGAAATTATTATTAGCTATTAGTTGTAAGAGCACTGTTTATTATTAGAAATTTTAGTTTTATGTAAATGCTATTAAATAATAAATAATATTGTACCTACTTTTCTTTGAGTGTTCTTCTTGGTTAGTTATTTCCTAAGAAACTATTGTTTGAATCAAAAAATAAGTTATATTTTTAGATGCTCAATCCCATGGGAGAAAGAGCACATTTTGCTTTGGTTGTCTTTAATTTATTAAACAATTCTGTAACACACTTTGTGAAGAGCTCATGAAACCACTGGCACAGATTATTCTGGCCTCACAACATAAGTTGCACTCCTTTTGCAATCCCAGAAAATGTGTTTGTAAAGATTCTAGTAATAATAGGTTTGTGACTAAATAAAAAACAGAAGCTAACGAATGCTAAGAGCCAAACAGATACCTATCGGTTTTCTTGAGTTTAATCTGATTACAACATGGCTCTCCAAAACATTAAATATAGTGTCATGTCAGAGAGGCAGTATATGATAAATATAGTTCATGACAGGAAATCATTACTCAATCAGCATTACTAGTGAATCTATTAGAGATATGTTCCTTTAATTTAGTTAAGGTTCCCCCATTTTCCACCTCTAGATCATCACTGTACTTTTCTGCTTTAATGTTAAATGTGTCATTTTCTGTTGAATGTAAGGTACTTCTTCTACCTTGAAATGTCAAGCTTCTTTATTGTGATCACCAATCGAGCAAGTCATTCAAAAACTACCTTTTTACCTCAACTAGGAAAACTGAAATGCAGAGTGAAGAAGAATCCGTAATTGTCTTTGGCTGTTGGGATCTTAGTACCTGAAACCTCAAACTGACATTTTTGAATGTGAAACACATCAATTTTATTGGCTGTCAGATTATAGGTAGATATGTACCTAGGAATTTTAAAGTGCTAATTATTTGGTGCAGAAAATTTGAGAATATTTTATCTAACTTAATTAATTTTGCTCTATCTTTACCTTTTGGTTTGAGGAAATAGGGTAAAATGTTAGTGTAACTTATTTGTAGCTAAACTTGAATATTCTGGTTTTTTTTAACAGTTCTGGAAGGATTTAAAAATACTTTATACAAGGCAAGGAGATTATCTGGATGACTTACATTAATGAAACATTTTGGCACATGTAAAGAATTTCATTGAACTATTACTACCCCCTCCCTCACCTTGATTTCCATTTAAAATGTCACCAATGTGGAAAAAAAATACCATCAGTTGTATTGTGTATCTTCTAACTGAAAGAGAAAAGCAAGTTCAGAAAAAGAGTGAAACAAGAAGTAAGCCTGTGATGCGTTTTTGGCTTTCCTAAAGGAGTTCTTACTTAGATGTGATCAGTTGTCTGTGGCTGTAGATTCTCTTTTTACTCTTTGTTCCCTTGTATATTTTCATCTCCACAGGAATCAATCCACTGAGTAATATTTCTGACTTTATATGCCTCTAGCCACATACTGGGAATGCTTCAGTTTTGTGAAGAAATTACTTTTCTGAACAAATTAGAAATATAACTTTGCAACAAACACAGAATTGTATATGTCATTGTTTTTCGCTAAAATTATTCTTAAGGATTCAGTGGAAAGAAGAATCCCTTAGGATATTTAAGTACTGAGTTCTTTTTAGGAGTTTAATCTAGGAAGAAATCTGTCTACAAGATTCAGAAATAGTACTCAGACCTTTATCTTTAAAAAATTTAGCCCCCTTTCAAGAAACAAATGTGAAACACTAAGTGACTGTTGCCCAGCTGTACTCCCTGATGTCTGTAGGTGACTCTGTTGGGTCCTTCTCCAACTGTCTTTGCAGGAATACTGAAATATGCTGATAATTCTAGCTCTAACTGCCTCTGTGCTCACACATTCTCAAAGTAGATGGATGGCTCATATTTTTACTGTTAGCTGCCTCTAGGAAGATTCAGTTTAACTGGATCTTCTGCATACTATTTTAATAAAAGTATCTAAGCCATCTTAGGAAATCAAGGTTAAACATGAAAATATTTGCAAGTTTTGTGCTAGCATGTGTGTTATTATAAGGGAACTATTCATATTAAACTATTCTAATATTTTCTGAGTGCTTCTGATAGTTTTTTTTTAATAGATCATACCATAAATCCCAGTAGTAATTGGACACTAGTCTTCCATAATGAGTCTTTGTACCTGTTGTAGCTTTCTATTACTGCAGCAGAACCTCTGATATTATCAACTTATGAGGAGAAGAGTTTATTTTAGCTTGTAGCTTTGGAGGTCTCAATCCATGATTGGCCTGTGGTGAGGCAGTACCCTGTGATGGGAGCATGTGGCAGAGGAAGCCATTTACTTCATTGTAGCCAGGAAGCCATGAGAGAGACAGGAAAATATCAGGGTCTTAGTATCCTCATGAAGAGCACAACCCCAGTTACTTATTCCTTCCATTAAGTCCCGATATTGAAGTTTCTGCCACTTGCTGATATCACGATAGGCTGGTAATCAGGCCTTTAACAAATGGGCCTTGGGTACATGCTTATCCAACTATAGCAGTAACTAATTAAAATGTTAGTGAATATTCCAAAACAATCAAATTGGTATGTTTTATAGCTGTAGACTACACCCAGAATTAAAAACATGTCATAATTTTTTGTTGGTTATAAATTATATTAAATAAAATATATTATTGAAATTTTGCCAATTTTCCTTTTTAATGACTAGAAAATTTTGATGTCTGTTGAAAATTTTGTATGTATCATATTTTTGTCTTACACATTTTCATTATTTATCAAAATGTAACCTGCAAGGTAGTGTTTTCCTAGTGTGTATTAGCTTTTTAATTTGGTTCTCACTGCAACACTGTTATTAATTGAAATTTCTTCTGTTGCAAGGTGGTCTTAGAACTCTCCATCCCCTTATTTTTCTGAATGTCCACCAAGTTGACTCACCAACATAAACTACATTGTTGATCTTTGATTTGAGATACTGTATTAGTTTGGGTTCTTTCAAAAGGCAGAATTTACAAAAATTATAACAAAAAAAGATCTATTCGGAATGCTTATACACCCGAGTATAGAGATAGTCAAAGATGGTGACCTGCACGTGCGAGGGCTGGAGAGTCCGATGACTGCTTAGCCGTGAGGTAGAACTGCTGTCCGGGACTGCAGGACAGCGGGTGAGGGTAGGCTGCGGATGTCGGTTGTACGAAGAACAACAGTGAAGACAGGAGACTGAAAATCGGCTACTGAAGATCAGCAATGGGGAGACTGGAGGGAATCTGCGATGCAGCTCTGCAGCGTGTAGCAAGTGGGTGTGGGTAGACAGGTGCGAAGGTGAGAGCTTTCCCAGAGGAAGAAACTGTAGCAAGCGTTTTCGTCCTTTTTATATCCTCCTACTTCCAGTTGGTCCTCCCACAAGTGGGTGGGTGCTCTTCATTTGCTGGCCCACAAATCACTCGCATTCTAATCTAGTCTGGTTCTCAGTTCGCAATCTAGGCGTGGTTCCCAAACCCTAGCACAGGTGTGGGTCCTTATTGCCTCAAGTTGACATAATCTCTCCAACTGGCACAGATGCTGTCGTAATTTTGTGCTGAAACTTGTGTGAGTTGCGTTTGTTTCTGAACTTTGTCTTCGTTTCTGTTAGTTATAGCATTGCTTGAATAAGTGTGAAACTCTGTTTTGAGACTTTAATAATTACATGTGATAGGGTTAGTTTACATCTCCTATTGATTCTCCCCCTTCAGAATTTATGTGGCTAAATTTTGAATGTCACCTAATACGAATTATCATAATTTTACTAGTTTTAATTTATCAGAAACAGCTTGATTTTTAAATTATGATCAAGATAAGTTGATACGTGTGTATATTTATTATTCATCTCCAGGGAGGTGGTACAGCTTTCAATTTAATGAAGTCATCTTTGGGGGTTCTTTAGTGGTATGTAAGCATTCTTCTTATAATTTTTTGTCTATGTCTTAAATTTTTTTGCATGCAATCTTGCTTTTAAATGCTTTGATTTAAAGACACATTGACTTATACTCTATAAGCTTACCAAATTTTCTGTCTTTATAATAAACAATTTTCATTGATAGTGTTGTTTTCTGATCTTTTCTACAACTATTGATAATTTTGCTGATTTCTTTCTAATGTTGGTATCTTTTTTATCTCTTCTGTTTTTTTTTTTTAATGAGTGGCTTCAGTATAATGCTAAGTAATAGTGGTGACAGTGAGGTAGTGAGGCTTTTGTCTTGCTGCTTTCAGAAGTACAGTGTTAGAATTAGACTTGAACTGGGCATATTTTATTGTAATTAAAAGAAAAAGATATAGTGCCAGAATTTGACTTGCATTGGACATACTGCTTTATAGTAAAAGAGAAGTTTATCTTTTTATTTTAGGAATAAAAGGTTGAGCCATGCTTCCTGGGAGGCTCAGACAGGAGGATCACACATTTGACTCCAGTCTGGGCAAGTTAGTGGCTTATGAGACCCTATATCAAAATCAAAAATAGAAATGGCCTGCAGATGTAGCTCAGTGTGAAGGTCCTGGGCTTGATCCCCAGTACCTCAAATTAAAAAAATGGAGTTACTTTGAAAATTGAAAAAGTTGTTAAATCTGATTACATATCTTCTCATCATTGTTTTCTCTTTAGAGCCATTAAAATGATTACTCATGTTAGTAAATATATTAATATTGAACCATGTTTCTACCTTTGGAAAACAGTCCCTTTTCATGATTGTTTATCTTATTTCCTGTTGGATTTTACTTAATAATGTTTTATTCAAGACTGTGGCATCTGTTTATAAATGAGAATAATTTCTGTGTTCTTTTTACACTTGTTTTGTAAAAATGAAATCATTTTTGCAGTTTTTCTTTCTTTTTTGTTTTTCCTTTTGTGGTACTGGAGTAATGCTTTCTCTCAGAGAGGTATCCCTGGCTTGTTTTTATTGTTTATTTGAGACAGAGGCTTGCTCAATTGCTAAGTTGCCAATGCTGTGCTTGAAGTTGAAATTCTGCAGCCTGAACGTCATACAGTGCTGGAATTGCAAGTGTACACTGCAGTGAGCAGCTTGAATTTTTTTCTAAAATTGCCTAGTCTCTGAATCTTCCAAATTCCACATTGCTCTGTACCACTTAAAGTTGAAATGGAATTATGTGACCTTTAAATTTTGAAATTAAGCTTTAAAAACCATTTAACAGTAATTTTGAAGGACACTTTTTCCTGACATTAGGGAAGGATTCAAATGAGTGGGCTTTAAGGTTCTCTCCTCTTAATATTTTGGGATAATTTATAAGCCCTGGGGTAAGGAGGGATCCAGGTTGAGCCTATGGAATCCGCTTAGTTGAGGAGGTGGAGAGGTAGAGGAAAGAATCTGAAAACATTTTAAGAGAAAAAACTAGGATGAAGGGAACTGCACAAAAATTCTAAGATTTTCAAAGAGTCCTACATGAATATTCAGGTAAATATATATAGATCAGTATATGACTACTAGGAAACTCTAAGGGCTAGAGAATCATCTAAGAAGGAACGATGCCAAAAATTCAAAAAGGCAGACATAAAACCAGACATAGTGGTGCATGTATCCCAGCACTTGGAAGGCTGAGACAGGAGGATTGCCGGGAGTTCAAAGCCAACTTGGACTACACAGTGAGTTCAGGTCCTTCCTGGGCTATAGAGTGAGGAGACCCTGTTTCAGTGGGGGGTGGGGGGGGTGATGACACAGACATAATATCTCTTCCCACCAGCCAGAATGAAAACATATTCCATCAGGGATGTAGTCTTAACTTAGGTTCTGTTGGGGAGAGTCTGCTTCCAAGATCACGTAGTTATGTATAACATGCATACCGTTCCTTATGTGTGATTGGAGGACTCAGCTTCAGTTGCTTGCTTGCTGTTGCACATAGATCACTCTCATTTAGCTGACATTGAGTCTTCCACAAATGTCTGCATATGTCCTCAAAGCGAGCCAGGAAGTCTTCTCATAGGCAAAGTGACATAGTCTTATGTGACATGATCACATAATCAGGTGACCTTTGTTATTTTTTGCATTCAGAAGGAAGGGATTTTTTTTCTTTTTTCCCTCATTTTTATTGGTGTGTGTGTGTGTGTGTGTGTGTGTGTGTGTGTGTGTGTGTAATATATAATGGTTATATTAATCTTTAGAATTTTGTGCACATATATATCACAACATCATTTTGACCCTCGCATACCCCTTACCCCAACTCCTAGTATCTCACCTATTGTATTCTACAAATTGCCTGATTTCTGGATTTCTCCTAGTAAAGACACCACAGGATATTTAATCTTCTGTGTCAAACTCACTTCACTAAGCATGGCAGGCTGAAGTTTTTTTTTCCATTTATCTACAAATGTCTTGTGTCTGTCTTTATGGAATAGCAGTATTCTATTTTGTACAAATAACTGCATTTTTGTATCCATTGGTTGTTAATGAATATTTTAACATCTTCTATAATTTAGCCGTTGTTAATTGTGCTAACATGGGTATACAAGGGTATCTCTGTTATATGTTGCTTTTAAGTGTTTTGAAAAGATACCCAAAAGAAGTTATTAATAGATTAAATCAAATGGAATACTTCTGTTCAGCTTTTCCAGGAATCTCCCTACTGTTTTCCATAGTAGTTGTACTAGTTTACAGTCCCAACAGCAATGTAGAAGGTTCCTTTTCTCACAACCTTGCCAGCAGCAGTTGCTGTTTCAGTTCCTGCCATTCTCACTGAAGTAAGAGAGTATCTTAGTGATCTTTTGATTTGTATTCCTCTGACGAGTAAAGGTGTTAGATGTGTTTTCATGAATTTGCTGGCCATTTGTACTTCTTTATCTGAGAACTGTCTATTCATTTCAGTTGCTCATTTTTTCATTGGGTCTCTGATATTGAGGGTTTTATTTTTCTTGAGTTCCTTATATATTCTAGTTATTAACTTCCTATCTGAGGTGAAGATGGTAAAATTTTTCCCATTCCTTTGGGATTTTTTTTTCAGTCTGTTAGTAGTTCCCTTTGCCTTGCAGAAACTTTTAATTTGATATAATCTCATTTGTTGATTTTGTGTGCTATTTCTTTTGTCCTACTAAGAAAGTCCTTGCCCATACCTACATCTTAAAGCTTGACCTATTTTGTAGTACAGAAGACTGAGTGTTTTCATCTTAATTATCTAGGACTTTGGTTCACTTTGTTATGATTTTGGTACATAGCAATAAGTGTGTATCTAAATTCATTTTTCTGCATATGGCTAACCAGTTCTCCTAGTACCATTTACTGAAGTGGCTGTCCTTACTCCAGTGTAAATTTTTGGCACCTTTGTCAAAGATTAGGTAGCTGAGGGTACTTGAGATTGTCCCTGAATCCTCAAGTCTGTTCTGTCATTCAACCTGTTTTTGTGCCAGTACCATATGGCTTTTATCAGTGCTGTTTTGTAGTATAAATTGATGTATTGAATAGTAATCCCCCCAACACACACACACACACACACACACACACACACACACACACACACACACTTTTGTCTTGTTACTCAGACTTGCTCTGGCGATTTTGGGTCTCTCTTGGTTCCATATGAATTTTAGGATTGATATTTCAAGTTCTGTGAGAATTGTTGGTATTTTGATAGGAATCGCATTGAATCCGTATATCATCTTGGGTATAGCCATTTTGACATTATAAATTCTGCCTATCCAGGAACGGGGGATTTCTTTCTATTTTCTAATGTCCCTTTCAATTATTTTTTCAGCATAATATAGTTTTCTTTTTAGAGGTCCTTCACTTTTTTTAGTTTTGTCTTAGCTACTTTTTGGTCATTGTTACTCAATACCCTACATCCACAACTTTTGAAAGGAAAGATTTAATTTAGTTTACTCTTTCAGAAAGTTACAGTCCATTCACAGGTTAGTGACTGGAAAATGGTGGGATCACATGATGAGGTCATAGCTAGATGCAGAAATGGAACCGGTCCTCCAGAGACTTAGATCCGCACAGCCACATGGCAGAGCTGAGAAGTCTGGGAGGAAGGGCAGACCAGCTCATGCCCATCCAGGTCAAGCCCCAAACATCTGCCCCTTCCAGCCAGGATTCAGCTCCCAATACTACACAGTATCACGGGAACATGAGACTTTTGGAGGACACTCAGGGTTCAAACCACAGCAAATTTACTCCTAGGTATTTATGTTTTTGAGGAGTTACTGAGAACAGGATTATTTTTCTGAGCTCTTTCAGTGAGTTCATTGTTAGTGTAGAGGAATACTTTTGTTTTTATGTATTAATTTTGTAACCTGCAATTTGACTGAATTTGTTAATTAGTTCAAAGAGTGTTGTTGTTGAGTTTGGGGTGGGGGGTGGGGGTTCCGTATAGAGAATCCTGTCAACTGCAAAAGGAGATGGTATTGCTTCTTCCTTTCTGATCTGTGTTTCCTGTGTTCTACTCTTGCTTCATTGGCTGGGGTTTCAAAAGCTCTATTGAATAGAAAAGGTGAAAGTGGACAGCCTTATCTTGTTCTTTCTTTCATTTTCTTCCCTTTTTCTGTGATATTTGATAGGTTTAGCATACATGGCTTTATCAGTTTGAGGCAAGGTCCTTCTATACCTATTTTTCTCAGTTTCTTTTTTTTTTAAATCATGAATGGATGTAAGGAATTTGTTCTTACACTCAAAGGAGGCATTTACACAGGAGGTGAGTGCAAACTGGTGGACTCATGAGGCATTTAAGAATATTTCCCTCACCCCATGTGTCGAAAGTTATCTTAAAAACAGCTGGATTAAAAGAAGAAAGAAAAATAATGAACAGGTTACATCACAATGAAATAAAGCATGTAAACAGAATTTCTTATTGAAACATTGCACAAGGAAGATAGTAGGGCAAACCTATGCAATACTGAAAGAAAAAAAAGATAGGATTTTATGTTCAGTGATGACATCATTCAAAGCCAAAGGTAAAATTGTGGATTTTTGACCAAGAGGGAAGACAAGAAAAATTTGAGAATGGGAAACAAGGAACTCCCATTTGTCTTTATATGGTTAGATTCTTACTGGGTTATATAATTTTATCTTAGAATTTTTCTTTTTTAAAATTTTTTATCCTTTTCTTCTTTTTTTTGTTCTTTCCCTTTCTTTTTCTGACTTCTTTCTGTCTGTCTGTCTTTTATTTTTCTTTCTTAAGGTTGAGAACTGGGGCCTCCAGCTTATTAGGCAAGCACTCTACCCTAAGCTACATACCTAAGTCTTGCCCATAATCTTACAAGAGTATGTGCTTCTCTGTTCCGTCCCCAAATGTAGGCTGATGTGTGTATTTGTTTGTGGATTCTTCCCTTATTTGTAGGTGTTTGAATTACAACCAAGTCAACTTTGTATCCTATTGTATTTGAATAATTTCATATACTGTTTCTCTTTGTGAGATATCTTTTTGAAATGGCAATGGGCTTCTTAAGTTGAGCTTCCTAAGAAAACTTTCATACAGACATTAATATTGAATTTATTTGGGAGTAATATGTTAAAATGTCCAATAACAAATTAAAATTTCTTAAATGCATCTTATAAGGTTTTTATAATCTTAATTTTATGGTATGTATGTGAAAATACCTGGACTTCCCTGAGGTCACAAAAATTACAAAATATATTTTTAGAATCACAGTGTTATTTTTAACTTGGTGTCATAACTAAATGTAGTTCTAATTTTCAAAATGTCCACTACAATATATTGTTACAAAGTATAGATTTTTATTTAGGAAATTATAAAAAATTGTATTTATATTCTGACTATCATGTCAATCTAATTATTCTTATTTATAAGTTGTATATGGCTCCTGCCTTATTATTTTTAATTGTGAATTGATTTGGGACCACTTTTATCTTGAAGAATTCCAGTATTATTCTAGTGGTTTGAGTGGTTAGGGTTTCTACTATCTTGGAGTATAACTCACATGAAGTGTTGTGATATACTTTTCCCAAACATTGAAATATCCAGAATTATTTAATTGACTGCTTGTCAGCACACAGAAAGTTATCAATTTATCTCTTAAAATAATTTCATGTTTTTGTATTGTTAATGTATATATTTTCATTTGTGATAATTTAAATTTGGGTGGCACTGATACCAAATAATACCAAATGATAATGAAAATTAGAAATTTTTGTAAATGCTAAATTTTTAATGTCATTTGAGTGAAAGTTGTGAAATATTAGAAGCAAAAGATAAAATGTCAGTTCAGACTTCTGAACATAGTACATAGTGAAAAGATGTAGAGATACAGAGTACAACTGGGAATTCAGAGTAGATTAAAATTTTACAAAATGGCTCATGGTACCAAGGAAAGAAGGCCTAAAATTTTGCAGACATGTATATATTTCTCCATAAGAATAGAATGTAGCATTTCATGAAAGGTAAAGACATAATATGTGTTTTTGGTTTTAATCAAAAGTTAGTATGGCTTGTAGCATAGGGCAAGTGGTATGATTGAAAATTGTGGTGAATGTTTAAATTTTAGAAGCATATATTACAATAAGATACAAATTTTTAACAATCTCCCACCAATTCAGACAGTGTGATCCCATCATTTCTATCACTTTCTGGAAGTCCTTTTTTTAGGACTTTAGTTGCATTGTAGTGGCTATCTTTTTTTTTTTTTTATGAGGGTCCCCCACTGTAATCCATGCTGGTCCTGATCTCACAGCTGGACTAGACCTGAGAGCAGTCATCCTGCCTCAGCCTTCTGAGTGATGGAATTACAGGCATGTGCCACCACGCCTAGCTATTAATGTGGTGCTGAGGATGGAACTCTAGGGCCTCACCTTCCTGGGCAAGCCTTCTAGTCAATGAGCTATGCCCCAGCTCTGTTGTGGCTCTCTTCATATACTGAATCAGTTTAAAACCCTTAACCTTTCATGGTCATTTTTGACTTTGATGAAGAGCCAGAATTCAATTGGTGCCACACCCAGTGTATGAGGATGCACTTGTACTGTTTTTACAAGCCTGCATTTCCACGGGGTGAGGCTTAGCAGCAGCATTCATTATGTTTTATTTTTTTTTTTTGACACCTCTTAAAGACATTTAAGAGAACTTTCAAAACTGCTTTAGAAAGGGGTAAGAACGTTGGGATAAGTATGTTAGGATTAAGGGGGAGGGTTTTGAGAAAAATTATTGGCAATGTGTGTTTTTAAAAATATATATCATATTTTGTGATCAACTCTTTTGTAAGGTAAAAAGAGTAAGAAGGAATTCTGTTCTCATATTCAAGAACTAGAAAACTGCTTGTGGAGTCTGAGGGATGATGAAATTGAATTACTGAAATAGAAGGCAAAATCAGCAGTTTGATTTCATGAGAAATAAAACAGGAAACAGAAAATCCGTATGTTTTCTGTGACATTTCTCAAGGAAATTTTGTCCCAGTAACCTGCAATATATTCATTTCTATTAACATCTATGTTTTATTCACATCAAAATTTTATATATGGCAATATGATCAAACTTAAGCATCCATATATCTTATGTATATTTTGTTATCTATATAAATACATATTCATTTGCATAATATATTATTAAGAGTTAGAAATTGATAATTCATAGATAAGTGAACAAAGTTAAATTACCAGGAATTAGGACCACCCAAGGGAGTACACAGTCTAACTTATGTGTTAAATAGAAAGATTTGGCAGATATCTTAATTACTTATTTGTTGCTGCGACTGAATTTTAGGGGGAGGAAAAATTTATTCTAGTGTACAGTTTTAGAAGGTCACAGTCTATACGAGGGAGGCTGGCAATGGTGAATCAGATGGCAGGAAGAGCAGATGATAGGCTGTTTGCAGCATTGTGGCCGCAAAGCCAAGAGAAGGAGGAAGGGCAGAGCTAGCATACTCCAGGTCAAGGCCCAAACATCTGCCCCAGGCCCCACCTCCCAACAGCACATGGAATCAATAGGTAGTCCACAACATTTAAATATATGAGGATTTGGGGGAACATTCTAGATCCAAACCATAACAGAAGTCCTTCTTGGATGGTGAATCTCACTTCGCCCAGGATTTAACGTAGAACCTTTGCCCTGAGCTGCATCTTCAGCCTATTTTATTTTATTTTGTTCACTTAATTTTAATATATATATATATATATATATATATATATATATACTGACATGGAGTCTCACTAAATCACTAAGTTGGCTGAGCTGACCTTGAACTTGATATTCCTACCTTAGCTTCAGGCCTATTGATTCTTAAATGACAGAAAGTAATAAGCATAATGATTTGAGAAAGGAGCGTGAGATACTGGCATATTGTGCAAGTTGGATAACAGTATTGTAGCGGTAAAAGGTATCCTGTTATATATGGGGATCTATAGTCATTTCTTTATACTTGAAGCTCCAGTTGTGAAATAGATGGGCAAGAGAAAAACTTACAGGATTAGGTAACACCAGAGCAGGTTGATATTTCACAAACTAACCTGAGGGGCTTAAGTGTTACACAGAGAGCCATCAGCATGTAGGCAGCAGTGAAACCTGAGAGTAGACGTTGTCTCTAGTACCAGAATTGCATTTATTTCAAAATTATTATAAATATACTATATACTAAGTAAGTATACACTAAAAATCAAAATTTGAAATGAATTTTACTTAACCTGGCCTGAGTTTTAACTGATTTGAGACATACTTCAGAAAATGAAATATGAAATAAACCAGAGTCTTTTAAAAATATCATATTTTCTCAAATTTAATCCTAGCACTAAAATGGCATATAAACCTGTGGGAACTAAATTTTTGCACCATTAACTAGAAATTATTAGAATTGGAGGGTGGCTTAGTTACTCTGTCACTGCTGTGACTCAATCCAAGACATCCACAATTTAGGGAGGAAAGATTATAGTGCAGCTTACAGTTTCAGAAGGCCTCAGTCCTTTCACAGGTGGGCGGCTGGAAAACGGTGGATCACATGGTGATACTGCTGTAGCCAGAGCTGGAACTGGAATTCTTGGGGCAGCTGGGTGGAAGAGAGACTGTGAGGAAGAGAGGAAGGGCGGAACCAGTTCACGCCCCTCCAGGTCAATCTGTGAGTTTCCACCCCTTCCAGCCAGGCACCACCTCCCAACCCTACATAGTATCCATAGGAACATGACGTTTTTTGGAGGACACATCAGATTGAAAGCAACACAGATGGCTAGTGTATACAGGACACTGCATTAAGCTCAAGAGACTTTGAAGACAGTCCATATAGAGTTTGGCAATAAAAATCATTTCATTATTTCTCTCTCTGTTCAAGCACAAGTGACCGAGGGAGAAAAATTACTCTCAAGTGAGCATTCCACTGCCATTCATCTAAAAGTTAATCAAATTTGAACAGGATATACTATATTAGGAAAGAAGACTGACAATTTTTTTTTCAGTAGGTCTTAAAGTGTAGGACTTATTAAACTGCAGTTGACATGGAAAATGGGCGTCACTTAAGAATCATTTATTACTTTAAAAGTAGTAAATGTGTAGAAGAGTTTTCTAATACTGTTTGTGATGTTCTTTAATGTGATAAAAACCAAAATACAAAGTAGAAACTATAGGATGGTTGATAAAGAAATTATACATATTGCAGTATTTTGAACTTTAACTTTTCATTTAACTGGAATCTTATTGTAAAACTTTATTTATTTATTTATTTATTTATTTATTTATTTATTTTGCTTTCAGAGTCTGTGGCCTCAACCGGAGTGATAGTTTAAGTATTAGTGAATGCAGGTGTTACACAGTGTTTCTGCACTGTGAGATTTTTACAATAGGAAGGTGGCATGAAAACACACAGGCCCTGATACTGTTCCCAAATAATGTATGTAGCTGCATGTAACAATCATCCCTTTTTAAAATTTTCCCCTTCTGCTGCAAAAAGGTAAAGTTAGCACATACTCCTCATGTATTTAAAAAGAAAGTTAAGCTGTAATATGGAAAAATTTAAATAATTTCTTAGGTTAAAATGTGCCTTATTGTGATAGACAAATTAAATGTAGCAGTTACTACTTTGAGTGATTTTATGTGGACTTTAATGGATACCAGAGTATACAAATACATTGCTTTATACTGGGGAAATATACTGTAAGTAGAAATTATTTTAATTAAAATAATTCTAAAGACAGTAAGCATTATTCCTATTAAAAGTTTTATTACTTCTTTTCTTTTTAATTATAAAAGTAATATATAATTACATGATAGAACATTTGGAAGTAAAATATGAAAATCCATAAACCCAACTGTTGTTATAACCTCATAATCTTACTTCCTTATAGTCTTGCTGTGTATCTTGTTTTACTGTATTTTAATACTATACTTATAATTTTGTATTTTGGGTTTACTCCTAATATTATTGATGAATTTTTGTAAAAATAAATAGAATACTAGTATGTCTTGGCTAAACACGTTTTTCTCTCCTCTGTTTGCTTTGCAGTCTGTGCCAAGTACTCACTGTATAATATGGTTATGTTTTTGTGTTACTCTGTGGCTTTTGCCCCTTCCCCACGTTTTGTTTTCATGCCTTGGGCTGTCCTCAGTGGGGCATAGTCAGGCCTACTGATGCCCCCTGCCTGCAGGCGCAGGCTTGCACAGTGACTGAAGCATTACCTGTGAGCTTTAAACCCAAGCCCACGGACTGATGGGATGTGGAGTTCGTTTCAGCCTTCTGAGACTTGGGGGTTCGTTTACACACCTCTCTGGACTCCTGCTTTCCTTTCAGCTTCTCATTAGCTGCTCAAACATCTCCTGCCGCCAGTTATAGGGATCAGCCCGAGTCCCTGACTTGCCTGCATTTTCCCTCACTCCCTCACTGTTCAGTGGCCCGGCCTAGCTGATGGGCCTGCTAGCTTGCTTGCTTACATTCATTCATCCATTCGTTCTTTCATTTCTTTGTTTGTTCTCATTAATCTGCTTAATCCTCTAGGCCACTCTTGGGGCTTTAGTACTTCTTTCCTAATTTTTGCCAGTGCTATTCTCTGTGTATATCGTGTCATATTTGGTGTTTAACATTGGTGCGAGAGTTTCAAGGGTTACTGCCTGAATTCTGAATGAGACTTCTGGAAGTGTTTTCAGGATCCAACAAACATGTTTTCCAAGTTGTGCACTTGGGACTTAGTTCCTTTGATTTGTCGACTATTTCCTCTGATAATGTGTGATGTACTTGTTCTGTTTTTTTGGTGTGCATTCTGCCCCAGGACCAAGTATCTACTTATATCTTTTCTCTTTTCATTCTGGCCTCTCTTACAGAGGCCTGTAACCTAGAACAGTGCCATCTAGCTCATCCTGAAGCAAATTCCTATGTAAAATTGAGAGTCAAATTAAACATTTGGTACATGTGGCTACTCTCTTTTAAATTTACTCACTTATTTTTGTTCGACGTAATCAAAACTCATTTACAACTGAATTATTTATCATTTAAAGTGAAAATGTCAGTGCTATTCAGTCTTCACGGTACTTCCTGTACTCACTATCGAGATGGTAGTTGTGGTGCCCGGGGTGACGAGGTTCATCGTGACTACAACCCATGAAGTAAAAGAGGCCAGCAGTGTAGACTGAACTAAAGCTGGAGTTACATACGAACAGTCTGTGGTGAAGCGATCTTTGAGTTGGCTCACTTTTTCACTTTCCTGATGAATTTTCATAACTTATTTCTTGAATAAGTTATTCCAAAATCAATCTTTAAATTTCTTTATATATTACGACTATATTACAAAGGTATTGCCATAATAAATCTTATAATGATCATTTTTTAAAAAACTTAATTGAACTGGATATTTTTAAGCAACTGATTATATCCAGTTGTATTATATCTTTCATTTTTTTCTTTTACATTTTATATAAATAGTAGAACAACATTGCAAAGTCTGTTATTAAAAAGGGCTCAGTCCTTACTTCTTCACCTTTTTAACTCCTGGGACTTTCAGTTCCTTTCCTCTTCAGTCATGCATATAATTGGCCATATCAGTAACAAGATTAGAACATAATTTAAGATATCAAGTTTGGATGTCTGCTTGTTGAATTTTAACTCCTGACATTATTCATTCTTTTACCACCTCACTGATATGTGGAATAAATACAGCATGACCACTTTTTTTTTTTTTTTTTTTTTCAAGATGTGGCAAACAGAAGTTCTACATGAGGATACGGGACCAAGACAGTCAGCTGGCAGGCAGTTGACTCAATCGCATTTGCCATTTCCATTGCATACAAATATAATGTCTAAGTGATGGCACAATAAGACTTAAAATCAGTGCAAGCTCTTGGACTAGAAGAATCTAAGAATGAATAACCCTTGATAGTCAAAGAATCTGACTATGAAGTCTATTAAAAATTAAGGCTGATCCTTGATTTTATTTTGATATATGAAATGTTACCTGTTCTTCCATGTCATACTCATGAAGTCCCATGATATATCACCCTAATTACTAGCTCAAAGGATATTCAACAACTTCTCTGGGTATGTGGAGTTGTCTCAGTTACTGTATTTGTACAGAGAAAGGGTTGTCAAAGCAAGGGGTAAGTGGTTGAGACGGTTGAAGTGCCAGGAATGTCAGGGTTTTCTTGAAAAATTCTTTTGAGAAAAGAGAATTCTTTTTTTTAAGTTTGAGAATAATTCCTTATGTCCGTCACCAACAGAAAGATTCTTTTGAAAACTGCCTCCCCATTAGGTGCTAATGTGACCAGTAATTATTGAATATCTGTTGAGTGTCCAAATCTGTAACCCTTTAGAAGGCACCTTGGTCATTTGTTGAGTAACTGACTGCTCTACAATTTTAGATTTTCTTTGTTGGCATACTTCTCTCTTATTTTTTTCTCTCCCCATTTTCTTGATGATCTCAATTTCAAAATGACTTCTGTATCAAAAGTACTACTGTTTGACTTTGCTGCAGAATACTGGTGGAAGGTTTGAAGAGTCACTATTTTTGAGCCTCAGTTTTCTTATTTGTATATTACTGACCCTCAAGATAAAAAGACGTTGACAGTACAAGCTTGCCATTTATATAAGGAATGTTTTTGTTGCTGTAATCAGTATCTTCAAGACTATATTTCTGATTTTATTTCCAGGAAATGCTTGTTTCTGCAGTCCCCAAAATCTTAAATTTAGAATTTACTAAATAATAGAGAACCATTCCTTTTTACATGAGAACCAATCTTGAGTTCATATTTTTATTAGTGGTATGATCTTACCAAGATCATTACATTTTAATTTCTTGAGAACAATACATTTTAGACCTTTTCCTTGTAGATCTAGTATCACATTTATTTAGGCCTTGTTTCTGTTTGTTGGGATTGTTATAAACGCATAATTGGCCTCCTGTCTTCAGTTTTTACTTCCTTTAGTGTGTCCTATATATTTTGCTGTGTGGGTTTAAAACTTTTTTTTTTATTATTTTGTTCTTGTTTATTTCTTCCTAAAAATAAGTAGCCTGAAATTTCAGTACTTCCGTACTCCCACTGCCTGCGCGGAACAGTTAAGATTTCTTTGGATTGAAGAGTTAAGTATTTTTTAAATAAATATTTAGTCCACATTTGTAGGTTTTAAAACCAAACAAACAAACAAACAAACAACCAGCCAATCATTCTTCCAGCCAAACTCTTTGTTGTCTAAGGCATTTTGGCTACTTTTACTTCTATTTGTGTAGTCTTCTGTCTATCCGTAATGTCTTTCTTTCTTTTTAAATTAGTGGTCTTGTGAAGTTCACTGGTAATGTCACTTTCATGAAAGTATTGTAATTTCTTCCCCAAAAATACTATAACTGTTTAGAATTGTTCTTAATTTCTAACCCCGTTATACTGTATAATACCTAATAATTGTAATCAATATAAATATAGTTACCTCTTAATCATTATATCTGTTTCCATTTATGAAACATTTGAATAAGCACCAGTCCAATGAAGAAAAAACGATTGTTGAGTAATGCAGTTTTATCTTACAGTTTATGTCCTGCCGTGTTCATGTACAAGAAAAAAAAAAAAAATAATGGCTCCCAATCAGCTGTACTCTGTTGAAAATACAGTGGACTGTTTTAACACATTGTGTTTCCTTGATGAAATGCAGGGATATATGCTGAGAGAATTAATTCAGGCATTTTTATTTATATCCATATTTAATTACCTTCTAATCAGAAGCTAAAATTTCTTATAAAAAGTAAATTTACTCCTATTTCCTTTGATTAATCTTCAGAGAGAAATTTCTTTTCTGTCCTTTTCAAGTTTCTGTGTTCTGATTTTAAGGTGTTAGGCTTTTGTAAACCTCCATTTGTATTTAATGAAAATCGCCCCATCTTTTGTTACTTTGATGTTATCAAGCCATCACTGTTTACTACTTTTTTTTGAAATGTCAGAAAGTTAAATATAAAACCCCACCCTATATTAATGTAATTTTATGGTTAAGATTGCACATTCACAAAAGTCCAGAAATTTAAAGTTATAATTCCCAGAAGAATCTTAATTCAGTCACATTGCATAAACTGATATTAAGGTTGAAATGTTTCATCATTACAATAATGCGAAATACTCATATATGCATGAGAATACAGTTACAGTTGCTGAGGGAGCCATAATTTTGCGTTTTCTGACCTTTTTTGCCCATGCAATTTCAACCATCATACAGTTTGTTTTCATTGACTTTAAGATAATGTATTTGTTGCTATGTGTATATTAAGTGTGCATTTTCTTTGGCTCCAATTTTATTCTGTATATCAGTATATAGAAGAATATTTGGTGCTTACAAAGATCTGCTTTTCTCTGTAAAGAGAACCATCTAAGGGATATTTCCATTTAAAAATAGTTTTTATCCTCATGTATACTGATATTCCCTCTGCTTTTTTTCTCTCACGCGCACATACACACGCAGCCTCACACACTTATGTTATTCTGGCACATTATAGAAGCAGGTAGCATATCCACTACCTGCTGTTAAAGTGTTGACGATACTGAATTATTTATTCTATCTTCTACACTATCCAAAATCGTTTTGGGTACTTTGACACATTTTGGTCTCTTCCATATGGATACTTCATGGTGGCAGAGTTGCCAGATGCTCAGGTTTTGTGACAGTCTTAGTTTTTCAAGGACTGTTGCAATATTCTTGGGAGAATCTCGCCTTGTTACTGATTCCTATGGAGTGGTAAAATAGTAACATTTCTTTGAAAGTGTTTTTCAAGGCAAGGAGGTATTATTACAAGAAGTTACTAGAATATCCTATCCAAGTGTATTTAACTTTGGGAACTTTTATGACAAAAAGAGGATATTTATCACCTAGTAATGAGTGTTAATAGCAGGAAAAATAAATTTGGAGATTTAACACATTAGGGTTTTTTAGCATTTGAGATTTGTAACTTTATAAAAATGCAGAGAGAGCCAAATGTCAAGTCTACTGTATCTTTTTTATTCCTTATCAAGTATACAGTCATAAATGATTGTGTATATATATATACACATTCCTGTGTATACATATAATGAATGTCATGTGGATGCATGCATATGTAATATATTTTATAATAAATATTTGCTTATTGAATAGAATGTGGATATATATGCCTGCAGGTATTTGTCTTTTTTTCAGTATGTGTAACCTGCCTCTTTCCAATCTTTGCCTTTATCAGAGAAAATTAGAATTTTTGCTTATTTTTTAATGGCCATCTTCTTTAAAGGTCAAATCAGCCTTTCCTTCTTTCCTCTTTCATGGCATTCTGCCTATTTTCTAGCTTCTCCAGATCATTGTGTACAAATGGAGAAAGAAGGAGACTGACAGAGAAGGGAAGGCTGCATATTGTGGACTGTGTTAATGCCTTTATGTCATTATTGAATAGAGGAAAATATTTGGCTGCTGTTTTGGTACCCATGGCACATAAACCTCTAACACGTAATCCTCATATGTAGGGAACAGGAAATTCAAATAACTGGAGAGTATTGTGGAAATAATATAGTGAGTTTATAGTACTTATTTATACTTATGGGTTTTTTGCCTACAGTGTTGAAATATGGTCGAAAAGTATTTTTGTTGTGTTTTATTTTCTTGAATTAAAAGACACATTCATTTAAGTGAAGAATATTTTTTTCTAACTTCTAATTTGAACTTGCTTCAATTGTTGAAATTAAGAGGTCAGGATCATAAATAGCATCTGTGACTTTCTTTCTGTTACTGCTGTACTGGCTCTAGCTTTACCTGAAACTTTCTAACCCAAGGTGCATGAGCTCATTGTATGCGCGGTCACTTGGAAGGGAAATATGGCTTAGGAAATTTTGAATTCTTTCTTGTAGGACTTGATTAGGTGATGAATTGTGTGGTATGGTAGGTGAGACTGAGAAACATGTCTCAGGAAGATTATGTAATGGAGCTGTGTGTGTATGTTGTTTACTAGTTACTTAAAATAACAGGATAGTTATTTAAGTTGGGATCAAGAGAATCATGTTTTGGAAAGTAATAGTGTTATTTGGAATTATAGCTATTCAGAAAGCTTTCATTTTTTATTTGTACTTTTTTTTTTGAGACAGGGTCTTGCTTTGTAGTCCATGCTGGTCATCAACTCACTATGTGGCACAGGTGAGCCTTCAACACATGGCAGTCCTCCTGCCTCAGCCTTCTTAGTTCTGGAACTACAGGTATTAACCACTGTGCCCAACTAATTTTATGTGGTGTTAATAGAGAATTGAATCCAGTGCCTTGTTCTTACTAAGCAATCACTCTTAAGCCCTGAGCTACTCCCCTACTCCTTAATTTTTAATTTACTCCATTCAGTCATTCAAAAGCTACCTTTCAGATGTTTCTCCTTTATTAGATTAACAGAGTAATTAAAATTAAAAATAAGTTTTTCATGAATAGGACTTGGCAAATCAATGTTTAATAAAGGGTTGTCTTTTAAATAAGAGTATAAAGAACCAGAATATAGCCTTGGACTCACACATTTCAATCCTCCCCACCCCCTTTGGCAGGTATGCTGCTTTTCACTGCAAAGCATTTCTTGAGTGCCTACTGCATACAGTATACTTTGCCAGATTTGACCTTTGTAATTATCTGGTAGATGCATTTATAATGGAAGTGATGTATGAAATACAAAACATTGAGCGTACTGCATTATTTGTTGGTGGTCTTTCTCCAAATGGCATATTAAGCACCAAATTCAAGGAAGATTTCAAAGAACTGTCTTGAACTTGCCAAAACAAATGGAGAAGGAACAATCAAAACAAGGAATAATTTCTATAAAAAGCATAACAAAAATATCACAAATCAAATGATGAAACAACACAATAGAGTAAAGCACTCTGGGAAGCATTCTCAGGCAAATGCTCAAAAGCACTGAAAAAAGTGGAGCTTAGGAAATATTATACACATACTGCATAATTAAGGAATATTTTATCTTGTGCTTGATAATGTTGGAAGTAGAGGTGGTTCAATAAATATATAAAGGCATAAAGATTTGTCTTGATAACTAATTTGCTATTTGGGAACAAAATACCCCTTTTTTATGATTTTCAGGAATAGCTTCTTGAGGAGGCAAATAATATTTTTATTGCTGTTATGATTACAGTAGTTACTATTGTGTCATAATATTTAAATAACAACAACATCCAAAAATCACTTTATGCTTGCCTATACTTATTTTTCCCTTAATTAAGTTTGTACCTTAACTGAGCTTTGGCTGAAATAATTCTGACTTTACTGGTAATTGTGTCCTTAAATGTAAACTTAGATAATACCGATGGCATGATGGTAGGATGTATGCCGATCACCTTTACTCTCCAGTCTTCTAACTTTATATTGTTTAGAAATGTTCTTCAGAGCCTCATGAGTAGCATGAAGTAAGGGCAAAGAACATTCCCATATAAAATGATGTGCTGCTGTTAAGGAATAGTCTTCTACAATAGATAATCATGAGATGATTTATAAATATTTCACATACTAATTATATTAGTTTATGGAGATAAGGCACCATATGAAGTATTCCCAGCACTCTCAGCAAGTTATATAATCTTCTCATGTTAATTGACTTCCTTCTTCAAGGCTGAGTATCATAAATCCCCAAAAATGACGGATACTGTTATCATGATATTGTGCCTTCCTGATTTTTGTTCCAGGTTGACACCAACCTTTCCCTATGAGTTCCTTTACTTTGCACTGTGTCTTGAGCACTTCGTATATTAGGATGGAAAAAAGTAAACAACATGTCTGAAATATTATTAGGGACGTTAACAAATAAATAATGGGTTCAGTCAAAAATTACATCTAATAACATTTCTTACGATCCCATCCATTGCTAAAGTAAGAGGGGGAATGGGTGCTTCTCCATTTGGTTTTTCTAATGGTAAAAGTTAAGATCATGTTGAACACTCTAAACAAGAGAATCAACAGCTTCATTTTTTTTGTTGTTGTTGTTTTTGAGGGAATGGATAGTTGACTAGTTCATTCATTTCTTTATTTGAAGACAGTTATTAAACACCTGGTTACAGTAGGGAATAAGAAAGATATAGAGCTTTCCTTAAAGAAGCTTAAAATCTAAATTGCTAACTGCCATGTTAAATAAACTAGGATACTAAAGAAAGAACAACAAATTATTCCATCAAAGACTTTATACTGTAACAGAAGGAAACATAATGATATATGAAATATTAGAGAAATATGAAGAACAGATACATAAAATTATATAACAAACGGAATTTGCATTTTTAACACATAAGTTTAGTGACTTTGGTTTAATCAATTATTCAGTGTATTTTCTTTCATTAACTTGTCTATTTTTTTTTACTTACATATTTGGCCTTATATTATTCGCCATTTACGAAACCTGTTTTCTGATTTCCTCTTTTCTCCAATCTTTGATTTGTTTTCTCTTCTTACATTAAGAAATGTTATCACCACCTGTCTGCTGATGCAAACTAGAAACATTTGATTCACAATTAGCTTCTTCCTTTCAATATCCATGCCAGAATGAATACTATTAACATAAAACCATTAGAAGTCCCATTCTTATTTTTGGTAATTCAAATTACTATGGAGAAAGTAAAAAAGTAGAGTTCTTAATATCCAGACCAACCTGGATTTGAAACTCATCTTCCTGAGTGACTGCTCTTATTTTGGTATGTAACAAAATCATTAGTGTTTGTCGTATTTACTTATTCCTTCCTGTCTAGAATACTTGACATCCATAGTTTAAGGGAGGAAAAATTCATTTAGCTCACAGCTTCAGAAGATCTTACACAGTCCTTTCTTATGCAGCAGGCAATGGTCGAAGCACATGGCAGAGCAGGAAAGTTCCTCAAGGCAGTGAGGCCTCAGTAAAGCTGGTGTCTGGAGATTCATGGAGACTAGAACATTCCCCGGAAGAAGCTACAACAATGTTTCTTCTTGACTTTACTTAAGTTGCCAACTGGGCCTACCATAGGCAGGGTGGGTGACCCTCTCTTACCTCCTGGCCCTGGAGTCAACAGCTTAGTCTGTCCTGGGCTTTGTCCAGTCTCAACAAGTTGACACAGTTCCTTTCAGGTCAAACCCGGATCATCCACTCCTCCCAGCTAAGCACTGCCTAGCAACAACACAAGTTTCCACAGTTACCCATTACATTCAAATAAATGAGGCTTTGTGTGGGGGTTTCGCCACCACACAAGGGCCAGGGGAGAGGAAAGGTGAGCGCGCGGCTGGGCCCCCTCCTCCCAAGAGTACCAGACCCAGCCAGAGTCTGTCCAAGAAGGAACTCACTTTATTCAGGAAGTACAGAAGCTTATATTGGGTAGAGGGAGAACGTGGCAAGGAGGGGAGAGCAGGCGATCTGACGTGGTGTCTGCATAAGTGGGTATTAAGCCAATGAGCGAGATGTCCATGCAGGCAGGCACAGGGTGCTGGCAGGAACAGTATTGGGATCACCCACGCTGGATGAGGGCAGAAACAGCTTGGCCCAATCATCTTCCTTGGTAAACACCCAAGGTGGCTGACCCCCAGGACTTCTGGTGAGTGCCACTCCACAGCTTTTTGGGGACAGTCCAGATCCAAACCATAACAGTGCTGTAACTTTTAAATCAGTAAAATGGGGATAATACTTGTCTCTTAGGGTGGTGGTGGTAAGCATTAAATGAGAGGACGTGTGAAAAGTCTTGTACAACATACGGTTGGTTCCTTCTCTTCCGTTAGAATACTGTCATTAATATGAGAATATTATGGTGACTTTAAAAATTACATTATAAATGATAAAGAGAGTTGTGGTTTTATAATTATTTGTTAGACCAGTACTTCACATTTTATTATACATATGAGTCTTCTGGAGATCTTGTTAAAAGATGGAAATTTCAATTGAGTGTCTGAATTAATATTCAGTTGCCTTGTGTTGCAGATCCATGTGCCACATGTTGAGTAGGGAGGATTTGAAAGACTGTCCTAAAGCTACACGGTAGAACTATCTGAAGAAATTGTAACAAATACCAAGTCATGGTTTTAAGTGAGCAGGTCAATTTCTTCTATATTTGGGCATGTTCAGAGCTATTTCCCGTAGAGTGTAATCGTGATTAACAGTCATGCTTTGTTTGATTTACTATTTTTCTCATTTTCCTATCATTTTCATGGTAAATAAGCACTCATAACTCATTAAATTAAGAATACAGGTAAGCAAATGATGTTTAATATAATCATGAATGTTCAGTGAGTCACTGTATTGCTGGAAAATAAACGTATAAACTTATCTTGCATTTGAGTACCGTCAGGGTTGTCGGAAGACCACCTTTTCAACTTTATCTGATTTTCAACTTCTTTTCCAAACTTACGATCTAGTGAACTAGTCCTCTCTTCTCTAGTTTATTCAGATATCTAAATATCAGGACTCAGGCATCACCCACTACCCCCAGATCTTGATATGTCTTAATTGTCCACTGATAATGTTCCTTTTTCCAATCTTCTGAATTGCCATGGCACCTTCCTGCCTCTACTTCATTAATCTTGTATTTCCTTGTGATACTTGTGGTACAGAACAAAGTTGTCTATGTTTTTAAATTGTTATTTAATGTTTTCTGTATTTATGGCTTGTTTTACTAACTGTATTGACAGTATTTTAGAACAAATGATAATTTGGTCCTTGAATTGTCACATCAAGAGGCATCACAGTGTTCTGATTTATTGATAGAGTATGTTACATGGATCTATCAATATTTAGAGTGGGTCATGTTATTTTGGATCTTAAAAAGAAACAGTGAATAATGAATGCTGCTACCCCACAAATGAACACATATACCAAAAAAAATGTTGAAATGAATGCAGTAAAAATTTTGGCTTGCAGACTTTTTTCAGGAGAGGGTTTTTCCTGTCTGTTGTCCCTTCCTTTTTGTTAAAAAACATAATTACAGACTGTCTTTTATGGATTAGGCTCTGTGCCAGATACCAGAAATTTAAAAACCTGAGAGATTGGTGGAATAAATAAAGAGACCCCTTCAATTTAAATGACAACTTTAGCTAAAAAAAGCTCAATCAATATTATGAAATTCATTTCATAAGCATGTGAACAAGTCAGAAAGTTGAAGACTGCAGTGTGATAAATGTTAAGAAACCACCCTTCTGTTTCATATACTGCTCAGGTGGATGTCCTGTCTTTAAACTTGAGTTCTTTGTCTCCTTGAAAAGTGGCCTACACATGGCCCCTTCTTTTACACAGAGCTGCCATCTCCATCATGGTAAGCTGAAGAATATGTGATGGATAAAAGCAAAACTACTCGATTAACTGACACCACTCCACATCTCCACATCGTAAGACAGTTTTATGGAAACTGAATAGACCACTTAACAGCATATTAATTACCTCTTAAAAGAACCAAGGACCTTAAATGATTGTATCCTTTTCTGTTAGTTAAGTCTTATGTTTTATATGTTAGTTGTTTAGTAAAAGGAAACACTTTGTTACGTAATGTTCTTGAATGTTTTTGAAAATCTGTGTCACTTAAACATGCAATAGAAATCTTCTAAATAAGATGAAGTAGCTGACAAAGTAAGTCATGTTAAAATAATTTTGTGTATCAGTGGTTACCAAACTTTTAGAACTTAGTTGCCTTTCTATATATTTTTAATGAATTAAAAATATGTTGAGGTCTAAAACCTTTGAAATACTTGAAAATAGTTTTCATATACATATTCATGTATCATTGAGCTTCTGTAACACTGAAATACTGTCAAACAGGCTTTGGCTCCGCTGTGTTACCAGAAAACTCTGTCAGCCATTTGCATCAACCTTAGCACTAGCATTTTAATCAAAGACTGTCATTTTTTTAATATTTTTTTCATTTTATTAATATATATATATGCAATACATAATATTTATGTAGGACTTGAGTATTCTGTGCACATATACATTGCTCTTGAATTACAATTCCTTCTTCCCTTTTTGACCTTCTCTCCCCCTTCCCCCTAAGTCCTCCATCACCCCCATTTGGTTCTATAAAATGGCTGCGTTCTGGGTTTCTCCTATTAGAGAAACCATGTGATATTTAACCTTCTGCAGCTGACTCACTTCACTGAGCATGCTGGTCACAAGTTGCATCCATTCACCTATCATAGACTCAGAACTGTTTTACTTTATAGAAGAGTAATACTGTGTTGTGTGTGTGTACCGCAAGTTTTGTATCCATTCACCTGTTGATGGGTATTTTGATGTCTTCTGCATTTTGACTGTTGTGCTGCTATGAACATGAGTATGCATATATCTCTGTTGTATGTTGCTTTTAACTCTTCTGGGAAAGATATCCAGAAGAAGTATTGCCGGATTGAATGGAATATTTTATTCAGCCCTTTGAAGGATTCCATAGTGGTTGTACCAGTTACATTCAACCAGCAGTGTAAGAGGGTTCCTTTCCCCACAACCTTGCCAGCATTGATTCCTATTTGAGTTCTTTTTATACACCATTCTCTTTGGGGTTGGATGCTACCTTAGTGATGTTTTGATTTGCATTTCTCTAATCACTAATGATCTTTTTGTATATTTACTGACCATTTGAACTTCTTTACCTGAGAACTGCCTATTCACTTCTGTTGCCCATTTTTAATTGGGTCTCTGTATTTGAGGGATCTGTTTTAATTCAGTTCCTTGTGTTTTCTAGTTATTAGCTTTCTATCTGAGGCATAAGTAGTGAAATTTTTTCTCATTCTGTCGGTTCTCCATTCACTCCGTGGATAATTTCCATTGCCATGCAGAAGGGTTTATTTCTTTAGCGGGGTTGGGGGGGGGTTGTAATAATCTTTTTTGTTGTTTCTTTTGCATTGGGTAACATTTTAAGAATGTCCTTGTCTGTATCTATATCTTTTATATTTTTGCCTACTTTGTCTTGTAGGAGGTCAGTTTGAATTTTAGTATCTAGGTCTTTGATCCATTAATTTGGTTTTGTTGCAGAGTTACAGATGTATGACTAGATTTATTCTTCTGCATGTGGATGACCAATTCTCCTGGCACCATTCTTTACAGAGCTGTCTTTCTTCCTGTGTATCCCTATGGCTTCTTTATCAAAGACAGGTAGTTGAGGGTAATTGAGTTTGTCTCTGCATCCTCGGCTCTGTTCCACTGGTCAGCCTGTCTGTTTTTGTGGCAGTACCACATAGTTTTTATTAATTGCTGTTTTGTAATGTCGCTTGATGTCTGGAATCATAATGCCACCAGCTTTTGTCTTATTACTCTCGATTGCTTTTGGCTATTTTAGGTCTCCTTTGGTTTCATATGAATTGAAAGATTATTTTTTCATGTTCTATGAAAAATGTTGTTGGTCTTTTCACAGGGATTGCTGTGAATCTGTACATTAGTTTTGGCAGCATAGGAATTTAACTATATTAATTCCAAGAACAAGGAATGTCTTTTCATTTTGTAATATCTTCTTCAATTTCTTTCTTTCTTTGTAGAGGCCCTTCACTTCTTTAGTTACTCCTAGGTTTTTAATTTTTCGATAGTCTATTGTGAATGAAATTATTCTCCTGGGATATTTCTCAGTGATTTCATTGTTAGTGTAGAGGAATCTATTAATTTCTTAGTATTGATTTTGCATCTTGTGATTTGGTTTAATTTATTTATTATTTCTAAGAGTATCATGGTGAAGTTTTTTGAGTCTTTTGTGTAGATAGTTATGTCATCTGCAAATAAGTGTATTTTGACTCCCTCACTGAAGCATATTCCCTTTATTGCATTCACTTGCCTGATGGCTCTGGCAAGGGTATCCAGGACTATGTTGAATAAGAGTGGTGAAAGGGGACTGCCTTGTCGCATTCCTGATTTAAGGAGAAATGCTTTCAAATTCTTCCTATTTAGTATGGTATTTGCAGTAGGTTTGGCAGCTATGGCTTTTATCAGTGTGAGGTAGGGTTCTTATATACTTTTTTCTCATTATTTTTATCATGAATAGATGTTGAATTTTTTAAAAGACCTTTTCTACATCAATTACAAAGTGAAAAGACTAGAAGTAAACATATCATTCATATGCCTAAGTGCATATGAATTTATGTCACTTCCCTACCTGAAATTCTTCATTTTTCATTTTCTCAATTTCAAAAAAATATTATTTTCATGTTTTACAAAAGCCTCTCACCTTCTTCAACCTCATCTTTGATTACATTCTTAATGAATAGACTGTTTCAGTTTATTTAATCTTTATTTAGTTCTAGAATTAATTTTCTTCTTTTGGTTTTGTTTTTCATTTTGTGCCCATTATTTTGCCTAACACATAACAGGTGCTTAACATGCACTTTCTAGATTTCGTGAAGTGTGGATAGTGGCTTTCTTAGTTTGGAGTGGTTATAGATGTTACTTTATTTATATTTTTGTATCTAAAATATTTTCTGCTAGAGACAGGTGTATTTTTTAATTATGAAAAGGGAGAAAGGGAAATAGTTCCATTTCAAAACTGGAAAGCATGGCAGTTGAAATTGAGCTAATCAAGAGGAACTTAGAAATTAGGTTATCACAGTCAGGTCAAGGATTGGTTCAAGAAAATCAGTTAGGCAAGCAGTTGCATTTCAATTCTGGGTGTGAAGGAGTGTAGAGAAATCTGGTTGACCCGGAGGTACGTCTTCCAGTGCAGGAGCCAGTGGGAAAATATGTCTATTCTACTTATATTGAAACTTAATCAGATCAAATTAAATCAAGTGTAGTGTTTGATGAGCTAGGTATTATTCACTCGTTACGGTATGTACCTAGCCATTGTGGACAGCACAATTACAGAACGTTTCATTCACTGCAGAAAATACAGGTGCTAGGAGTGGGTACCAAGAACAGGAGCCCAGGAGAGGGAAGTATAGAACAAAAACTTGGTTTTTGGAAGCTGAATTACGTCATCCGTACTAAATGAAAGTGTAGCTACTGAGCAAAGTGAGTCAGTTGGAAGAATGTCCTCATTTGTGCAAGGTTTACTGAAGCCCTGCGAGAAACTAAATTCAAGTATGAATAACAGCGACCAAAGTAGCACCTGTGTCAAGTTCTCTACACTATACCGTAATTTGACAATGAAGAGTATGTCTATTAAAAAGTCTTCATGTGGCAAGAATAAGATAACTTAGTCCATAAGAGTATTAGATTATATATTGACAGTGGCTAGAAAAAATTAGTATCTGCCCTGTTTCTTATTGCATGTCACTGTTCCATGCGTTTAAGATAGGAAAGTATGTCTTGATAATAATGCTAGTGCTTCTACAGAATACAGACATCAGATATACTTTAGCACCTTTTTTTTTTTTTTACATACTAAGTAGAAAGGGTAAAGCAAGCTGCTGGTTTATTCAAACTTACCTGAAAAGAGAAAAATTGCCTAATATAAAATTGCTTTATGTTAAATTATTTTGAAGTCTTTAATCAAATATGGCTAAAATTGTAGCTATGATATGCACTGGAACCAGCTGAGATCGGTATATGCATACTACTCCGAATACATGGCATGTTGTTAATATGCTTGCAGCATCGTGCCGTTTTGGTTAGACGATTATAATAGCAACTTACTTGTACTTTGGTTGAAATGATAAGCTAATAATGTAGCTGTTAATTTGAATTTAGCAGACATTTTAAATACAGGTTTCTTTTACAGAGACAAAAGTTGCAATTTAAAGCTCTTTGGTGGTCTAAAAACAGCTTAATTCTGTAGTAGCATGGTAATAAGTACTAATCCAGCTTATACCATGATTGTAGTATGTCATGTTTGTGAACGATTGCTCAACTGCTTTCTCTGGATTTTATGTTAATTTAAAAATATTAAACATAAAACCTTATAACATCTTCATGCTGAGATAAACTGTTCAATTTAACTTGTGCTTAAGCAGTAGCTGTCAGGAATTATCTTGTTCCTGGTGGTTTTTGCTATCACCTTGTGCCCTTTCCTGCCAGAGACACACTGTGGGATGATAAAGAGCACCTTGTTAAGATTTATTGCTTAAATAATACCTGAGGCAAGGTGCACATTGGTAGCCTAGGGATTAGCTGCTGATTGAGTGATGCTTTTCATTGTATAATTATCTACTATAAAAATTTGATAATGAGGCAATGAAAAAATGGCCTATGGATCATACTTTTTTCGGTTTATTTTTGTGGATATCTTTATCATTTTTTATAGTGATAAGCTAAAGATTTGAGGAATTGCTTATTGTCTAGCTTAATAACTGAGGAAAGAAAACAACAAAAAATGGTGTACTAATGATGGAGGCAAATTACAGCCATCTTCAGGTTTGTTATGAGAGTATAGCTTGTATCCTATTAACAGTTAAACTAACTGAAAAAAGTTTCGTATGGGCATTATTAAATGGTTGATTTTTTGAAAATCATTGCCATCTCTCATCTGAAAATACTGCATTTTCTTATTTGAGAGATTTTCTTTGGAAGGCTATATTTTAGTTTGAATTCTTTAATTACAGATCTCCTACTTAGTTGGGTGAGGAGAAGGCCATGTGGTTAAAAATGTGGTTTTACTTTGGTCAAATTTTTGCTACAAAGGGTCTGTTTTAGGGAATATCTTTATCTAGGAGAGTAATGGTTGTAGTATTACTAGAGACTAGTATTCCACACATACTATAATATTCTGTAGTATTTCTTGTTTATGGACTGTGTACTGTTTTCTTTTTTTAAACTATCATTTAATTTGTATTCCTTCAGATTGACAGTTTTGTAAACATAAAACTTAGCAAAAGTGTACAATAAAACAATGATTTGGAAATATCTAATTCACAGAGATTAATAGAATGCTAATGTTCTGCATGTTTATGTACCTATCTATATGTATAAATGTGAATATTTATTATTAGTTGTAGCATTTTTAGTGAACCATTTAGGAATAAGTTAGAGATATCATGACATTTTGTATGTGAATGTTTTGACATGCGTCTTTTAAGACTAAGCATAATCTCCTATATAACTGAAATAAAATTATATGTGTAAGAAATTTATGATCAATACAAATTTATAATCTTATATTTTGATCATATACAAATTTTCCTTGTTTTTCTTGATAGTTTCCTTTGTAGGTCCTTTCACGTATTTCACTGTCTAAAGATTAATTGGGTTTCATTTTAGAATCTTTTTATTTTTCTCTAATCTAGATTTTTTTCTCGGTGTCATTGATGTTTTTGAGAGATCTAGTATAGCTATTTAACATAATCTTTGTATAATTGTTTTCTCATGACCAAATTCAGAGCAACCATTTTTGGCAAAAATATGACATTGATGAATTAGATGTCTCTCGTACATATTTCGCAGTTTTCAGTATGAGCCTTAGAAGGCTCTTAGTTGGTAGTGATGTTAGTGGGGAGGAATATCTTTGGACAAGTCAGTGTATTATCTGATCGTAATTTTTCTGTTTGCTTTAATTTTATATAGATAAACAATCCAAATAATAAGTAAGTCTCTTTGGTAAGTTTTTAGTTTAAATTTTAAAGTGGTAAATGGTAACATTAATATGTTCAGAAGGGACTACTGGCTTTTGGTCTTACGTGCTATTTATAGACCAGGAAGGCACTTGAGTTCCTATTTATCATATATGCACGTATTATGTAATCATCCTTCTTTCGTGAAAGGGCTAGTGCTGCAGCTCATAGAAACACCTGAGGTTAGCCATTTGGCTTGTCAGCAACAGGGAATTTATTATAGTTGTCGTCATGTTAATAACAAAGATGATATTTTGTGTTTAATAAGAACAGAAAGTAATATTTACAGTGTACAACCAATTTGTATTTCTGGTGTAATGATAAGCACTTTAGGTTTAAAAGACCAACATTCTCTTCTTTGCCACTTTTTACCACTATGATCCTGGAGGGGAGAAGAAACCCTCTTAACCTTCTCGAACCTAATTTTTTAGAATTAGGATTAAAGCCATCAGAAACAAATTATACTACATTAAGTTATAAAGGTGCCATTCTATTAAATTATACCATCAAAGTGTCCTCGGCTGCTCTGGGACTGTACTTTATCCTCTCTTAAGTCCATTGTTGATACTGAGGCATTTCGCTAGGGAAACGTTATTTCTAGCTTGTGCCACACTCTCATTCCTCCTTCCTTTTGGTTCCTCCAGTGCTTCATCATATCTCTGCTTCAGGCAACATTCATCCAAGTGGGCTGGTTTTCATCTTTTTCTGATCTTCCAAATTGCCTATCACATAATAAGCATTTTGGTTGTGAAACACGAGAGTAAATAAAGACTTATTTTAATTATAAATATGGAGAGGTACACCTAAAGTATCTCATTTTCAAAGACAAGGAATCAAATTTTCGTTTTTAAGTTTTGTATATATTAGAAAGTCTATAGATTATAGATCTAAAAATCTTTTATAGAAAAGATTTTTTAAAACTCAAATGTTACAGAATACTTAAAAGGAGAGATGAGAAACATGCCAAGAGAAAAGACTACACTAGATAAATGTATCGTATAAATCAAAACAGTTTATGTCATAACACGGAACAGTGGCCATTCCTGCTTGTATATAAACTTCAGTAGTTGGTTGCATAAAGAAGTAAAATGTAATGAAACCGGAAGGCAAAGTATTCCCCAGTCAGCCTTATCTTTGTTCCATTTGTCCTTCAGATAGAGCTTTTCTTGCCCTTCTCAATAATAT
This sequence comes from Ctenodactylus gundi, assembly GCA_004027205.1. Lineage (NCBI taxonomy): Eukaryota > Metazoa > Chordata > Mammalia > Rodentia > Ctenodactylidae > Ctenodactylus > Ctenodactylus gundi. The sequence goes on along the minus strand of PVKB01001365.1, from coordinate 23,684 downwards.
CCATCCAGGCTTATTTTTCCCCTCCATCTGTCAGTAACTGAGCTGAGAAGACCGATGACAGTCAGAGCTTTTATAGTTTCTAGCAGCGGGTTTTTAAGAGATCAAAACTTAGGATGTTGCTACTTGGCATTAACTATTGATGTATTCTGATAGGGGATGTATCTTCTTGGGATAGGAACAGGAAAAAGGGGAGAAGGGCAAAGAGTGAGCATTCCAAATTTCTTGGAACAATAAACTCTTATTAATTTCTTTGTTTCCTAGAATCCTCTTTACAAGCTCGGTGCTTAACCTGACAGAACTCACTGCTCTTCGGCCTGACCTTGGGAAGTTGAAAAAGATTTTATACTTCCACGAAAACCAGTTGGTATATCCTGTTAAGAAATTTCAGGAGAGGGATTTTCAATATGGATACAACCAAATTCTTTCATGGTGCGTACAGATTACATATTTTCTTCTTTGCCATTTTTTTCTTTGTAGAGGGTTAAATTTAAATTTGGAGGCCTATTGTGTGCTTATAAACACAGTAAAGTGCATAGCTTTAAACACTTCTTCCATGATAGAAATTACTTGTGTTTCTACAGTATAGGTAAGATTGTATATATTCCTTTTGTCAAATATATGTGTAACGATCTGTTTATTTGTTGGACTGATCATATTTTTCACAACATTTGAAATAGAATGGACAGCTAGTTAATTTGTATATACTGACCCTTTTCTTACTCAACTACAATCAGCAGAAATTTACAGAGAAATAAAACTTAAATGTAACAAAGCAAGGAATTTTGTTTGTCCTGTCTGTCCCAACCCCATGTTTTTGGTTGGTTGTATGATAACAAGCTATATAAAATGACTTTTTTTGTGTTTTTTTTTTTTCCCTCTTCCTCTCTTCCGAAATGATACAACCTTAAAACACCATGACATTTCAAAGGTGTGAGGGTCCTTTTCTGTTGTTAATCCATGTTTCATTAATGGAAGAAATAATAATTCTGAGATGTCTTTGCTATTGGATCCTGTTTACATAATTGCACTAGGCAAATGGAATCAGCTTGGCAGTAGTTGTGCACATTTTAGTCAGTCACCTTTATTAGCTGTTATTAGCAACTGTGACTGATAAGATCAACAGATCCTCAACTCTTGCAAGCCTACTTCATGGTTTAGTTTACATAGAAAAGCAGCTATATGATAATAATTCTGAGATTTGAACATTTTGTAAATGTTTTCCTGCAATCATCTTTACAAGCTGCTTCAATTGTGAATTAGCAGTGCTATCAAAATAGAGTAGAACCACTTCACATCAGATGTCTCATAAAAAAACAACCATTTTAAAATTTCATAATAAAATTAAAATACTTTATTTTGTACTGAACCAGAGAAGGAACATGTTTTAAAAATGAAAATAAAATCATTTTATGCTTTATCAATGTGGAAAGCATTTTTAGTATTCTTATGATTTCTTGAATTGGCATCATTCTTTTCTTTAGATAGTGTGTTTTTATTACCTTTGAGGAAATAACTGGGAAAAATAAAGCCTATTTTTCCCTTTATGGATGGCTTTAAAGTTAATGGCAGTTAACTTCTGTTCATATCGAGAAGGAAATGCCCCAAAAAGAGTATTTCTATAAACTGGCTTGGATCTTTAACTTGACATAGACTAGATTTTTAAGACCATAAGTAGCTGGGTTGCATGCCCTTTGAGGACAGATATCTTTTAAAAAAAAAAAGCATTGCCCCCTCTCTCTCTCATAAAAAATGTTTTTACTCATAGAGAATGAAATTATGAAAGCTTGCACATGATTTTCACATCTTTCTTCTTAAGAGGGTAAACTGACAAGCCTGGAGAGAAAAAGGGACTTCATCATTTGGCTTTTTAATGGGGGGTGGGGGGGGGGGAGAGGAAGGTTCACAGTTGTCCAGAGGAAAGATCGCGTGTCAAAAAGCAGTTCTGTTCTGATTCGCTTTGAAAAGTATGACTCCTGCTTCCTCAAATGTTTCTTTAGGTTTTTTGCTGACTTTGCTTTTATGACACTGTTAGATTTCTTTCTTGCCTGTGTGGCACTTAAAGAATTTAAAGATGACTGACATAAGCACTCACCTTAAATAGAGGTTTCAGTAACCCGCTGACTTATGAGCACATGTCATAACTACATATTAGGATCCGTGGGTCGCTATTACAATATGTGACATATGGTGAAAACAGAGTAGCTGTAAAACATCTTTCAACTTTGGTGTGTTGTTATATTGGCTTCCTTATTCCTTCGTATTGTGTCAGCACTTCTGTGATATTCCCTTGTATTATATTTGTTCTAATCATCCCCATTCTACAAGTTTGCACCAGGTAACGAAAGAAAAGTCTTTGTGTGCAAAAGTAATTTTGAAAGGCAGTTATGGGAATGGCATGTCAACATTCCTTTCATAAATTTTTCATTCTACTCTGTGTTGATAACATAAAATGCCTCAGTAGAAATATAAATAAAAATAAGAAATTTTGCTCAGTAAATATGTTGTAAGCTAAGCTGATGATTTGTTATAGTATTCTTAGACTATTATAAGCTGTACGTATTCCATTGTGTTTTGTAGTCTTACGGACGTATGTGTCTTCTTTTGAGTGCTATTGATCAGTCATTTTAAGATAAAATAAACCAACTCCTTTTCCTATCTTAATGTGGTATTTCCTACTGTGGAAGTGTTTGTATATATTTCATCGAGCTACAAAGGCAGTAAAATATTTGTTAAATCAATGAAGGCATTAAAAAATAAAAACTATGACTAGTTATATTGACTTTTGACTCATTAAAGAGGTCATTGATACTATACATTCAGAGTTTTCAGGTCACCCATGGATATCATTCTTTTCACCGGTATCAAAGAAAATTTGATAAACAATCTGAAAACAGCTGACAGAAATTTGCTTTCAGTTTTTTTGTAACAATGTATTTAATAGTATTTTAATTTTTAAAAAAATTCTAAGGAACACAGTTTCAGTACTACAGTGTAAAATTATTTTCATCACTGATAGTGAAATTTAATGTGTATAGTTGGGATCCAAAGAAAAATGGTTTCCTGTACTTAATGCTGATAATGTGTAAACTTTCTGGTATCATACAGAAATAGGCTTTAGTTTGAAGTCTTATTGATCCCATTAAATCATTTAATTCCCCCTTTCTACTCGATGCCACCAACCCAACTTCCCGTGGCAGAATACTAGAGATATTTTGACAAATACTGATGAAAAGTGAAATATGTTCTCTTAACCTAAGATGGTGTAAACTCTGCTTAACACACAGAGATCTTAGGATTCTGAAAGTTACTCCAAATGACTCTGGTCCCATCGTTTGCATTTATCATTTTCCTTTTGCAGCCTCGTGGCTGATGTAGTGGTATTCAACTCATATTTTAATATGGAGTCATTTCTCACTTCCATTGGAAAATTTATGAAGCTGATTCCTGATCACCGACCCAAGGATCTGGAAAACATCATCAGGCCCAAGTGCCAAGTTATTTACTTTCCCATCAAGTTTCCTGATGTGAGCAGGTCAGTTTGTTTGACTCTGTTCTCTATATTGTATCATAAATTACTTCTCAAATGTATAGAAATAGGTATTCTTTTCGATTTTAACTGTTTAGCATCAGCATGGTTAATTAGAGACTGAGGTCTACCTTACCATGTTGTGGTTTACAAAGGTTTCAAATAATAATTTGACTGAACTGTTACTGAAAGGTTAGTTCAGTTGTTGTATTCCTCCTGCCTTGACTATTCTTTGTTTACTGTTGGTTTATATACATAATAGTAACTTCTAAATAAGTCAGTATTAAATCCCATTTCTTGAATGACTGTACATTTCTTCTTTTTTTTTCCCCCCTTTCATTTTGTTATTAATATTGACTTTACTAGAGTTAGGTCTTCAGGCTGGAAATTACTTGTCACTTACCTTTCTCAATTACTAAGGGCATTTTTTATTACCTTTTTTACTTGCCCACCCTGATTTAGCAGTGGGTGATGTAGCTCAAAGAGAACTTTCTGGAATTCCTTTTCACTTTTGATTAAACCTAGCAAAAATATTTTTACTATCACCAGGACTATTTCTCCCTTGAGTTCACTTGAGTGGGAGTTGGCCTAGCTAAAGATGCTGCTATTTTGTAACTAACAGCATCCTTAAAAGGAGTTAAGGGACAGCTCTTTCTTTCTTATCTATGAAATGACGGCAGGAAATGATGTAATATCCATACATGCTGTGCTGAGCGGCAGTGTTATTATGTTCTACGTTTACTGAGTTCATCTAGATTTTGCTGTAAGGAAAAGTAGCCTTTATCTACACCTACAATGCTGATTTATTTCAGTGTTTTATTGCTTAATATTTCAGTGATGAGAAACTTATCCTATACCAAACCAAGATATTAAGTTATAAAATTTAAGTTAGACTACCTTTTCCAGTCCTTATTTTATGGATTAGAAAAAAAAAAAAAAGCTTAGGTAAGTAGAGACTGGCTAGTAATCCCTCTGTCATTGTCACAGACTAGATTTAGTTTAGTCTCTATGATTTTTCATTCAAATTTTTGTTCACTGTTAAAGCTTTGTGTTCTTATAGATCATTTGTCAATGACATTTAACATTTTTGAAAGCTATAAAGCTACATGGATCTAATATCACAATTAATTTATGTATGTGTATGTATAGTCATGTCCTTGTATCTGTGGAAGATTGGTTCTAAGACCTTTCAGGGGTAAAAAAAAAAAAAAAAAAAAAAAATCTGTGTGCCTGGGGAACTCCTGGATACAGAGGGCTATACTGCAGCCTGTGTATATATATTTTGTAGACCTACAGTTTTCTTACATGTGATAAGAGAATTTCAGTTTCTGAAAACCGTAATTGTTTTACTCTAGATTTATCATTAGCTAGAATACATTTACGTATTTGCATTTTTAAAATATCAGCTTTTTAAAATAACTTTTGAGGTTTTCATGTAATACATAGGAAAATGTACATAATTTTTAAAGATTAGGTGGTTATAGCTCACTTTAATTTTTACTGTTGTAATTTCCAAGTAAATAATGTGTCCCAAACTTATTTGCATCTGATATGTTCCTGCAATATCTTATGTTTAATACACCTGCAGCTATTGAATAGCTTATTAATTTGGACCATGTTACCATAAAGGAATCTAGCTAAAAAGAAGAAGATTAAGAAATATTGTGGCCAAGATAACATTCATAAGCAAGGTCTTAGCCAAGACTGTTATTTGAATTATTTTCAAATGGTTATTTGCTTTATACAACCCAGACTCATATAGTATAAGGAAGTGATTATTTGCATGAATGACAATCATTCTAGTGCCCGTGATTTTAAAAATGTATTTTGTTGAGATTTTGAAAAATATTTAATTAATTCTGAAGGCAAAATAGACCAGGTGATATTTAAAAAAAAAAAAAAAAAGCTTGTTGAATGCTTCTATACAAAGATAATTTTGTGGCAAAATGATTTAAAAAAATAAAAGACAGAGCTAAATTATTAACATACCATGTTATATGTAGTATAATTTAATGGATATCAAAGAAAGAAGAAAAGCCTTATTTCCTGCAAAATTAGTGAGGATCTATAGACTTGATACCTGGTAAAAGAGCTTAGCCATCACCTAGACATTCAGTAGTATTCATTATACGTGTGCTGCCTACATCTACCTGTTGCTTTCCTTCTTCTGCTTTACTCTCAAAGATAGAAAAATATGTATGAGACAGACTATTCCATTAAAAATATTTCATTATGTGCTTAAGGATTTGTATATGGGCAAGATCTTAAATGCTGTGATCACATATAGAACATACTTTTGAATCTTGACTCCCACTTACTAGTTCTGTGACTTGTGCCAGTGGAACGACTTTGAATACAGACTAGATACAATTGTATTTACCTTGTCAGTTCATTGGGTTGATGTAGTTATTAAATGAAATAATGCATGACGGACTCCTTGGGATAGTGCCCGTATATGACAGTAATCCAGTGACCCAGTGACTGTTTCATCTTTTTTAATGCCCCTATATGTCTGTTAATTTATAATCTAGTACGTTATTCTGTTTGAATACTGAGACTTCACTCCACCCCTCCTTCCTTATAATTGACCTATGAATATATAGGGCTATGTCAAAAGGTCATTCTAATAAAAATAGGGAGGTTGGCTTATTTAAATGCTTTATCATTCCAACTCAAACAATCCTTTGATCTCACTAGACCAGCATCCATTGATGGAGTCAGCTTCTTACTCACATTCTCCTACTATTTTTCTCTTTCTTCATCTAGCTTGCCTCGTATTTTGATCACTGTACTTAACTATATCGTGATTGTCCATGTTCTACATCATTTGCTTTGTGTTTGGTTAGCAAAATCTCCAATATTACTTAATCCATTTATTTACTCTTACCTATACTTATAAGATTAAAGATGGCAGGATTAAAAACAACCAGCGATACTTCATAGCATGTTCTAAATTTACTACTACATTCAGATAGAGTCTGTGGCCTATCAAATATACCATATTTGTGCTGTTTTAGATAGTCATCGTACTTTTTGAAACTGCCGATTCCAAGTGCTCTATGTTCATTCTCAGTTGATGACTGAGAAAATAGAAATAATCAGAAGATGTTGTGGTTAGGATCTGGAGTGTCCCCCAAAAATCTCATGTATTTTAATAGAACCATGTAATGTTGGTGGATTGGGGTCTGGTGTAGAGGGGTGGATTGCAGTTAAGTTAGGATTAATGGTGTGTAGTGGCCACACCTGGATGCAGGAGGGAGGGACTGGTTACTGGGCGGAGACCTGAAAGGATACATAAGCTGCACCTGCCTTCCTGGAGGATTGGGACTAGTCTCAACTAGCCTCAGCTTGTCTTCCTGTTTGTCCGGGGAAGCTGCCTCCACCTCTCTCTCTCTGTGCCATGTACTTTGATGGTTGCCGGCCACCCCTGAATGGACTGTGACCTTCAAGACTGTGAGCTAAAATAAATCTTTCCTTTCCTAAGTTTGTGGGTGTTGGGTATTGAGTCACAGCAATGAAAAAGTAACTAAGACAGTATTGGTACTAGAGGAGTGTGGTCGTTGCTGTACTTTACCTGAAGATGTGGCTCAGAAATCTTTGGAACTGGTTTGCAGAAGGAATTTGGAAAGGTTTGGGGATGCAAGCTGGAGAAGCCTTGGAGTGCTCTGAGCCGAGCGTGAGGGGAAATTCTGGTCAGAGCTCAGAAGACCGAATGATGGTAGAAGTGTGGATTGGAAAGGCCAGGCCCAAGAAGTTTCAGACAGGAAGGAGGACTGTATCGGCAAGTGGCCTAAAGACCATGTGTGCTACGCTCTGTCAAAAAGTTTGTCGGCATTTTGCCGTTGTCCAGAGACTTTGCCTGAAACTGAAATTAGGGTTGGTGGACTGCTTACTCTGATGGAGGAAATCTCAAGACAGACTGATGTTAAAACTGTTAGGTGGCTAATGTTTGTGGTTTTTAGCCAGCTTTATAGTGAAAGACAGGAGACAATGGCAGAGAGAACAGATGTAAAAAACTCGCAGTCTGGAGTAGAAAAGCATGTGGTTGTTCAAGAGACTAACATTAAACAGAAACCGATAGTTGGAATCAGGACTGTAAGAAGGAGACCTTCACAGTGACTCAGGAATAAGCAAGATCTCACCCTTAACCAATTAAAGAGTGCCAAGGTGAAAGATCTTATACTGTGAAGAGTTCTCCAGGACTCCCAATAGAGAAAAAGAGGAAAGTGTTTGCTGGAGTTCAGCTTCCTAGAGTTCAGCAATCCAGGCACTCAGAAGCTACGGCAACCTTGGCACAAGGGAGCCAGATTACTGCTCAAGCCAGTGGCAGATCTTGGAGATGTCCAAGCAGGCCTAGCTTTACAAGCTTGCAGAGCCCAAGAGTTGTGGGTTCATGGAGGCTTCCACCCAGGTTTCAGAGGAAGGCCTTGGAGGCCAAGCAGTGTGCCCCTGGGAGGGCAATGTGTGAAATTGTGAAGGAGAAGCCTAAGGTCCAGTGGAGAGCCCGAAAATTTAGAGAAGCTGGGAGCATGGATTGTCAGCTGAGAAACGCAGCAGGCCATGAGTGGATCCAGCCCAAAGGAGAGAGGATGGAGGTTGCAGTCAGCAGCAATGCCAAAGGGGTGTGACCACCCAAGCCTCCTGGAGATCATGCCTCACCAGCATTTACCCCAGTTGCTGGACATGGAGTTACAGGATTTAACACTTGCCCTGCAGGATTTAGGAATTGTTCTGGTCCTATTGCCTTTTATTACCCTATTCATCCCTTTTGGAGTGGAAATGTTTACTCTTTGCTATTTTATGTTGGAAGTGTTGACTCTTTGGTTTGAATAGGAGCTCACAGCCAAAACATTGTCTTACATCTCAGAGGAGACTATGGACTTGGAGTTTCTTTAGCAGTGCTGAAACTGTTAAGACTTTGGTGACTTGGAGAAGAACTAACTGCATTTTGCATGGGGAGAAGGACATGTGACCGTCGAGACTGTGAGCTAAAATCAACCTTTCCTTTCCTAAATTTGTGGGTGTCGGGTATTGAGTCACAGCAACGAAAAAGTAACTAAGACAGACGATAAGAAAGGATTTTTTTATACATTGACACTACTTTAGCAGCCCAGCTGTGTGCTTCTGGGTGCATATTTTCTGTCTTTACATTGTGACTGTGGATGCGCTGACCTTGCTTGTATCTAAGGATGGCCTCTTCTTCACTTCTTTACCAGAATTCATCTTTGTACTCAGACTGTTGTAGTGTTTTTTTCATTCTCTGTTCTGTATCATGAAATTTGAATTATACTCTTTTCTGAATTACTGTTATTTTATTTTCCTGTGGATCATTCCTATTAATACACCAAAAACAATTTCATATCTTTAAAAAAAAATCGTTGGTTCTGTTTCTTCTTCCTGCTTCTGCCTCATTTCTTTGCTTCACTTAGTTTATTTTATTTTATTTTATTTTATTTATTTATTTATTTATTTATTTTGGGAGAGGCTCTCGCTCTGCTGCCCAGGCTATTCCTGAGCTTTCTGTGGAGCTCTGGCTCATCTTGGATTTAGGGCAATCTTCCTGTTAAAGCCTCAAGTGCTGGGATTATAGGCATGCATCATCATGCCTGGCTTATGTGGTGCTGGGGAATCAAACTCTAGTATTTAGCACTTGACTTAGTGCTTGTAGGCAAGCACTTCAACCACTGAGCCATTCCTTTAGCCCCTTCGCTTAGTTTTAAAGTCTCACAAGAATTTTCTACTTTTTTCATCCAATTCTGAAGTTTTTTTCAAGGTCTTTTGTGAGTTCTATGCCTTTAAATCCCATGATGCCTTCTCAGTACCCACTTTCTTTATCAGCAGTATTTTATATACTACGGTGTATTCTTTAGTTGGCTTTTCAGAAAATCCAGTCCCCTGACTGAAGGAATAGTACAGTGGTTATTGAGCACTTGTCTGGCAGCTCTGTGTGTTCGATATCCCAGTATCACATATGCTCGATGTGTTGGGTTAAGCCTGTAGTCCCTGGATTCAGGAGGCTGAGTAAGGAGGACTGCTATGACTTCAAGGCCAGCCTGGGCCACATAGTGAGTTCAAAACCAGCAGACCCATCTGAAAAGAAAAAGAAAAAACAATAACCATCTCTTATTTTTCACAGAGGCACCTGCTTCTGGGATTCTTTTCCTGGTTCCTCTTCATCATCCTGAGTTTTTAATATTGGCCACGGTTCTCAATCCTGATGCTTGAAGGGTTAGTGCAATAAAAGCTCAAAATTGAAATAAGATAAGTGTCAGGCAGTCAGTACTGAGACAATTATCTTGTAGAACAAAGGGAAGAGAATTTTAATGAGATGATCAGAGGTGAATTCAGAGGCCTAATATTAAAAAAAGGCGGTGACTAAAGGAGATGTCCTTGAATTTAACAGTTAAGGGTCAGTGGCTTTTGACCTGAATTCTGTTAACTCACAGAAAAATTTTGTGATTTCTTTTTTTGGTAGAGAAATTTAGAATTTGAGTCTGGATGAGATATCCTCCTGTCTGTCTCTTTTTGTCTCTGTCTGTCTCTTTTTATCTCACACACACTCTCTCTCTCTCTCTCTCTCCCCCCCCACCCCCCATTTTCTCATTTTATGGGTGGGTACACCAAGGTGCCCCAGAGAAGTATGTATATTCCCACAGTCATACAGCTAATTGAAAGCAGAACAGGGACTAGAACTCATCTCAAAATCTGTGTCCAGTGCTTAGCCCACCACTATGGTTAATGCACTTTCAGAGGACTTGATTATCTGATTTTTCCACTGACAGCAGATTAGCAGCGTCAAATTGGGGGTGTGATAAAGGCAGGCTCATGAACAGCAGTGAGAAGTGACAGCTGACTGACAGCTTGACAACACAGGAGGGGAGAGATAAACTATTTTTAAAAAAATATGGGAAGTGAAAACACATAGCAGCCTGGAGCCATTCTGTGGCAGGGCAGTCAACTCTGTGCATCACACAGCCCCTGCAGACATTTCCCCATGATTGTACAGCTTGTACATCAAAAGGATGACTGTGATTTATTAGTAGAAACTTAATGGCAACCAGTAGATTTCATTTTAAGAATGTAGGGAAATGCATAATCTACCTTTGGCAGAAATTATAAATGACAGCAAATGGAAGTAAATGACAGGTCTCACTTATATGATGTACATGAGCTGTTGAAGATGGTAAACCTCTTAAACCATTTCTTATACCTTTATTAAGCTTTAGGTGATCAGAAGACATTTGTTAGCTATCTTTTTAGATATCTCGGGTTAAAGCCTTACTCTTAATCAAATTTTCATTTTCTGATGGGTTTCTGAGAGTTAGTCTTTTGGCACTGAAGGCCTCCAGGCCTGCCAGACGATTGGTGGTCAACAAGGCAGCTTTTTAAATGAGAAAACCATAAGATAAATATCTCCTGTAGTTGGTAAGATGAGATTCACTACTCAACTATGGTTCACACCTTCTTTATGTAAACTAGATGAAAAACAGGCATATTTCACATGGAAATTTATGGTGTTGGTGGGAGGAATTGCTTATTGTCAGTATTTCTTTACTGTAGACTTTCAGTTATTTAACTTTCATAAAAGAAAGGTCCAGCCAAAATAGGAGAATATGAAATACGAAGACCTTTGTGTTAGTCTCAGTCTCATGATATCAGAACTTCTGAAGAATTTTTAGGTAAAGTAACCAGAAAAACTAGCCCTCTTTGATTCCTTCTTTTTATCCTTCACTGTACTAAGTATATGGTTTATGTTTTAACATTTTCTGTTTCTAATAACTCTAAAATATTTCTCATTAATAGTTAAAGATAGGCATAGATAATAATTTAAGCATGACTTAAATTTGCCTAGTTACATGGGCATATAGTAAAGATAGACCTACGAACATATCTATCCAGTTTTAGAATCTAAGCTTCTAATAGTGTGGCTATACTGCCTTTTCATGAAAGACAGTACTTGACTTTGACTGGTATAGATGAAATAATTTTAATAGAAGAGAATGACAGGAAAGCTGAATCAAAGTGAGCATGGCATGTTGGTGTGATGAAAGGAAGAGCTCAGAGCTTTTAAAAGTAGACTTTTACCTTTTTTGCCTTCACTTTTTTATTAGTTTATATTGGTCATAAAGATTAATGAGCTTTATTTTGGTAGACTTATATATGCAAATAACATTAATCATTTCTACCACCATTCTTTCCCTTCCCCTCACCCTCTACTTTTACATTTTTGAGGGGAAGCTTTCAGTCTATAGAATATATTATTTTGCTACTAGAGTGAACAATTTTATCATTTAAAAGAAAAATAAATGGATGTAGAAATCACCACATTAAATGAAATAAGTCAGACCAAGAAAGACAAATATTGAACGTTCTCCCTAGTGTGTGGAATGCAACAATGAAGCCAAGAAGGTAGAAGGGAGGCTATTATGAGGCAAGAAGAAAGAAATAAGGTGAGTGGAGGATGGGGTAAGGACTGGAAGTGTAAGGGAGATGAGTGTAATAAAAACAAAGTCTCTTAAAAAGTTGAATAAACAAGAGAAATAAAAATTTTGAATAAAGATTTGGATAATGAAATTGAAATTCTAAGAAATTTGGATAGCGAAATTGAAAATGGGCCAATAGGAACAAAAGAGAAAAAAATTTCAAAGAAATAACTGTAGGCTTAGATAGTAATTTCCATTATATAAGAAAACTGCTTTGTGTTTCTAATTTTCACTAATCTATTCACCTTCCTGCCTTACAATGTTGCTCATAGCGTGAAACATTACAGCACTGTAGGACATTGCCCAACCCATCACCATCAACGTTAAGGATGGAGTAGATGGCATCTTCACCTGTACCAATAGAACTTTTTCCATCTGCCATCCACAGGACTCAGTCTTGAGGGAGTATCCATTTTTATGCAACTACACCATCCTCATTTCAACAAATCGGATCACATAAGAAGGAAGTTCAATAAATTTTTAAAGTTTCCCAAAAATCTGAAGTGTTCAGAGGTGGAGCCATTGAAAGGTGATTGCATCACAAGGGTACACCACTCATCAGTGGCTTAATTCATGACTAAAAGTACTGTGATTAGGTGGGGCTCTGTTAAAAATTATGGGTCCCTGGGCCATACCTCATATAGTATATATTTTTTTCCATGTTCTTCCCTTCTGTTTATGCCTCTATGCTGCCAAGGGTTGAGTGGTGTTTCTGTGACAGAACTTTCCACATGGCATTTATGCCTGGGAACCAGTCAACCTGACTACATCCACTAAAACCTTGGACCAAATAAAGGCGTCCTCTTTTATGTTGCAGTTGTCAAATATTTTGTCACAATGTTGGGAAAGTGACTATTACAACTATTATGAGAAGTCCCTTATCCACTCCCACACCCCCCAAAAAAGATTCAAGTGTTCCCAGTACATTTCATTAGAGGGTCATTGAGAATGTGTGTCAAAGTAGATATGAACTTCAGGTAATTCAGTTGAATAAAAGTGAGGAGAGACAAATACTTAGACTGTCAAACATACATTTCCTGTGGGGATCCTAGACATTATCAATGTACTTATTTTTTAATGAGGTGACAAATGGAAGCCACACTCTTTAAGAGATTAACTTTGGAGTTTGAGTAAATTGAAGCTAGTATAATTTAGATTGACTCATTTGTAATATCTGAGTTCCAAGTCCAATTTAATCGACACAGAATATCCAGTAGCAACTGTGCTGTAATCATTGGGATATAGTTCTGTACATTTCTGTTGATTTCACCAGCTAGTCCTACTTTCTGTCATATTGTGTTATGAGTTGCCACAGAATAAGCAAGAGTATTCTCTTCCCTGAGATTTCTTAATTCATAGTAGAATTTATGTCTCCAGAGTGGGGATTGTGTATAGAGCATCTCTACCTGCATGTTTCCTCCTTTTTTGATACCAAAGCAAAGAGAAAATCATGTTGGTCACTTGGAATAATCACACTCTATGGAGATCTAAGGAATCTCTCTGAAACCTTTACCATTTCTGTGTAGCTAAAAGAGTGAATACAAAACGGGTTCATGGACTTTTGCTAACTAATTTAG